>QDHC01005077.1:1081691-1139827 GCA_013186455.1 Papilio dardanus tibullus
TGACGGCTGATAGAGATGGTATGAGAGCGTAGTACATACTGTACCGATAGGATGATGATGATAGATGCTATACGAGTAAGTATATGGTAAGTAAAATAGTGATCGTATAGTAGAATCGACAAACATAGAAGTAGATTGCTATTGTCCACGTAATGTTAGCGAGTGTACGCTAGAGTGCTCGCACGTGACACCGCCGTTAATGTTTACGGCATATAATCATCACGCTCCCCCTACCTCCTACTCTCCATACCGTAGCAATTGTACGCTGTGTATCACGTATCTTTATCCGACTAGAAATTGCAGTACATACAAAATAATAAACAGTGAAAACTACTATAGTTGATGTGATATGTTTTATAATGTCCCAAGTTTGACAAGACTGACAGTAGGGTAAATTTTTCATGACGCGGTTGTGCTTATTTATATTATATTTTAACCAACTTACTAGTATATCGTCTTTTTGAAGTGCCATAATCAAAACTTTAGCATAAACAAGTTTTCATAGATTTAATAAAAAAAGTTACAAATAAACTTTAAACAAACCGTAGTAATTTTTAAAAATGTAGATTTTAAACTCTTTAATTCAAATAAATGGGAGTTTCAATGGTACAAAATTAAGAGGTATTATTTTGTTGAGGTTAATTATGTTAGTAACTATTATTCATCATACAGTAAGAGACTCGGCAAGCGCTGTGTAATTACAAATTCATAAATTATGGCTATAAATTGACTAAAGCAAGATTAACCCTCGCACGCTACCACCTACTGGGCAATATCTACTAGAAATGTGTCTGACTTGCGAGAATACTGACTATATTTATTGAAGTCAAGAAAAATATAGAACACCTGCAGGCCTACCCAAAGTACATTTCGGTAGGCGATATCGCTGATGGAATCGACAAAAATGTATGAAACTGACATTGACATTCGATAAAATCATGTGATTGTCACGTGTGAGATATCGAACGTCAATGTCAGTTTCGTACATTTTTGCCGTTTGCTGTAGATTTGCTTCGTAGCAAATGTACTTTGGATAGCCCGCCTGATTACTATATTATTTTGGACGTAACAAATTGTTCTTTCTTTCTTTCTATTTTGTTTAAAATATGTTTGAAAACGAAGACTTTACTCCGCTGTCGCTACGAACTAAAGTAGGTTTTGGTCTCCGACACAAGAGAACGCGATACATACATAAAATTTATGAAAAATCTTTAATTTTTTATTTAATTTTAATCGTCAATTGGTTGTGTATCTCATTACAGTAATAAATGGATACGAACTTCGCGTAATCATTAATTCATTGGAATTTTCACACCTTGATTTATTAACGAATCGTTATGACATGTTTAATTAAGAAGCTTGACATATAATATTGTATGTTTGTAAATGTTATTTTAATGAATTCAGTTACGACGGCTAATAGAAAAGTATGGACATACTTTGCTGACCCTCCATAAGCCTTGTTCACACCGTGATAGTATTTTAGTCGAGTAGCAAGTAGCATTTACTCGATCAAAACATTTACTACTGTTCGGACTCTTTTAAGCCTAAATCTATGCACTAGGTTAGTAATTTAGTAACTATTATTCGGATACTTGCTACTTGCTACTCGACTAAAATACTATCCTAGCGCGTACAAGGCTATAGGGACAAAGGCAGGTTGTAGATGTGTTGTAGATGTAGGTACCTAAATGTTATTTATTTATTAGTTCTCAGTAGCCGGTCTTACTTTCATAAGATAAATATAGAGTTATATATGATGTTAATTACTTTAAAAGTAAGAAAAATAAATATACTCAACGGTTATCAACTCATATAAACTTAATCGGACTGTAGACAGAAAGCGTGGGCGAGTTTCAATGTAAAAAGATTAAAATCCATTATGATTTCACTGCTACGTCTATAATGGTTGAGTAGATAGAATATTAAAAATTAACTGTAAACTACAATAGCTGCATCGGCCAGTACTACTACAGTCGAACCGGTACCGCGATATTTGTCTCGCTTATAGAGGTTTCTTCCTTATCCAGGTCTCGCTTATCCATATTTGATTGTACATTGAATAGAACTTTTACTGTTAGTACAATTTACTAAATACAAGACATTTTTGTTGTAAAAATGACAACGAATACTAAGGAACGAAGGCATTGTGCCGAATTGGGTTTAAACTAAAATAGGCACAATTAAGTAACCACATTTAACTAACTAATAAATCTAATGCAAATCATTTTATTTTTATTTTATATAAAGTAAATTTTTATGGATCAATATTATCAAAAGTTTTGATTCAAACTGGAAAGTTTTTTTGATACTTTGTTGGTTGCATATTCCGTTTATTGAAGTGCCTTTTGGTACGCAATATTTTTGGCTTTTCCGTCTGTTGCCTACAGGAATAAGTCAAATGGTTTCCAAACGCGAAAGCCACACACATTCGACCATGTGGAAAACAGGGATTTTTCTTTAAACCACTAAATTGTAGTAAAAATATAATTCATTATTTCATAGTTCAAAATATTCATATTTGCATATGCTATTTACGTTTAGCTCATGCTAATAGATCGAGTTCATTCATAAAAACAATATTTACACTAACATAAGTTTAATTAATTATTTTGTCTTATTTATTTTGTATTAAACATGTATTTACAACTTACTTACTGACATATAAGAGCAAAGAAAAATACTAATTTACTAAACGCTGTAAAATTAGTTATATGGATTGTATATTATTTATTTAATTGTATTCTTTAAAGTCCGTAGTTCTATTTTATACTTTTATATAAAAAGAAATGTGTTACAAACGTTGAGTGAAAGAATTAATTAATACTAGTATATCGTACAATTGTAAACATTCTCAATTGCCCACTTCGATTCTGATCAAGTCAAATAAAATAAAAAATAACGTCTTGTCTCCAGATGGTATTTCTACACTGAAGTAAAACGTAATGATTATAAAACATCGAATTGGTCACACTATCTAGATTCTAATCAAGTAAATTGTCTTTCTCTCAAGTATGTCACATCTATGAAAGGTCGAAATGGAGACTTCAGAGTAGTTTTAGTGAATTTTGTTATCGGTCCTTCGAGCCGGATCTATTTCGAACCTAGATAGATAGGGAAGTTGTATTCGCTGTCAGCAATTGAGATGTTTAAGTGCATGCTTCGAGTTCTATGTATGGTTAGTGGAATAGTCGAATAATACATTACACTTGGCATACAATAACGTCTTCAATACCCGGAGGCATTTCGACTAAGTAATCAGTATTAAGCGGTATTGGTTTCAGTGATCGCACGACTTTGGTCACCGTAATAAACCTGCTTTGCAACCCCTATTTATGTCTAATACAAGTTCTGTTAAATTAGTTCTAAATACGATATTAATACCTCTTTGTTATCAAAATGCATTTAACTTGTGACTTTCACGTTATCGATACAAATGAATACAAAATACTCTCGATATTTACTCGTATGATTAGATTTCTCTGTTTTGATTAAAATATATTTGGTATTGATAATAGGTAGGTAAGTTATAATGGTAAGTTATTAATGAAAATCATGCTAAATGTCACACTGAAATACATGAATAAGTCACAGAGGGTCAATCTCAATATTAACGATCAACTTTGAATAAAATAAGACGACTGTGACTATATATTTTATCAATAAATAATTTAAAAATAAAAAAGATAATAAGCGAAAAAAAATATTATTTTTTTATTTTTAAAAGATTTTTTAAATCGGTCTAATAGTTTTTGGATTATTTCAATACGAAAATATAAATCTTTTCCTCTTCGTAATTTTAGTATGGATTAAAATAAATGTTCAGTTTGTGATTGAAAATTATAAGTATCATATATGTGTATTATAAAATAGAAATGCGCTTTTTTACTTTTGAATATGGCCTTATTCAGGTGAATGAATGTGCGCTTGCAATATTTTATATGGTTTTTTTCTGTTATTCAAATGGTTCATATGTAGTTCAGTAAAAGCATGTGATACTTTAATATATGGGTGAATCCCACTACGACTTTAAAGTGAAGTCGCCGGGCGAGTTTGTGACATTATAGTGTTATTTAAATTAATATTTGTACCGTAACAATATTTATGTATTACCATATTATCCTGTGAAAGTATTATTATGTGGAAAACTTTGTATTTTTGTATGTATTAATATAACTCAAGAACTACGGACGTGATTTCAAATATTCTTCCACCGTTAGATAGCTACATTATTAGAGTTACATAGGCTATATTTTTTAATTCCACGTAGAGGAAATCGCGAACAAAAACTAGTCCTGTATAAATATAAACTTCTAATGTATCCACAATAGTGTTCAATGATCAGTAATATGGGCGTTCTGTTCAAACTACAGTAGGGCGGACGTTGTACCTCGTGCGGTAACATTCCATTTAACTTTGGGGCGCGATCCCGCGAATGCCACCCCACATCTTTATGCCTTAACGAGGGTGCTTATGAATTTAATTAATCCGCCTTACGATGATTTTAGTACAAGTAAAATTATGTCTTTATTGCATTTTCGGTGCGGTTATTAAATTTCAAGAGAACACAAAGGTATTGAAACAGTAATAATATAGTGTTTTATTTAAAATTATCCTATTAATATAATAAATGATGTATTTTTAGTGAGAATGTATGCTTTCGACTGATTTACGTATTAATTACTAACGAGGATGCTTTGCTTTTAGATATATTGATGACTATAACAAAGATCTGTTAATCCGTACCGATACTTACACATTATATCTTACTGTTGGAAGCAACAATATCCCTACATGACAAGCTATATATTTTATTTTATTGTTGAAGGCAACTGCTAGTTCTGAATAAAGACATATTGTCCAGTTTTACTCTATTTTACCCATTTTTTACATCGTTGTAATTGTAACGGTATTCGTTAAAATATAATTTAAGTATTATTACTTCTCATAAAAACAATTGGTAGAATAATTTATACTTAAGGCACAGGTCGTTATGTTCCTTTGCTCCCCATTTAAGTCTAATATTACAAAAGTCGTTTATTCTTAAGTATCATGGATACTTGTTAACCAGAAAACGTCATTGTAAAGGATAATTGATTAAACGAAAACGCAGACCTCAATCCTGTTAATGCTTAAATGCAAGGTTCATCCTTGAATTAGCCTCGCGTCCTATTCGTGTGTACATTTTTCTTGCACTATTCAATAGATATGGTTAAATACAATACTAGTAGATTTCTAATAAGTCCAACTATCAAGAAAAAGTTATGCACGGCGCTGTTCTGAGTAGCATGACATATTGTGTCATGTTCCCAAGGGAGCAAGTGTCGAGGCGTAGTGACCGCTGTCATCTGGCAACGACCGGCTTCTAACCTCACATAACTTACGGGGACGTGGCCGCACGTGGACACATTTGTCACCTATAATATCTAGTTCTTAATAAAGAACTAGACATTCATCTATATTTCAATACTATTGTAGCTGTCGCTCGCGACTTCGTCCGCGTGGAATTAAATAATATGTTACTCGGGGATAATGCAGCTTTCTAATGGTGAAAGAACTTTTGAAATCGGCCCAGTAGTTCTTGAGTTATTTCTATACAAACAAAAATGCAAAGTTTCTCTCTTTATAATATTAGTATAGAATATAGATATAGATTAATAATACAAAATTTTAGATGGATATTATATGACCCAGTCCGCTCAGTCCAAACTATAACAGCGCAATAGCTAACCCCCTGGACCCTGCTGTCAATGATAAAAAGTGTAACAAAAACTTCGCCTGACTGTGTTATAAAAGTTACCTGGCGCGATGGGCATAAGTGAGACTAAATTATGATAGCTGACTACCACACCCTGTCAATGTTAAAAAGTGTCACAAGATCTTTGTCTGTCTTGTCTTTAACAGTGCCCCCCTGGCCAGAAAAGTTTATAATACTATATGACATTAAGAATACTTGAGAAACCACAGTTGAAAAGCGTAAAATGTGCAAGATTAATTTGCAAACCGTAACCTCTTATTAGGATTATATGCTAAGAATTAAAAATATATATAAAATAACTGGAAAAGAGTTTTTTGAGCGAAAACCAACTCGAACGTTTAGAAATATTGCATTCGTAATATTTTTTCTAAAAAATGTAGTAATCAGTAAAATATACAATGGTTGTATATGAAAACTATAAAAAAATGTTCGAACTCAATTTTCGTTATAAATGCTTGTCGTAAACATTGAAACGATTTTAACACGCTGTTCATATTTTCTCAGTGCTTTTGATTTACAATGTTTACAAAAAATTTTTTTGAAACAAAAAAAAAAGTTGATGTTCAATTCTAGCATTATAAAGCTTTATAAAAGATGTCCAGTTATTAAAAATATAGGTAAAACGTGAAATTATTTTTTTTCTGAATACATTTGTGACAGAATTGTTTTTTTTTAATTCACATACGATGGGATTTTTCTTCAAAGACACTCTCAATATAAAAAAAATGCCCGGGAGTCTTTTCCATATTTTTTTGAATGTGGTAAGTTGAATTGGAAGCTGTCGGAATGGGTGTGAAAAGGGAAAAAGTATCATATCTATGGTTATCAGAAACTTAACATGAGACTCGCTTTCACGGTTCCCACCTTCTTTCATAAAATTCAAATCCACCATAATATATTTACACCAGGACGTAAGTAAATCACATTACATACCGTGTTACGTTGACGTATTACGTTCGTTTCCCGCTTAAGCCACGATGCAATTGTCACAAAATTCAATTTATGTCACATGTAGGAACGGGACCGATTTACACTGATTTTACAGCTGCATACCTTACGCGTACGCTAATCAACTTTGAGGAACTTAAGGTATATTAAATAGCAATGAAACTAATTTCAAATCATACTTCAACGTAACTACTCCGGGTTAATATTTAGGGTTGGAAGAGATTGACAAATTTCATTTAGCGTTTCTGTCACACTTTACTTCCTTAACATCTCTGCAGGGAACCTCTAATATCACCTTTATATAAAATCTACATTTGTTTGGTAAAAGTTTTTCAGATGCATCTTGTCATAATCCATCCAACTCATAATTAAAGCAATCACTCAATGTCATTGACAACGTCTTTCGTTGTACAGCTTATTGTTAAAATGGTGATATAAAGTATTTTTTGAATAAACCAAAACGTGTATATTGCACAGATGATGGTTAATTTTCAAAATATATTTAAAAAGAGTTAACGAAAGGTACGAATTATGTTTGCTAATAGTTTTGTACGCTTCACTGCGTGGCACTGACAGCTGCACGTCATATCACGAGGCTTTCAAACAATATTTTTTATATGAAATAAGTGCAAATAAATACCGCTTTTCAGTATGCTTTTCCTGCAAATTGAATTAATTACAAGGTGCTGGTGAGACGAGAATTTACTTAACACAGTATGATGCGCGGGGGTTAAGTGAAAAAAGTGTTAAGAACATTTTCCTAAGATAACTTGATGCTGTATAAAACGTGGGCGTTAGTCTTTTCTCCATTATTGGGTGCAAACTCCTTCAGACTTTTAAACCAAAAAGAATAGACAGTCATATAAGATTTTTCATTTTTACTATAGTTGTGATTTTTCTTTTGAAATTATGAACTTGACTAAGCTTGTAATGTAAAAACACATTATAAATTTAAATTGGTAAAAAATGTCAGTGTAATAAAATCAAGTCACATATAATGTTAGATACCTAAACATGTTGGAGCAATGTAATAAATAAGAAGAACTAGAAAATTAATATTATATCCTAGGCTCCTATGAATCGTAAGACAAAGTGAAATTAATATTCGCAATTTCTGACCACCCTTTTTTACTCATGCCATTATTACACATTACATTGGTGTTAGTCGTGTGTAATAGATATTTTCTATCAAATAATGTACCACACAGATATAAATTTAAATTGCAAAGCAGCGGTATGTAGAGCGCTTTCGAGTTAAACTCGTAATTTATTTTGCTTTGTGATTTTTCATTGCTTGTCTCGGCCGCACCATTTGTAGAGCCACAATTCATCTGACGGCGACGTTACTTTTCATCCGGGTTCACGCGATGGTCTCGCACTTCCATCTCCCCACTTACGTTATTTCACACGAGGACAGGCAGAACAGTGGACAACATAATACTGGTAATGTTCGAATGAACACTTACTGTAAAAACATCACTGGCTTGTCCCGGCATTTTTGGCCTACCTTCGTGTGAAACTTGCATTACGTCGTAAATAGTAGGGGTGGAGGCTAGCCGGGGGACAAAGCCAGCACCCCTGAGCATGCTTATCTACACCATTATTCGTTCATTCGACCTCCGCCCGCATCGCATCCATGCGTTGAGCCA
Source organism: Papilio dardanus tibullus (assembly GCA_013186455.1). Classification (NCBI taxonomy): domain Eukaryota; kingdom Metazoa; phylum Arthropoda; class Insecta; order Lepidoptera; family Papilionidae; genus Papilio; species Papilio dardanus. Next base: position 1,090,047 of record QDHC01005077.1, read on the forward strand.
CAAACAGGTTAAACCTAGAATTTGTCAATCCGTAATGTGGATTTTATCCGCGTGTAATTTGTATGAACGCTTCACTCCGGCATTTATACGGCTCCGGGAAATAGTCGACGACGGTTTAATTTAAAAGCAAAACTGATCCTACGAATTGAAATTACTTTTTTTCGAAACAAACTACGAGTACATTCGCACAGTCGGCATGAAATCAACCAATATTTTCAATTAATTTATTTACAATTTATAATTCGTTATACCAATGATCACGTATTTTAAACATCAATTGTTTTTGTTTTTTCATCCCAAATCCTGAAGCTATTTTTTTCTGATAATACAGTACTATATAGATAGTTAACACAAAACAAAGAACGGCATTATTGGTAATCAATAATGACTGTTTATATTTCCCACTTTGTTAAGTAGATTTAATGGAAACTTTCCATTCGCAAGGAGCTAACGTTTAGAGTATCAGGGGGGTTACCGAAAGTACATTCGCTACGAGACGATTCTATAGTGAACGTCAAAAACGTATGGAACTGACAATGGCGTTCGATATCTCACACGTGACAAGCACATAACTTATCGAATGACAATGTCAGTTTCATACATTTTTGTCGATTCCATCAGCGATATCGCCAATCGAAAAGTACTTTGGGTAGCCCCAGAAGAGTCAAGAGGTTACCTACAGGTAGGCAGGCATTTTGATTGAATTATTCTCTTCCCTTCTCAATTTCCGTAGAAACGAAAATCTTAATGGATGTTAATTAAACTGTAAATGAACGCAACTTGAGTTCCGATAAGGAATTCTATCTCGAACCGTCAACAACTATTAGATAGAGGTATAAGTATTTTCGTGTTATAAGTTTCCTGTGGAAAAAATATATCTTGTCACTCTGTGATGATAAAGCTATTTAAAACGACTTGGAAATAGTACCTATGTTTTGTAACAACCATAATCTGTTTCAGTTGTTAAGTAGAGTAAATATTCATTAAGGAACTTTGAAACTTTCTTATTCATAAAGCAATTAGTACTGTACGCAAAATTACAAATAATGACTACGAGAGAAACATTTATGATTCCAAACGTTAACATTTTACCAAAAAAAGTATATTTTTCGGGTAAATTAATATGTCTCTAACGTTTAAATTTAATTAAAGCAAGCAATTTATCGACCCGTAAATCTATTTGTTGGTAAATATTTGAGATAATTATAAAAATACGGAACTTTATAACGACTATGTCATGTTAATCAAAATGGCTTTATTCTTTTTCGATTTCCTAGTGTCTAATTCATGTTTATTTTTCAATATGTAATTTTATAAAATGTATTTTATAAGAAATCGCTATTAAAATGTAAGTAATTTCGTTATTTAGTTTGCACACAAACTTAATGCTTAGTTAATACATTTTATAAAATATTTTATTTAGTCGCACCACCCAGAAAATTATTTCACCCGAAACAATATTAAAAATAAATATCATTTTCTTCGACAATTTCAAATATTCTTTAAAAAACCTGTCTATTCAATTTTCCAATAGGATTTTTTTTGTTTGAAAAGAAATCGCTGAGAACTCTGTGCATAAATAAAAAAGACATGAAAATTGCGCAGTAGATTAAAGTGACATTTTATCAAAGGGAAGCGAAGCGGAAAAGATTGAAATGAACCAATAGAAATTGTGTTATTTTGATTAGATAGATATATTTTTTTTACTTCGTTCAGGCCGCTATTCTGTCACGTTTTATTTTAAGCGTCAACGAATATGTCTAATAGTGTTTCGTTCAAGAATAAATTCAGTGTCGATATTCATTTATTTTGTATCAACGATTGACTTTGGGATGAGCTACCCTTCTTCACTCTGTACTATAGTTAAGAATAGACAATAATACTTACTTTCCTTATACGACAGTTCATATTTGAATGGAGTACGTAAAAATCTATATTGATATTTCTCTTTTTTAAATTCAATGTAAAATCTCGACGTAAAAATATTGAAAGGCGATCAATCAAAAGTAATAATTTTTAAAATTTAAAATGTTAAGGTTCATTCGTGAAATAAAATTTTCCTCTGAAATTTGGCACGTGCAGGTTACATTTTAATCAAAATGTCCGTACCGTTTAAAGGGAAATATAAAGATTTTAAATTAAGGTTGTTTAAGAATAAACTTAATTCTGGATTATGACTGATATTCTCTTTGAAAAAAAAACAATAAATATGTCTATCAATAAGACATATTTATTGTAATAATTAATATTTATTGTAATTGTAATAAATAAGTGCTACGGCTGTTGAATCCTAGCTTAACAATACTAATAAAAGGTATTGTTCAAAGCGTAAAATTCGGAACTATTTAATTGGCAGTGTTGACTACAATACGTTTGACGGAAAATTGGCAAACTCGATGTATGTCCGATGTAAATAGATATAAAAATCCACAACAAAATAGTCAGCCGACGAACCTCAAATAAAAATGTTTGAGATTCACAAATATGTTTCGCAGTACTCCGAACTCGTGTAAACTAGCCATGAGGCCTTTGTGTATTTATTGTTAAGTACATTGTTCTATACCGTGAAATACACGTTGTTTTAAAAGTTACGGAGATAATTATCAACATGATCTGTAAGAAGCTCGATTTACGTAAATGAATGTTTATGTAATTCTTTATAAGGCGACGATGGAACACTTATACATCATTACCTTTCGAGCAGTCGTGGGACTAAGACTGGATATAGTGGTCATTAAAAAAATGGCACATAAAATATTATTTATTGTGTTAATAATTTCAAGTATACTAAAACTATATCTGGTACGTATATCTACAATAGCATTAATTGTATTAAATTAACAAGAATTTTACTACAAAATGTGGTACATTAAATCTGAAAAATTAAAACTGAATAATCTGTTAGATTATTTGTTTCCGTACGTCTTGTTGATACAGAATACCCAAGTTTATTTATGAGTTGATTTTTACGTTAAATATGATTTATTTCATTATCCCCGTTTACAGGTAAATGCAGAAACGTACAGCAGAAAAGCCTTAGAAGCTATGATTTTACAAACACTGTGGGATCGCGTCTATTCTAAACAGGAGGAATCTGTAAAACAAGAAGCAATAAAAAAATTGCGAGAAACAGGACACTTTGAGAACCTCATTGAGCATTTGTCAACAACCGACAAGAATAAAGTCCATAAAATTTTAGAATTGACCGCTGAAATTATGATTGCCTACATGGAATGAGGTAATATAATAATTTAATATAAACCACAATTTATGTTGGTGACTAAATAATAAAATAAGATTTATTTCTTAAGGATTATTAATTTATTCCTAAATTATTAAAAAAATAATTTAATTTTTAATTTCGGTAACTTAATTCTATATTTGTACCAAACGTATTATGTTAGATATATACATATTACACCTAACTAATTATATGTTTTAAACCATTAAAAAAAGCAGTGTTTTTATTACAAATTCAATGGTGACCTTATTTATTTTTATAACTGGCACAAGAGTCTCATCCTGTTTGCTTTTATGTTACGTTTCTTTGACAAAACACGTGAATTTACGGATGCATAAATATTAAACTGAATAAAAGATAATTGGAAAAAAGTAGTTAATATATTAAAAAAGATTACTTTTTAAGTACTAGTATTTTTTGTACTTAAAACCTATTTATCTCTAAAGCCTTGTTAGTATTTTAGTCGGTTAGCAAGTAGCAAGTGTCCAAACAAAGGAATTACTAATCTACTCTACTAAATGTTTTGCTGTTCGGACACGTTTAGTCATTAAGTTACGATTCTAGTGCGTGGGTTTAGGTTTAAACGAGTCCGAACTGTAGCAAATCCTTTGTTCGAAAAAATGCTACTTATTACTCGACTAAAATACTATCCTGGTGCGAACAAGGCTATAGCAGACGTATAACCAAAGATTTATGCGAGTTAACATGAGGCTTGTCTATGTTAAGTGTGTTGATAATGGAAACTCATGATTAAATGCAAAAAACAACATGAAGAACAAAATATACTAATATTCAGATTATTTTTCTCGAAAGTTAATAATTTCAAACAATCCATACCTTATCTTTTATACGATGATTAGAATTAGAACATCAAAAGTTATATCTCAGTTTTATCTATACGTAGCTGTTGCTCGCGACTTGGTCCGCGCGGCACTAAAAAAATATAGCCTATGTTACGGGGATCATGTAGGTTTCTAGCAGTGTAAAGAGTTTAGAAATCGGCCCATCAGTTTTGGAGTAATTTGAATACATACAAAAATACAAATTTATCCTCTTTATATTATTAGTATCGAATAGTAATTATAAACAACGTATACATAGGTATTTTATAGAATTATTTTTATATAATAAAATAAAAATCTGACATTGGGAGTTCGTATTTTATATTCAGCATGAAATATGTTCCTTCCTTTAACCCGAAATCTCTCCGGTACATTATTTTATCTAGACCCAACTCGAAGTCCGCAGCCATAAAGATATTTCTACAGAAGAAAGTACATTCGTTTATTCTTTCTAATATCAGTTCATATTATCGAAGCATTATAATTGGAAGTATAAGGTTTATTTTATCTTTAAAATTGAATAAGGAAAATGTTTTTAATTAATTCAGAAAGTTTTTATTTAACTCGATGTCTTGAATAATATTTGAATTATAAAATTTTATACGTTCACCTAATATGTTTTAGTTAGATGGAGTTTAGTTAGTATCTAGTAATATTTAACTTATATGAAATAACGCCAGCGCTGCAAACCCTTTGAGTGATACGATCACGCGTGGAATCCCTTTGCCGTCATAACAACGCGGCAAGCTCTACTTAAACCCCTTATTAACATTTTAACAAAAGAGGTATCGGGCTCGCTTCGGATAGAGAGTAAATGCACCTAATGTATTTAGTAAACCTTCAAATATATTAGTTGTAAATAATGTTGCATAATTATAATGAAGCATCATTAATTAAAATCGCTAAAACTTCAAAATCAATTTCAAATGTCAAGTTAAATTAATATTTTTTCTTCTTAGCGCTTATTTCAGTTCAGTTTGAATAATCTTTTCAAATAGCTTTTAATATTAATTAATTGTCATCAGATAACTTATTTCAATTCACAATTCACGTGCTCTAATTAAGGCAAATGGAGTTTGAATACTATCAGTGTAAGCTTTCCGCTATTTACTTGGCTTAAGCGCACACCTGGTGCAATGAATGAATGAATAGGACACATTTCGCGTCATCCGATAAACATTTTTTTGTTCTCGTTGACATATTGAAGGTATATTTATTGCGCCATTGTCATCGACCTGGATGAATACAGCAGGTTTAAATGTATCGCACTCGAGGCAACAGTTTGATAAATGCTCGAAATTAAATTCGCTATCGAGCACCAAGCTCCGTAAAAATTTACGATTTAAAATTTAAATAAAGTTACAATATAAAAATATACAATGTAACGAAGCTAATATGTCTTGAATTATTGCAATACATTGATATTTTCCAGCATAATGATTTTATATTTATTCATATTGAGACTGTCAATATCATATGCTGGTTTGCCCCAATGTAGTCCCGATTGGAAATTGAACTTAGCTGTGTCTAAATAATATTAGTATATAATAAATTTTTGACTGTGACAAAATGAATTATTTTAATTTATTACTATTTTCAGTCTAGACGGTGAGTTAACACGACTGAGTTTCATATTTCCGTGTTTGCAATCAAATAATTATTTAAAGCTGGCTTCGACACTAAAACGCGTCTTGCTGACTGCGAACTGACCGTCAGGGCTGATGAAAATGTATCTTTGTCTATGAAGCGTCCGTACTGATAGTTAAGAGTCATTTAAAAACGCTTCATAATAGTTGATACATTCTCTCAGCACCAACGGACAGGGCGCTGTCGGTTTGAGTAAAACCCGCCTTAAAAATCACTTTATGTTAATAAACTTGCCCTTTTATATTTCGGTCACAAGCTGTGTATAAGCCGATAACGAATGTTATTTCTATATTTATGTTGGATTATGTATACGTGATGTGTATATTATTTTGTTTTATTTTTGCGTACGTATCATATGTTTGTGGAGGAAAGCTTGGAATAAAAATTAAGGTATAATTTTAGAGGGTGAATATTTTAAAATTAAATTACTCTGGGTCACAAGTTTTAGTAATATAGAAATAAGAATATTACAAAATAACTTATTTAATTAAATAGAGTAACAAAAATAAAGAATAATACAGTCTGTGTCTTTAATAAGGAAACCTACAGATTCCTAGTAACGATTATTTGTTATTGATATTTTTATAAAACTGTAACTTATGAACTTTGTTTCGAAAAATGAAAAAGTTTCTTCGTAATATTTTGGGGTGTCAAAATGGTTTATATTCTTGTACAAAATTTTGATCTGCAAAACCCTTAAAGAATATTTCTACCTTTATCCTCACAAAATATCTCAATAACATTTACTTTCATAATTCAAAATCTTATACATTGAAGTTATTATTAATATAAATATAAACTTTAAAATATGAATCGAAAAATCACTAGTTACAATGTTAACAAAACCCCGGCTACAAATTATTTTCAGACTGCGTATCCCGGAATATTATAATATATTTTATAAATAGCTGGCCAACCCTTTAAATATTTACTCGCGAAGCAACCCAAGATTAGAACTTCGGCAATTGTGAGAAATCGAAATATTATGAGCAAACGTAAAATGAAGTTTATTCGTTTCCGTAAATATACGACCGAATTTTAAGACACTACTCAAATATTTAGGAGCATCTTACATGTTAAGTCCACGTTTTAACTCAAAAGACTACGGCAATCACGTTTAATTTTGACACCAACTTAGATTTTAAGCGACACTTATATTTGAGTGTACATTACTGGGACAGCGTGGTTAGTCAACCCTACCTACAACCTACCCTAAGAGGTGACTAGGCCATAGTCATGGCCTAGTCATGGCCTAGTCACCTCTTAGGGTAGGCTCCGCGTTCCCTAGGTGGGGACGTATAGTGAGCTGGTCCAGTTACATTATTTATTAAGTGTAAGAAAATTTATTTATTTAATAAAAGTAGTTTCCTAAAAATTCTTTTACGCTTCGCGATTTCACTTACTTAAATGTGAAGTTAAAACGTGTAATATATCTCACTTCGCAGTTTCTCTTATTGCAAGTTTCCACTGCGCTCAAACTTGTAGAGTTTGAAACAGTTTTTTCTTTGAATTACGATCCATTTATTAATCGCTAAGTTATTTTATTGAAATTTTTAAAGTACGCTTTATTCAAAAAATAGAAGAAAAAAATTTTGGCAGGAGCTTCTCTAATTAAGTGTCAAACAAGCGTAAACTAAGGAGGCAATAATTGACGAGGAAAGTCAACTTTTTGTCCGACACTTACGTTACGATAAAAACAAAAAAAAATCATATTTTATAGATACATGTGCGTTTATTTAACTTCCTTTGAGTGCAAAACAGCATTCAGCTAGTGAAGTAACTCAGAAAACTTTCACTCACGACTAGTCTGTTCTAAAAGGTACATTAAAACGTGTGGTAAGCTTACTGTAGAGTAGGATTGGTCTCATAGTCCCAGTCATACCAATCAAGCAAGTTAACTATAGAGCGTATCGTTGAGCGAACAGTAAGGCATAGCATAAATTGTGTTTGCACAAGCGTGAAGCGCTTTGCAGTACGCCAGAGTGCAGCCTTCCAGCGGCAGTACATCAAACAGCGGCCTCGCTCTTCCATAAGCTTGCTTTACTCCCAGACTTGTTTAATTTATGGTGGAAAATATAATTTAATAAGAATATTCAACACTCTTGGTTAATTAATATTGTGCATTGCTTGTGCTTAAGTTACTCTATTTGCATTCGTCTGTTTACTTCATGGTAATAAAATAAATTAAAACTTTTTGACCAAACTTATAAATAAAAACCAATGTTTTCTATTTGTCCATATTATGGTCATAAATCAATCAAATTAAAACGTTAGGCTAAGCGTTTAACGGCGGTCATCTACATTGTAGAAAAAAGGATGATCAAGATGTTTATTACAATTTTTTTTGAATTTATGTGGTTAACACTAAATTAATATTAACGAAAAGTTACTCTTATTTAAGTGACGATTTCTGCTCGTTAATTCCAACCGTACTTAATTAAGTCGCGTCTCTGTGAGTTTTTAAATTTTAAACGTTGGTCAAATAATAACTCTTCGCAGAAGAAAAATTGGTTGCACAAGTAACTAGCAGCTTTTTACGTTTTACACGAATTGTGCATTTTACCAGTGAAATTTTTCCTTTGGAACGTAAATGAGCTACTCTTTACAAAGGTGAATGTAAACTAGAATTAGTTCTCATAGATCAAGTGGAATTAGTTAAAAGTAGAAATAACAGACAAACGAAATGTTTGCTAAATTCATACGCTCGCCGTAATGAGAACGTATTTGAGTTAGTTGTGTTTATCAGAAGAAGTACTACGTTTAGTACTAGGTTTGGGAGTTGGCAGAGTTTATACGGTGTAAAGTTCTCAGGGAAAACGCTGGTATGTGATAAAATCTACCAGTTCAACATGACCGCAACGTCAGGTTGGAAAAGAGGGGGTGTTTGTAGCTGAAATCTGAGATAAAATCACATTGCTGTGCTCATGGAGTTCGTGTCACATAGTATGCGTCACTTAAATAATCTATACTAATCTATACTATTATAAAGAGAGAAACTTTGTATTTTTGTTTGTATTGAAATAACAGAGGTTATATTTTTTAATTCCACGCGGGCGAAGTCACGAACAACATCTAGTTATAATATAACTAAAGAATCCACTTTTCGCGGATTTCTCAATTCTATTGTATTTGTGTACAAGAAACATGCGATCGAACTAAAACATTTTAGAAGATTCTGGAAGCTACTGATATTGAACGATGCATAATAATAATTGTTTAAGATAATAACCGTAGTATGGGTATTGCTCTCGTATAACGTAACTACAAACTAAACTTGTACAAATGATCTATTAATCATAAATGTTTACAACCAGAATATATCGTCATGGTCTAACCACCCTCTCGGGGACAGTGCGCTGTAGATACATCATCTATATATAGATCACCGATATGTAGATCATCTATAGATTGGTGATGTTATAAATTTGATTATCACAATCTTAACCAAAAGTAAAGTGTTGGAATTACTTACCTAATTAGTTGGATAAGCGAGTCTCCTAGGGACCGCGGTATTCGTTATAGGTTTCTCTCTAATCCAAGTTTCTCGCTTATAGAGGTAGCTCGCCGGGACCATAAAATGACTCTCGCTTATAGAGTTTTCTCGCTTATCCAGGTCTCGCTTAGCCAGGTTTAACTGGAAATATATTTCAATAATATGTGCTAACATAAGTTATGTGACGTTGATATAAACGAGAGCACTGGTAAGAAGGTAATATACGAGTAAAGTGACATCTGACATATGTTTGCTTATTTATGAGAGTTATGTATAACGGATTTTGATATCTCAGAGCCTAAACTAGTCTTTCAGAGCAATAATTATGCATTATGTTTGGTGTGTATCCTCTTGGGATGTCTGCGTTATGGAGATATATTGTAACTCCAACAACTCATTATGTACCGACTACCGGCGTTGTGGAAGTTTCATTGTAAATAATGTTAACAAAATTGTTTTTAACGACTATTGTAAATCATATTTCATTATGTTCACGTTAAATAATCTTACAGAAGAATTTTCAAACGCCTTTTGAGATTTAAGAGCGTCTTACATGTAAAGTCCACGCTTAAAATCCAAATTTTACGGCGATCTCGTTAAATTTTGACGGCACTAAGAGACGCTTAATTTTGAGTGGCCTTTGAATATTCAGCCGTTAGTCACTTTATGTACTTTACATGTTTAACAAAATATCTAAAACGGTTCTTATCTACAATTTTTGATATTTTAGAAAAAGAATGCAATAAAGAAGTACGCATATATTTACATTGAATATATTGCGTATTCCAAATTGCATACGAGTATCTGTAAAATATATTAAAACGCTGTTGCGTTGCATATTTTCAATTTATGTATCTTTACGATAAATCTATTCTCTCTTCAACAATGGAAGGCTGTGTAAACATCCTTCTGTACTTTACTTTAGATCCTAGGCTTACTCCAGTGATGTAGACAATCTGATCAGTCTAATATCATCAGTTTAACAATAGAGAGTAGAAAGAGAAGAGAGAGAGAGTCATACTGAGTATTACTTATAAAAACAACTAACTAAGTTACATTTTTTTTAATTAGTTACGGTGACCTAATACTCAACATCATCAAAACAAAATCATCACCTAGCGGTGTCCAATATCGAAAAGACGTACAAATTATTAAAAAACATCATGTATTTATTTGCATTATTTTTCAATAATTTTACATTTATAGAAATGTTTTCGATTGACCGATAACCTGCGTCAAAAAGGAAACTAAAGTATGGCAATATTTTAAATCAATTTACGCCAATGGCACGGCCGGTCCTGTCAATGGGTGCCATTACATTGACTTTTACGGTTTCGGCAGCATGGCACAGAAGGGCCCGAGTCAGCAAACTACATTGTTACTGTCTGCCTTAAGATTTATCGATATGGTCCCCATTTTTATCACATTGCACAGTGTTTACAAGTTCCTTTCGTACTTAAATAAAGCTCTGTAGTGTTCCATTACTAAACAAATCGTGTTTCCTAATTATTAAAATTACATTTTATTTAAAAACTAAATACGAAATGGCTAATTTAGATAGTCTAATTTCAATGTATTAAAAGACTCTAAGCTAATCTAAGGTGAGCGTCGATGGCTCAGGGGTTTAGCTCTTGACTTGTAAACTGCAAGTCCCCGAGTTCGAATCCCGCCAGATACCAACGTGTTTTTCGATTTTCATATGTACATATTTACCCGACAATCTTACGGTGAAGGAAAACATCGTGATGCAACCTGCATATAATATGTGCAGGTTGTATGATGAAGCAATGATGCAACCTGCACATATAATATGTGCAGGTTGCATCATTGCGATATTATCGGTGAATAAATTCAAAGATTTGTGTGAAGACACCCAAAATACGCGCTAGTCGCGGAGTTGCGGAAAATGGAGCCCATCATGGGTCGAAGTTACTTTCTTACCCTTTAGGGTCAAAAGGACCCTTCTTTATTATGTTTTATACTGCGATGAGTATTTGTAATCTAGATATTATACGATACTGGTCGATTTTTATAATAGCAACAAGTTATTACCTTTATATGCGGAAGATATTTACTACTTAAGGTGTATCGTAAATGTTTTCGCAGACACCTTTCCTTGTCCTCGTATGTATTTTGCTCACACATTACATTTATGAGGAAGTTAAGTAATGAAAGTATAAATAATACCTATAATGATGTCTATTTATTTTGTTAAAAGTTTTTTGCCAACGAATCCGAAGTCGAAATCAAGATTCTTCCGGGCCGCTTTCTATATATGTGAAAAATTTTATTCAGATCCGTTTAGCTGTTCTGGAGATACATTTAAATCATCCATCCGTCCATCCAAACTTTTGCATTTATAATATTACAGTATGAAATATGAAAACAAACATTCTATTGATCCGAATTAAATTTAAAAGTACCTACAAATATTGTTTTTTTATCCTTTGATTATACTCGTACCATAGGCTGTTTTTCCATTTTCTATCCGAACGAAGCCGGGATAGGATCCTAGTATTAAAATAATTTACATTTATTTCCTCTCTCAAGTTGCAAGCACACCGGATATTATAGCGATAAAACAGAAAGAGAAAAGTGTAAATCAGGCTTTATAGGTCCGCGAAACCTTATGCAGAAAAGATATTAAAACTTCTACTGACATTTTTTAATGTTTAAGTCAACTGGAGGTTCCCCAAACTTCATGCGTACAAAGCGAATCTGTAGTGAACATCACAAATGTATGGAACTGACAATGAAGTTCTCTATCACACACGTGACAGATACAGAACCCCATACCGGGTTATCAAAAGTATCTTTCGATTGGCCATATCGCCGATGGAATCGAAAAAAATGTATGAAACTGACAATGACATTCGTGTGCGTGTCACGTGTGAGGTATCGAACCTCATTGTCAGTTCCTTACGTTTTTGATGTTCCATATCTAATCGCTTTGTAATGCATGTACTTTCGGTAATTCCCCAGTCAAATGATTATTAGAAATCAACTTTAGTCTTTGCGCTTTATCATTCCAATTCCGCTAGTGAATTATTATAACAAAAATGTGAAATGTTATATATATCATACAATAGAATAGTGTTGTGCGGAGTGTCGATAGATTTAAAACGTAATCACGGTCCATTAGTTCCACGCTATCGGAGCGTAGACCACACTATCGATTGCCGCTAATGTTCACCAGCTTTTACTCTATCAGACCTCATTCACCATAAAGACATGTCGCAGTAATGTCTCTAATTGCTCGCTTTCTAATAATTAAGTCAATAAAAATACATCCTAATAAGTACTGAAAAGAAAGTATCTTTCGATATTACTGATGGAATCGTCAAAAATGTATGAAATTGATATTAACATTTGATAAGTCATGTGCTTGTCACGTGTGACATATCGAACGTTATTGTCAGTTCTATAGATTTTTGATGTTCGCTATCGAATAGTTTTATATCGCTTGTACAATACTTTGGGTAACCCCCATGTTTAGTCGAGGAAATTAATTAGCTTCTCACTTAGAGAATACTGTTATCATAAAAACAGAAAAATATTTTATGATCATTTATCAAAGATTATAAATTAAAAAAGGAAAGTTAAATAAAATTATTCGTTTATTTTTTTTAATATGTTATAAAGTGGCAAACGAGCAAGCGGCCACCGTGATTCTTGAGGCGACCTCTGCCCACAGTTAAGCAGGAGTTACGAACAAGGAAATATACCTTAAACCTGGATAACGAAGAGTGCAGGGGACCGCGATATTTATCTCTCTTTTAGTGGTTCTTTCTAATACGAATTTCTCATTTATAGAGGAAGTCCATTGGGATTAGACAATTACTCGCTTAAATATGTTTCTGGCTTGTCAAGTTCTCGCTTCTACAGATTCGATTGTTTAAAAAAATATATATAAAAAGGTAAAATTCCTAATGTAAGTCGACTCCGGTGCGAACTATTATTTCCGTTAGAATGTTCAACTAGCGGACACTGGGATCGGTATTGTGCGGGAACGCATCGCATCCGTACTGATAAATCTAAAAGATTTATGTCTGAAGTCTGAACTAGGCCTGCATGTGTGAGAATACTGACGATTCATCCCTCGGCTCTGATAAATCCGAATGACAGTGCTGCACGATTTTCTGACAGCGTATTCGTCTGGAAGCTTTTATGCGGCAAACTTTAATGGAATGATTTATCAAGTAGCTCTTTCTATTTATTAAAATTGAAACTCGAAAATTCTGAATTACGTACCCATACTGTGATTGAAGTGTATTTTATAAGTGAAAATTACATTATAGGTCTCATATTATTGAACTTGCTTTAAAAAGTACATCTATAATGCGAGTTATAACTTGGACAATTTAAATTACGCGATATACTAGTTAGAATTAGAAATTACGTTAGATTTAAAAGCGCTAAAATAGTTAAATTAATTTATTTTTATAGCGATAAACAAAAGAAAATAGGTTTAATCTTAATCATAGTTTACTAAATTGCTTGTTTCTCTACATATTTGAATACTAATGATTCGATATAATTATATCAGGTTAGCAGAATTGATGGGACATTAAACTATGAATATAATCAGTTTGAGGACGCATCGTTTGATTAGATACTGGATTTAGATTACTATATTAGAGCCTAGATAGAGTTGAATTACGTCCTTGATAGTACAAACAGAGTCAATCAGTAACGTTGATTAGGAGCACGCTCAAAGGTTTTGCGCAAAGGAGGTAATAAGAGACCTAGTAATCGAAGTGTCTGCATGTGTAGTATGCAGGAGATATGACAGATGTGGTTGGATAAAGCCAAATTGAAATGATAAACTCAAGCTATACCTTTGTGTCAGTTGCAGCTTGTGTTGTTGCAACAACAGTTGAAATTGTAAATTCAATAGAGGAGTGCACTTATTAGAAAGGAACATCCCGTGATTTGTGTTTAGTTAAAATATATTTTCAATAGGCAATATTCGAATTACATTGTATTCAAAGATATGTAGGTTTTTCTTTCTAATATTTTTTTAGCTTCATTGATTTAAATATGTATTTTAATTTTGATTCGTATACAAATTATCTCCTCGATTAACATTAACTGTTAACGGGAAATGTCTAAGATTTTTTTAAGATATTTATTTTGGTTCCGTTCTCCTTACTGATTAACATATTTTTCGTGGTATTTACCTAATTTTTACGATGCTATATAATACTTGGAAGTCATCATTTAGATTGATACTAAACGTTCTTAAGTAAAGATTTGTTTTAGAATAAATTATTTTTAATCTTGGATATTTTTTCGAGTTTTTTTTGGGCTGTTTTTTTATATACTTTATTAAATTGTTTGGATAAATGATACTAATGATTTATAATATTTCTATTAAAATTATTTTAGCTTTAAAGAAAAGTGATTTGATTTATTGATAAAGCTACATAAAACTACTAAATTTAAATAAGGTAAGGTAAGGTAAGATTCGACCCATGATGGGCTCCACTTTCCGCAACTCCACGACTAGCGCATATTTTTGGTGAAAATTAAATTAAAATAATTAATTTAAATTTAAATATTAGTAATTTTAAGTTCAGTATCTCAAAAATCTAATAAAATTCTAACTTTTTGTAAGTTAGAAAGTAAAACGAAAATCTATAGCGCTTGCGAAATTCTTGTGAAATCTACATTTTTATAGGTCGTTTATAAACCACAGTCTTTCGACCAAATTATAGAGAGAGAGGGCGTGAGAATTCATTCGGGAGCCAAAGCGTTTCTTTAATTAAGCCCGATGGTTTTTTGCGGTTAAGCGTTGTAAAGTGTCCGTAAAAAAATAAAAAAGAAGCACTTGATATAAATTTTGTTTAAATTTAATCTCATATTAAGGGTCAGTAAAAGTGTAGTCTGTTTCGCTTGGCACAAGATAGGAAGAAGTTCGCTGTGTTGACGGCCAACCTCCAATAGCGGAGTGGCACAAGAAGAAGAAGAAGAAATGTGTAGTCTGAAACAGTAAATTAAAAAAACATATTGTCCTTGAACCCTGACTGTGAATTTTTTTCAATGTCGTCACACCCGAAAAGAACCATAATGCCAATCCTTTAATTAAGTATCTTTAACAAAACAGGGACAACAATAAAAATGTAACTATAGCGGAATTCTACAGCGTGACTCACATTTGTAGTAGTCTTTTTTTGGGAATATGGGAGAATATATTGGCAATTTTCTTACAAGTTTAAAGTGCTCAGAGAAATTCAAGATCAAATTAAAATTACTTAACTTTCAAGGCTTAGTAAATGTGTCTTAATTAATTTTCTCACAGCATTAATTAGAAAGTAAGTTAGTGACTTAAGAAGTTTACGTTAAAATGGTATTCAAATACAAATACTTATTTCAAAGGTAATATTATTTTCTAATATCATTTTATAAAAACCTTGATATTTCCCTGATTGAATTGATATATTAATTAATAGATTAACCGCCGAGTGTAAGTGATTTAAAAGTAATTCAGGTACAGGAACTTAATAAACTAGATGGATTTTTGAAGTAGAAATTTTAATACGACTTCTGTATTAGTTGTTCCTGGCGTGGTGCCCAACACAATATTTATTGTGCGTCGTTTATCAATTTATAACGAAATGTGGATATTCTCGAAACCATATAACACATCAAGTTAATAAATTTTGCAAAACATTTCAAGCAATTTGGTATATAAAATGTATAATAATAACTCATAGCGGAATCACTTGGTCATCTTTGCTTTATGAACGTTAATATTAAACGTAGAAAATCTCAAAGTTATTTTAAAGTTTATTTACAAAGGTCCCTAGTTGAATTTGTATCATTGATGGTGTTTGAACGTGTTTTAATAAGTTGCTGTTTCATAGGAAAAATGAGGGCGAATTTATCTTTTGAATAGCAAAGTATATTTTTCTCGTACCTAGGATAATAAGATTTTCGACTACTTCCTGTAAGACCCTGTCTCGCTTCAAGTATCTTCATAGACAGTAAATTAGATTTCAGTAAAAAGCGAAGAGGGCTACATATATTTAGATAAATCGACTTCGTAGACTCTCCTAAACTTGAAGGTGGATACCAGGAAGTTATTATATTTTATTTATTCTCCGTTTATTCAAACATTTTATTAGATAAAGTTTTTGTATATTTAGTTCACAATACATAGATAGTACTTATTTAGGGTGGTATATACAATTAAATAACCTAAAGCTGGTTGTTTTAATTTAATTGAAAATTATTTTATAAATTTTGAATTATTTTTTACTAATAAATATACTTCTTTCTATTTCATATTTCTTACTTAATGTATACACACATTGCCATAGTGGAATTATACATTCAGAGCGTGGTTGTTAGTCTTTTATGAACCTTACGTCGTTTATCCGTTTAATTATATTTAATTATTTATCTGCCACGTTTATTATTGTTTGATAGTATTGCGGTTAATTGTAATTAGCTGTCACACCCCTGTGAAGCAAATAAACATTTATAAATGTCATGTTTCGACGGTATACATTTTATTTGACTGTAAGCTAATGATTTTAATTAGGAAATTGATAATAATTATCAAATTATGTAAGCTCCATGATACGTCCTACAGTTTAAGGGACGATTGAATTTTTTGCTTTTGCAAAAAGAAAACTTATGAATAAAATATAATATGAAACACGTAAAAAACAATGAAATTATTTGCTATTACGCTATGTATAATTGTGGCCGCAGTTTTTTCATATCGCATCGTACAGGTCTAGTAGAAGTCTAGATTCTAACTAACAAAATACGAAGTTTCTTGCGATAAATTGTCATTACCTTGTATTATACCTATACGAGTATTACAAGGACGACACTGGGTTTACTATTGGTCTGTTTGTTTCAAATTGGATAAAGTAAAATATATATTCTAAATTAAATTCTTCACGATTGATTTGAGCTTTAAATTAAACTTTATTTACTACTACAAAGAACAACGCAAGCGCATTACTGTGAGGTGAAATAATTGACACAAATAGTAGTTCGTATGTTAACATATAAATAAGTACTCGAAAGTTCAACGAGAATATGTTACTATATTTTTTCAGTGGCGTATGGTTCTGTGACCACTTCAACTTCCACGTCTAGCAGTTACCAAACATATCACACGGAGAGGTCGAGTTTTCACGAAACGAAAATATATTTTATTTCAAAAGAATATTTGAATTTAATATTTTATACTATTTTAACAATTCCTGTCTATGTAAAATTAATTTACGTTTCAATCTAAAAGTGTCTTGGAAATGTGTTATTAAATAAAACAAAGCAAAATTGGTCTCAAAATTCTTTTTTTTTCTCTTGTAAAAAAAATATTTATTCAAGAGATACACTTGGATTATATTTATTTTATCGCATAGCACCTTTAATAGTTCGCAGACTAAAATAGATATAAACTACACTAATATAACTAGTTATTTTTTATTTTACTCGTATAGTATTTCAGAATGGTTGTAACAATTTTCAATGTAGTATAAATAAAATAATCAGAGCCAACAAGCTAGAAACAACATATGACATCTAACAAAGATTGCACATCGTGTAATGTTAGATATCAAGTTCACGTAAACTGACATTTCTCATTTTCTTTCAAATCTAACAAAATACACAGAAAATATATTATAAAATACTATGTATTTCATAAAGACAATTTGCACCATTGTCCACCTTAAGAAAATGAGGTTTTTAACTCTGGCACAAACAGACATATTATAATTCACTGATAATATTTTTCGTTTTGTCCAGCAGTGGACAGATGATCATGATTTTTGTTGGATTTTTTTTAAAATTATTTGCCATAATATGTGGCATAATTCAAATTGTCCTACAGTAAGAATAGATTTTGATACGTTATTACAATTTGGTTTATGCTAAATAAGATAGACACGTAATTTATAGTCCGCAGTGGAGCTGTAATAGCCTGTTATTGAAGCTATGTGGTCCATAAAGTGCCGAAGAAGTATTTGTATTGGGTGAGGAGCGCTTGTACGTAGTTTGCTCTAGTAAAACTGGCAAGGCTTCTTGCCAACACGGACGGAGATAAAATATCATAGCAGCTCAACCTTTGATATCTAAAAAGAACGAAAGGGATAGACAGAGGAGAGTAAAGGGTAAAAAATTATTGTATTAAAGTAAAATAAAAATACAAGCTCTAGTCAAATATCAAAGGGAAAGAGTCCAAAAGTTATGCATCTTAACATATAAAACATCTATTCTCAATAAATACGCTACAAAAAATAGAACTTATTAAAAAAGTGTGTTGCGTGGCAACAATATCCGATCGCCCTTACTTGAATTAAATTGAAGTTTGTGAAAAAAATATTTGCATGTTATCTGCATTACGTGGAATTGTTTATATTTTTTCAAAAGTATAGCATTTTTTTTGTTTCTAGACTATCCTAGCATTGATTTTTTACATTTAAATCCTTTATCCTGTGCAAATTATGTGCACATAGCTGAAAATATGACAGTAAAACAAAGATAGAAATTGTTTCATTTGCTCACGGTCACGACGTAACAAAAAAAATAAACTATAATTTCTAAGCAAGTATGTAACTATTGTAATTTATACATTTCAGGTCGTTAATTTACATCGGTTGTCTCAAAAGGTACGAGAGGTCTTTGTGATATCCTATAACAACTGCAACTCTTAATTTAGTTTGCATATTGCTTTAAGTTTCACTCTTTGTTATAACTGCCTTATGAATGTTAATAGACTCAAACTTTACAGATTGCTTTCTATGATTAAAAAATGCATCTTTTTAATCATTCACTGTTCTATTATTTGTATACGAACTTCTACTAACACATATACATGCTATTGTATGTATTTCATCGAATATTGTTATTGAGAAATCGAAAAAAAAAAATGTTATCACGCTGGTTGCATTTTTTCACTTTTATTTATTGTGAATTTGTTTAAATAAAATTATGGTTAAAAACTTTAACGGGAAATATCTGTTGACTTGAAGAGTTCGTAGTAAACTCCAAGTTTTCACAGCAACAACTTATTACCTCATCTTCATTTCTGCGTAGACTGGAATAACAACTGACGATTCCAATCTTATCTGAATCTCATAGCTTCGGTGTTACCAGGTACTTTACAAACTAAATTCTAACTTAAATAAGAATTTTTACAAAGTTATTTTTGTAAAATATTTACATGTATAAAGCTCCTTTGGAGATACTATAAAAAATTGACTGTTAATCAAGTCGTGTATTGCTAACTAACAACTTAAGCTTTCCATTAGTAATGATTTCATATACAAAATCTACCCCTTTAGTTAGTTAATTATATCATCTATAAATAAGCAAATGTTAGACATAATGATTTAGCTTATGTTTGCTAATCTTGTTTAACAAATTTAACATATCTATTGAGCTCCTAATCGCAAATGTCTTACGCCTCTTTTTGTTTAAAATCCTCATTAAATCTCGCTCTATATCACTCTAATCTCACGCCAATCTATGCCACACTTTAACGGGCTTAAAGGCTCGTGACGTAATCTTCCTGTAACTCCATATACGTTATAAGAAAATTTACCATATCACTAAATTCTTAATTTAAATATATTGATATACTGCTTAACAAAAGGTCACTCACAGCGTCGTTAAATATTAACGACTCCACAGTGCAAATGTATTTATTCCCTCCAGTGAAATAAAGAAAATATTTCAATGTTAATGTTAATTTTTGGTATGTTTTCGAAAGCTTTAATAATTAACATCCAGCGCGTAACAATAATTGCAGTCATTCGTTCGCAGAGTGAAATTATATCGACACGAAATACGTACAATCTTGTTTTTACGTACGAGATTGTATTGGAAATAAAAATAAAAGTCGCAAAATGAGTGAGACCCGGCTGTTTTGAGAAGAGAATTGTAGTTTTACAGCTATGTGCTGTTTGCGTTCTCTTGATTGATTACAGCTGGCCATAGACGTGAAATGTGCATTTTTCAACCCGTAGCTTCACGATTATTTCCTTTGTTTTTGAAATCGATGCTTAGTAAGACTGTTAGCATTTTATTTTAATCTTTAGATGTTTATTGTCTATGCATTCTGGATAATTTTAACTCCCTCATTTCATTACTTAAATGTCTCTAACTTTGTAATAAATCAAACGAAAACCTCTCACAAAGACCTCATAAATAAAATATTGAAAATTATTTTTCAATACAGACTTAATAAAATCACGCACGTAACGTCTCCGAAAATGTCTGCCCACTATTTACAAGATGTCAACAATTTAATCCGGAACGTGATGAAATCGCAAAACACAGTATAATATTGGAGAATCTTCAAAGCCAACATAAGCTTTCTACTCAGATAATTTATTTTTCCTTCGTTTAAAATGCTTCCAGCCTTAATATCTCACGGAAAGTGAAGTGTCACGCCAGAGCCGAAATGGGGACATAGAGAAACTGTTATATTTTGTTTTTTTTTACGGAAATATAGTACTGATAGAAAGAAGACTTTATTTTTTTAATATTTGGCACGTTTTATTTTACAAAGCACTCGCTATTTTACTGTTTTTCCCTTATTTGTCTACTTAAAATAGAAAAAAAGACTGGAAAGATTTAAAATAAAATTAAACTTCGAAAAAACAGGATGGCACATTATTTGGTAATATCCCAAGCTACAATATCTTACAGCTTGCAATATGTACAGTCTCCTTTGAAACTGATTGGCTCTGAATACACCGGAATTTCTTTATGCAACCAATCGTAATATGCTGGAATATTCCGAAGTCTCTTAATCAAACTGTCATTTTCCTTTGTGTGGCACGGTCCTAGCTAAATCTCGAATGTAACAGGAACTCTGTTTTTATTGAATATTTTTCACTACATTTTTAATTAACGCTCGTACCAGGAAGAAGATTTTTTTAAAGTTATTGACGCATCTAATAAATTCCTATAATTAAGAACTATCTTAAGAAATGGCAATTTCTCCTGAAATGCTATTCAGGAGGCAGAGCCTGGTTTATTTAGTGCGTTTTGTAATCCTTTAGCACAGGCTTAGTCGCAAACAAAGCAACTGGGTGCTACCTTTGATGAAAATTGTATTTCTTTGTTATGATGTAATCGGTTTTCTATATACGATAGCGACCGGCCAACGTTACCCCCGGCCTGAGACGCCGTTCGCTCGTAAATAATAACTTCATGCATAAACAATGGAAGCTATCCTGACACGGCAACGCTCCTTCCCACCGACGGTATCCATTCATAATTTTCATGAAACACGAAGTGAGTGCAAAAGTGATATGTTACGGTGTTTTTTCACGGATCATCCATCTTCATTCTACTTTCCTTAAGTGTTCATTTGCGCTTGTTTTTCATTTTTCCGTTGTTATCCTACATTTACAAATTAAATATATTACTTGGTCGTTAGCGGAAAAAATAAGGATCATGGAAGTATATTTTTATTTATCTGAGTAACAATTTTAGACCAAGGATTAGATTCATTTCGATGCATTATAAATATGAACAAGAATTTTAGAATACTAAGAGACTAGAGAAACGATTAACTGTAAGTATTCAGTCACACTTCAAAATGAGTCAACCCGTTTAGGTTACAGGCGGTCATTAACGTACCAACATACATAAAAATTATAGTACTTATCCCCCAATAGCCCTCTTGTTGGGCTAAAACAATAAGATTAAAATGCCAAAGTAAACATCTCTTTTTTTCAATTTCTTGAGTCTATTTCATACATTAAAATTAGTGTAGCAGTGTATCTTAGAATTGAAACAAAGGTGTCTGGCCGTACGTCTGGCTTTCACAATGTACGAATAACAAATGGCGGTTTCACTCTGATTGAGATCTAATTTATCGGTCCACATTCAAAGTACAGCCACATTCTAAATCACAATAATGGCATAGGGGCTCCGTTTGAATTCCGGCCGACGTATGGGCGCTTCTCTCTACTTATTTAGTAGCAGATTAAGTATCCACACCTATTCAATTTTCATACCAAATAAAAAGGGGTCCATAATATACATCAAATGTAAATGACTATTTAATTTTCTTAATCTATATTTAATATTATAAAGAGAGAAACTTTGTATTTTTGTATGTATTGAAATAACTCAAAAGCTACTGGGCCGATTTCAAAAATTCTTTCATCGCTAAAAAACTACGTTCTCCCCGAGTAACATAAGCTATATATTTTTACTTCCTCGCGGACGAAGTCGGGAACAAAAGCTGGTTAATAGACAATTTAGAAGTATTAGCTTAACGTAAAAAACTACAGAAAATCTGCCAATCAATCCAATACATTTGAAGTCATGTATCTCATTCGCGGTGTATTGTTATAAAATGGAAGAACTTCGAAGAGTAAATTTTTTGAAAAGCATAAAGTTTAAAATTTGAATATATTTTACCTTGACTTGTCTATTACAAATATTCTACGATATTAATACTGTGTGTCTACATTTGAAACAATGATAATTCAAGTATTTGAAATATTATATTAACGCGAATATTTATTTAGGTATGCAGGTAAATCAGCAAAATAATTTTCAGGCTATAATTTACATAGGTTAATTTTATTCAATTGATAATAAACTAACAAAGGTGATGAAGTATACATAAAATTATCTATCTGTTACGTCACAGTACGTTAATGAATACTAAAACGACTGAAAAAATGGTGTGAATTATAACGCTTTAAAATGTTATTAACACAATTCATTAATGTCTGCTAAAGGAAGAATAACAAAATGTGTCTTAATTGAATATACCATATCTTAATGTGGTTTTCCCTTCTCGAAAATGTATAATATACGAATTCTTTCCGGTACCATGATTACATTTAAAATAAAATAAGTACAAAATGAGTATAGTAGTAAGTCAATAATATATTTGTGTAAGCCATCGAAAGTTCAAACAGTGGGAAAAAGGGCAGGACTAATCCCTTAGGGTGGAAGTACACAAGTATATTTTATTTTATTTATTCAATAATTTACGTAAAAAGCCGTAGCCCAGTTTTCTCATTGCTATATTGAATAGTAATAGATAGAATTAATGTACTGCACATTTTATTGAGGGGGGGAAAATAAGGTGAATTAGCGTAAATTTTTAATTTGACTTCAGACAGCTTTACTAAAGTTTTTGACTAATTTGATATTAATACAAAAAAAATATAAATTAATGTCTTACGATATTTTTTAGAAAGGTATCGGAATCACAAACGAAGTGAATTATTAGCGTTTTTCAGTATATAGATATGTTATATTTTTTGAAGATCTAAGAAAGGAAATGGATCGGTACTATTTAATAGGGATTTGTATTGAACATGGAGTTGTGATATCGTACTTGATTTGTATAAGTTTCAGGTTTCCGAAAGTAGGCGCAAAAGGACTGGTCATTCTACATTTATTACTTACTAAGTTAGCCGCACAGAAAATATGGTTGGTGGTAGCAGCGTAGTAAATTGGAGAGCATATTGCAATGACAACTGACTGGGGGGAAAAACTTGTCCAAAGCGACTGTTATGATTTGCTCACAGTTTCTCGTAAGGGATCACGCTTAATGTATATAAATTTATTTCAATATCTGTATTATTATAAAGAGAGTAACTTTTTATTTTATGTTTTTGTATGTTTATTAACGATTTCAAGATGCGCATTTGTTAAGCACTTCATTCTAGTCAACCAAGATTTTTCTCTGTGGCTATCAAACCAAAAGAAAAGTTTCCATTTCAACCGAAGCCATTTAAGTTTTTGAACTCAAGTGTTCCAGATAATGTGTATTCCATTTGTAATTTATATTTTGTTGCGTTTATCTTTTTATGCTAACACAAGTTATTTTTATATTAACAGCAATTATTGAGGTTTTTATCAGCTCATATACGTTCTCACCAAGGGCTCGAGCTTACAATAGTTATGGATACTTAAGCCATAGTCATTTACATTAAATCAGTGTAGGTTGATTGAGAAATATTTCTAGAATTCTTTTAATACGTGTAGTTTAAATAAGATGTAGTTTTATTGCAAGTCCAGTATACTTAACCAATGCGCCACCGAGACCGTTACTGAGATTGGAATGGTTTATTGATACTTATTTGATAGTTTTCCTACTTAAACTGAACAGGGAAGATTTTTCTTTTTTCTCGCAAAATTGATTTCCGAGATGTCAATTTGCCTGTATCAAAGAGCCCGTCAGACTTATGTCCTCTTAGAATTAAATAGAAACTAAAAACCTTGCTCAAATATATTTTTACCCTAGTTCGATTTATTGGATATAGCAATTCCACGTTAAAGATTTTGGGATATAAATGACAGAATTCTATAATATGTTCAATATATTTTTTTTAGAAAATATATCTTGATTTCAAAATATTTGTTTCCATAGCAACGAAATGTTAAAAGCATTGCGGAGCTTCATATTTTTTTTACGTTCGTCGACATAAAATTTTCGGTAACTTAATTATAATAACTAACTTTCAGGTTATCCGTATTTTAAATTCAATATATTTTACAATTTAATTACCTTTTATTTGGTAATAATCCAATATCTCAAATACGGTAAACCCATTACAAATCGGTATCATGTAAAACTGTAACGTTACAATATCGAATAGAGGGTAATATTTTCACGCATAGGGTACGCAGTAAAAACCAGTTTTCGGATTAAATCGGAACTAACAAATACATATCCCTGGTCGTTAGCGATTGTTTCGCAGCGATTGTGCAGTTTTAAAGCACTTTAAATGAGTTTGTTTTTCAAAGCACTGTGATTACGCAAAGAAAAGCCGAGTTGGTCTTGGCTGTTTACAAGATTCCAGCTTTAATTCAGGTATACTGAAATTTTGTTTCATTCGAATAAATTCAAGGCAGTAAGTTACTAAGAATATTTATGAGCAACTCGAATTCACAGTGTAGTAAATTCAGAAGAGCCATATAATTTTGTTTATTTTAATACTAGTAGAAGAACATTACGTATTCTTATAAGTTTCTGTTCCTATGATGTCTATTAGTTCACCTTAGCCTATGACAACACAAATTCCCAATAGAAATCAAATACCGTATGCATTAATAAACTTGAAGCGAATGTTCTAGAAAAATAATTTCACACGACTTGATATTTCTATTAACTATAGAAAAAAAATGATCATAAATGTGTGTTTTCCTGTTCTATATAAAGCTACAGATCTCACG
Source organism: Papilio dardanus tibullus (assembly GCA_013186455.1). Taxonomy (NCBI): domain Eukaryota; kingdom Metazoa; phylum Arthropoda; class Insecta; order Lepidoptera; family Papilionidae; genus Papilio; species Papilio dardanus. Next base: position 1,115,452 of record QDHC01005077.1, read on the forward strand.
AAGCAACCAAAGTATCGAGAACTTTTCCACGTCATTAATCTCTCCTTTCATTTATCGTAAGTGTCACATTTATAAATAATCTTGGGACAATAATAAGTTTACCGTGACGTTCGAATAACGATACCAAATAATTGACTTTTGTATAAACATTTATACTAAATAATTCGTTTAATTTATTAAAATACGTAGATTGTGATGGTTTACGGAAGGACCTACAATATTAAAAGGTTTATTATTAACAAAAAACCATTTCATGCGCAGGAGTACCATAGTGAGAGAGAGAGAGAGAGAGAGAGTAGCTTATGTTTTTTTAGTGTCATTTTTAAAACAATTAGTAGAATAAGTCTACAATTAAATTGTTTTATAAATTCTAATCATTACTTTTTTGCTTCGATATAATTTTATCGAAGTGTATGTTCATGTTCCCTGCTTATCAAAAAACATAAGCCTTTCGTTTATCCTCAGCTTATAAATAAAAATGATAAATCATTTTATTGTAAAAGAAATCTATGAAACGAATAAAATTGCGTGAAGCTTTAAAGGCATTCTATTTATGGCAGCTAATAACTCATCGAGTAAGTACTTATCGTTGCGTTGCGTTACGGATTAAACAAATTGTTTGGCAACTCTTTTTAAATTTATTCGTATACAACAGTTTAACACTGGAACATACATAATCTTTCTTTTCATATGATAAAAATGCCAAGCTTTTTCAGTTAGTACTTTATAGAGAAAAATCAGTCAGATATAAAAGACGAATTCGAAATACATAAAGAAATATGTTTTTGCTAGCTAATAATAATAGTTAATACTTTTTATAAGCGACATTAAGCTAAGAAGGAAAATCGAATTTTAGTAACCATTAAAATGACACCGTGACCGTGCTAAAAAAGTAATATTACAATCTAATACGCAAATTAGTTGCTTAAACCCCTTAATTTCTGCTAAAATTTACTACATTAAATCGATAAGTTATAAGTTTCACTAAATATTTCAGCGCCAGCTGTTAGAAAGCTACACTTATTAAATACTTAATTTATTTAGAAGACAGAGTTCATATATTTCTGAAGTATTAGCAAGATTGAGTTCTCTAAAATACACAGACAAAGAATCATTTAGGTTACTTAATGGCAGTATTAAAAAAGGATTAATTGGTTTATTAATAGAAAGAACTACGAAATACATAAAAATATGAGAAAGAAATATGAGATAATATATTTTTTACAAAGTTTCTCTATAATATTAGTATAGATGTAGTGATAAAAACTTTACATTTGCGCTCATGAGGCATAAATATCGCCCAAAAAAGTGCTGAATGTATGTAGGTTAATGTTAATGTTTTAACTTTTGTAGTATTACGTTCTACTTAAATTCAACGTCAAAAGTTCATAAATTATTACGTATGCTCACTGCTAGCATAATCATGACGATTTAAAGTATTAAAAAATGTCAGAATGTATGACAATTCCATTGTGACCGTCCTGATTCTAATCAGCTCGACCGCATTTGGTGTGAAAAGTTCATATTCTTTGACTGGTAATTACAAAGCATAGAGTACTTTTGACTCTCCCAATATTCTTACTAGTTCGTATGATGCGATGTTAAAATAAGTTAAAAAATCAATGACATTGCTAATGAAGATTTCACGTATTACATTGCCGCAGAATTTTAATTAAAGCTAATATGACATCGTACGTCCTAAAAGCGGAAAATCCGGTAGTAGACAGGAAAAAACCGACAGTATCAGCGAATATTGGAGCTTTGTACCAAACCAGCTAATGGACTCTGCCAGTATGTTAGGATCAAGAGTATTACGAAACATGTTCTTTTATTCAAAGTGAGGTTTCGAACATTGCCAAAAATGTATCACAATGTTACAATTATTAATTTCATTTCGCTTCTATTTTAATAGAGTTGGCGTTTTGTTACATCATCAAATATATCTAATAGTAAAACTAAATGGAAAAGTATAATTAAAAGTAAGAAAAATAAAAAAGTTAAGAAATAAAATACATTTTTTTTATAAGACATTTTGTTGGCGATGAAAAAGTTGCGATAAGTAATTATGTGTATTACCTAAATTATATTTATAAAAAGTTTAGTGGAAATTGGTTTATAGTCCTGGAGCTTAAATGCGCCACTGCTTTTTTATATTTGTAATTCGTCAAACATTCACATTTAACTTTCCTATCCCATAATTAGACTATAATAAAAGAATGAGAAGATAAAGTAGAAAAGGTAAACTCGAATTATTAGGCATCCGGTATCAAACTCTTCGGATGATACACGGAAATGCGTCCATTCCACACCTGTCTTTTGTGTGAACATAGTATTTCACGGGGTGAGCCAGCCCATTCGTCCAGAAGATATTATTTGCTCGCTGGTGAAAATGTACGTAATTAAAATAATTTGTGGCTTAAATAAAATTAGTAAGAACGACGGAGCTATCTTCAAAATTTTATCAGTCTAATTCGATTGCCCCTTCGACAACGTTATACTGCCTCAATTTTAACTACTGTTCAATTGGTTTAAATAACCTTTTATTGTAACTTAAAAACTTAATTAAAATTAACAAGTGAATTTTAAATAAAAAAAATATTTTTTTAATTTTTAGAAAGGAAAAGTTAAAATAAACATATTCAGAAAATTATTCGCAAGCAATTTATACGAAATTTATTCAAACAAAATATCTTACGTAGAATTAACTCCAGTTAACAGAAGTACACTTATAATAGATAATTTTTTAAAGGTTACGCAAAGTATTTAATACTTAATAAAAAAATAAGGTAATACATTTAATGTAATTAAAAAAGATAATTTTCCGGTAACTGTTATTGTTACTTATCGCGGTTAATTAAAAAAAAACTTGTGACTATTACAACTCAATTGTTTAAATTATTAACATAATAAAAATATTAGAGAACTAAAGAAAAAAACTAAAAAGACGATAACAGATTTTTCTTAAAACTATTACTTACCAATAGCTACAATATCACCTCGACCTCTACCTCTGACAACGTTCACTATAAAAACTAAGGCTAACACGAATTTTAAAAGTATTTTAAGCAATTTAAATTGCGCCATTTTTAATACAATCCTCGAGTCCTTTAAATATTTTTTAAAACTTTTTTAACGACATTTTGCGCTGCACATTTTCGCGCTCTCATACAAGTCGGTTCCCGAAAGTTTGAGTTGGGTTCCCGCGCGCGAGTCCGACTAGTCCCGTCGTCGAATAGCGACTGCACCGAGCCGAGCCAAAGCCACCCTCTACGAGTATCCGCCCTTCCCACATCGCCCCCACGACCTCGCCCGCCCTATACGAAACGCACGACTTGTTTTATTACTTTTATTTTTCTTTAATAATCTTGTTTAATGGTCTATTTCGTTCTCGATGAAACTTCTTAATTTTTCCATCGTTTTCTATTCGCACCTATGGTACATTACCTCTAGCATTGTTAATTAGAGTCAACTTTCGAAAACTGCGGTTCGAACTGAACTTGAGGTCTCCACCGATTCTTTTCTAAAAAAAAACTTGGAGAATATTAGTAATGCATCTTTTAATACCCTGCTGTTCCTGAATTAAATTCCGTAAAATAAAATATTTCGAATTAGAGAATAAATATTCGTTGCGATCATTATAAAATAATGTAATTTCACACTGCGGTTAAATAGACATACTCTTTATAGGCAACAGCCTACGCAACAGCGTTTTCTTACTAAGTTTAGTTTAAAGGAGAAAAATGTAATAATACAATGTTCACTACAAAGGATATAATAGGTACCTTGATGCAAAAGTATTTCCACGCACGGCGTGTGGTTTTTCGTTAGAATTTGTCTCGGCCGCTGAAGTTTGATTACGCGGTTGAACTTTTTGTTTTTTGTTTTCTTTTGTTTACTAAACGCAGTTATCTCGGAGTTTTAAGATGCAATGAACTCTAATCTTTTTTGATAGCAAGATTTATATCGCATACTAATGAAATTACTGTTACTTATCGCTATAATTATAGCTTTCTCTACAATAGACATTATAGAATAGAATAAAAAAAAGTATTTTTTCCTCTAAAACGCTTTGCTAATACTATAATTTTGTTCTACACGCTTTGTATAAACATTTTTTACAGTTTATTTATTTCATCGGTCATTATTAACAGTAGCTAAAGGAATTCCAAATTATTTTGCCTTTTCAACATTTATCTTCGGACAATTTGGGATGGCGAATTTAAGGATAGACCCAGAAACGTTTAACAGAAAATTACACAACCGTTACAAAAGGAATTGCGCCAAATTTTCTTCCAGATACAATACGTGATAAAGTCTTGCTCGGGGAAATAACTTGCGTAAAATTTTAAAACATTTTAATCAAAACATAATAGATATATTGCGTATCATCTCAATGGACATGAACTGACTTGCTCAAAAAACCTTAGATTTTTGATCCATTATCAATGTTCTTTTCTTGATCTACGTGGACTCTTAGTATGACACTATGGACTAATTACTTTAATTTTCGTAATAATTTTGTAGTTTAACGCATTAAAGTAACACAATTCGCCCGTCACATAAGAGATTATTTCAAAATATTTTCACTTATCTTTAACCGGGCTATAACTCAAACGTGTCAACTCAAACATCGGTCGCATCGACTTAAACGATGCATCCACTCACCAGAATTATCACGCTTTTCCTGACTCCGTTGCTTGCCAAATATCTGTTCATAAATTATTGTTGTTTGACGCATTATGGCAAAATCTATTACAACGAACGATCTGCCCATTATTATTATATATAGCAGAATTTTCCTAACATCGATCGACTAATATTCCTTGTATTCGTGAAATAATAAATTTTACATTGTTCATACACTTGCTTCCGAATATCATAATTGTAAATATACTAGTAGGTAATATAAATTGGTTCTTGGGTACGACAACTCTTTTATTTTATTTATTTAAATAAGTAACTTGACTTCGAAGTAAGGAAATTTTAATGAATATGTAATTTTACTTGGTGTGATTATGGATCATTTCGTAGATATTAGATGCCCTAAATGTTTTATTTTTTTCTGTATGTTTCTATGAGATTGATAATAGGCTTGTAGTAAGAGTTAATTTACCATATTCGGTTGTTGGTCAATTAGCTCGGCGTGGGATATACGAAAATCTACTCTTTTTACATGGATGTTGTGCTTGTGGTATTAAGCACTTAAAATTTTAAATCAACTCCCGCCATATCACTCACGAAGTATTTTTCGATAAACAATACACCGTCGCTATTTTAATTATTCAAAATTAATAAATTAATGTAATTAATCAGACTCAATTATTAAAAGTGGTCAGTAGCTTTGCTCATTTTAAATTGTTCATCCGGTAATCACAATTTGTGCAGTTTGGTATGCGGTTTTCAATATGAACATCTGATTTTTGATTTTTAAATAAACTATTGGTTATGAGCATTTAACACAAAGAAAAAAAAATTACACCGAATAAACTGTAAACTGCTGAATCGAAATTTGACATCATCCATCAGTGCAATGCTCTACCATATAATAATAAAAATAATAAGTTAAAAAATAAAGTAAAATGTTTATATTTACAATTCTAGGGTTTGTTCTATATTACTAATTATAGACATTCACCGGAGAACGTATGCTCCTTGAGGAACTCTATAATTGTTGAAAAGCAATATTCTCTATATGAAAATATAATAAAAAAATATATTTTTAAATGTGGTAGAGTTATTAAAGTGAGATATCATTTTAAAAACACTACCATTTCTAGAAAAATTTAATTAAAAGTGGACTCATTTGACATTTGTATATGTACGTTATTAAAGCTACGATAGCCGACGCAAATAATTAAAAAACTTTTTATTTATCTTTTGACTTTTGTATACCCCGAACGGTTCCCGTAAGTTCCTAGCGCACTCTCAATTTAAGCACAACGTAAACATATCTTGCAAAGTTTTAAATTGAAATTACGATCACATTTACCAACGAACGTAGCCCGATCCCTTGCCGGGGATAGGTGTAATAAAATTAATTTGTTGTACGTGCGAATAATTCTATATATTAAACTGGTAGATGAAATAATTATTAGGATCTACTATTAAGTTTATATGATTGGATAAATTCACATTTCATCGCACATATTTGTTGGAGGGATACATATTTCTAATTGTAAACTATTAGAGGCTATACGCTACGACAATTACTTTTGTATGACATTTGTTGGGTAACTTATGCCTTGTAGGGTCGTTGTACACAAATCTAATACAATTTTTATCGAAGACGATACGAAATATTTCTCACAATTATTAGTGATAGACCCTCTCCTATAATCACTATAGTTACTAAAGTTAAAAGTTATGCCAATATGGAAATATTTCATACCTAAGTAGACGGACAAAAGATCTCCAATGTCAGCATTTGAATAAATCAGTACGGGAAAATACAGTTGCCATAATAAGTTAGGTTCAAGTACTTAGGTTTAGTATTATTTTTGAACGCTGAAATGTTTCCGTGATCATACTTTGTTAATTTTTCTAATTTAGTACGATTGTACTAGCTTACACGTCGCTGCGTTGTTTCATTCCACCATTAAGCCTTTTATCAAGTAGGTTAATTGTTAGGAAATGAAACTATTATGCAATAGAAGGTAAAGAAAGAAAAAAAGTAAGTACTTTGTTGAAATTATTAAAAGTATTAAATCTAAGCATTTTAAACTGCTATTGTATTTGTTATTCAACTTAGAATAAAACATGTCTACAACATTTCAAAGTTTAAAGGAAATGTAAACGTAACGTAGGTAGTGGAGAAGTATCTTTGCTAATGTTGAACATACTTCCCGCTTGCCATAGTGCTCGTTTGTGGGTACTTCTTAATGGCTCCTTAATTTTGTTTAATAGTAAATTGTAGCGTTCATTAGTCGCGGCCACGATTCCTTCCCATTATGTACCTACCTATTTACAAAGGAATTTAAAGTGGCACACTTCGGAGAGTTCGGGAAAAAAGAACCTACTTCTTTAAACCTTTTTATTACTTCGGCTGTTTTATTTTTGGACGGTTATCGATGAGCGTTTTATGTTTCTTATATCTACACATCTAAGCATGTGTATTATTTTTCTAACAACGCTACAATTTGTATTTTAATATAAGTAATTGTAAAATTCATTTGAGAAATGAACACACGAATGGACGAAAACTTATTGATTCGAAAACCTTGGGTCATATAAAAACATTTCAGAAACACAAATAGAATCTGGATTCTATTTTTTTTTCAAATATTACGAAGTCATCAAATGTGTATTGGCAATTATCAAGTCCAGATACCATAGTTCGGCAAAGGCGGTATCGGGTTACGAGCCAATGACATTGCAATTGCATGTCATTTGCAAAACCGTTGTATATTAGTCGAATTCGATTGTATTTGGCATTCGATTTTTGTTTGAGCTACGCTAGGGATTGTTTTCATAGAATGTGTTCCATAATAGATGGCCGTCTCGATTAATTATCAGACATGTTGGTGAATGCATTGTTCGCTCTTCGTTGCATACTACTTATTTGTGATACGAGTATTTTAAATATGCCGCTGATAAGCTTGTAGAAACAGGAACTGAAGCGAAGCGGAACGAGAAAGATATCAAAAAAGAGAAGGAATATGGGACGCAGAGTTTGTTTGGTTGGTTATACTTTGATGCTGTAGGCCTAGGTGCTAAAAAGTTAGCTGGAATTAACCATTCCAGTTTCTTGTTAAAAGTTAGGATAGCTTAAGTTTCGATTCGCGTTTGCGCTGTTTATTTATCAACATGACTAAATAAAAGTATCAATAACAACAGCAGTTGAAGTTCGTGTATTTTTTAAGAAGATATAGTCGAAGTGTCAAAGTCAAAGTGACATAAGCGATGGAAGAAAATAAGAAAAGATAATTTGTTAAGCAGTACACGCCAACGCAGTAATGTATAAACTGAAAACATACGATCGTTCATTTTAATTCAACTTCCACTTAAACTGAAAAAGTTTGATAATTTCTTATTATTAAAGTTTCCAGTAATTTAGATGAAATGAACGATTTCAAAAGAAAAGAAGCAATCTCGAGTCACCGCTACGAGTCCTAACGCAGCAGCTGCGTCCCTCTTGAAATTTGATTTCAATTAAGGAAACAAAAGCCAGAACTTTTATTAAAAGAGAATATCTCAGATGCGGTTACCCACGACGTTTAATATTTAAGAATACATCCCAAACTCTGGAGATAAATTGAATTTTACATTTACTCGTCTGACATATTCAGAGTGACCGATATAAGTATGTACGAAGATTTGTTATATAACTGTGCTCAAAAACTGTATATACAATAAATGTTACAATTATGACAAACAGAAGACAATAACTGTTATAGCATAACAGTAATTTGTTAATATTATCTAAAATCCCAGTTAACATGTATGTGTTAATTAAAATTTTATCATTATTTCCCTCACCTTTTCGTTTATTATTAGGGTTGGGTGAAATATATTTTATTTGTCCGTTCAACCCTGTCTTTAATTATACAAGCTCTCTTCATTTAAAATATTAATTTAAATCGTATAAGCTATTGCAGTTGCGTCTGTTAACTCAACATGGTTTAATTAAAATGAGCTTTATAAATTGTCTTTCCTGCTTTCTGGTATTTAAAATAGTAAAAACAGATTAAAAAATATATTTACAAATTTTCAAATATTTGCAAAAATATTATATCTTTTATCATATCTTTACTTTGAATTCTAATATCAATAGAGTCTACTATTTGATATTAGTCATCACCGCTACACCAAGCATCCCACTAACAAGGTGTCCTGAGACTCAATTAGAAAACTTATTGACGGGCATTTTGCTGTATTTCGTATCATAATAGACAAATTAGTATGTGACTTGTACAGCGCCTCTATCGTACGTTAAAGGTAAACATAACTTACAAGCAAAATCAATGACGCAAATTCTGTTGACTGCTATCGATATTTTTTTGTGGATAAGGACACGTCGTCGTCAAAGTTAAGTTGAAATTAAGTTTATGTTCCGGAGTTTCTTAGTTACTTTTACGTCCGGTAGGGGCGCTTCACAAATCTCATACAAAGTCGATTACGATACGAAGTACTGCGAAATTCCCGTTAGAATGTTTCCTGCTAGAGGCTCTGCTCCAACTAAGTCTAACTCCGGCCAAGAGTAAATTTACAATCGTCTTCACAAACACTGTCAAAGTGTTCACATAATATGATTGTTAATTGATATTACAGTGCTATCAAAGCGGGTTTTGTGTTCACTCGCCTACGTCCAATGTTAGGATGCAGTCAAGGAAACGCTAAGCATATAGGTTTCACAGACAGATTCTATGTGATTATATTGTTATGATGTCAGATACATTATTCATTGATTATGTTATTTGTTATATTTTGTCTGCTACGCACATATCTACGTTTTTAATACAATAGAGTTTTTTTTACCCTCAATTATGAACCGTAGCTATAATTTTAAGCATTTTAAAAAACCCTTATATCGGTTAACCCGATAAATAGGTCTCTTTTTTAAATGAACTGACGGCGTAATACGAAAATTTGCAAGATAGTAACGTCGACACTTACGAGATATGTCGGTGCATTTTACGTTCGATAGGAGGCAGCACAATTCTTATATGAATTTTGTCGATAACATAACGAATGTTTTTTCTCTTTCCCTGCTAGTCTAAGTTCTCTCCAGTTGGCATGAATGGTTAATGCAATCACTAAATGGGCTTATTAACAATTATTATTTATTACGCCGTTCTACAAATGTGACATGATTTATGACATGTCTAACTAAAGCGTATTGTTATGTCTTCCAGTATGTTTCTATCTGTAAATTAATTAATACAAGATTGAATTAAATCTCCAATAGTAATAACAATTGTAACGGATCTTATCAATTAATCTAATTAACTACATGATTTAGGTCGAGTAAATTAAATTAATTTACTTCAGCTATAACCTTAGAATATTTCAAATGAGCTAACAGTAGGACAGAGGCCCTATCACGAAAACTTGCGAGAAAATAATCCTGATGTCATCGACAGTATTTGTAAAAGATTTGTACCGGGCGTAAAGACTGAGATTTGTCACTGATGTTATGAATTATTTTTCGGATATGTTCGTCATAGACCCTTTGTAAGATGATTTTATTTTACATCGTTAAAACAAAATATTAATTATAAAACTCCGTTTATATTACTTATGGGCGCGTCCATAATAATCTAGTCAAGATAATCAAAATTACTTAAATGTATCTAAATAATAAAGAATCTGCGTGCAGCAGTCAACAAGAGTCTGTCAATTATTATCATTCCAGAAAAGCTTCATATGATCTGAAAATGTATAAAAAATCCCTATAAGAATAAAGCTGATACCAACATTACGTGAACTCCGGTTGTTAGTAATGAGGACCGATTCGTATTTCGACAAAGATGACACATGAGACAGCTTATCTTTACATAAGAAAATTGACGGAAAAATAAGAATGATGTTTTCGACAGTCGTTACCATGTATGTTTACCTGAAGGTCTATTAAAAAATTGCGAATAAATGTTTGTAACGTAATTGACAAAAGTATAACAATTATTGGTATTTCATACCCGGTAGAGGCTTTCTTAATGGAAATTCCAAGACTAATTGTGATGAGTGGTCATGGGTAAAGTTAGTCCAGTTTATCGGTTTGTTAAAAACTTTCTTCATATGTTCGTCGAAGAACATAATTATACTGATTGGAACAGCAACGCTTTCAACACCGGCTAATATGTCCCCACTTAGGGCTTCGGAGCCTAACCTAAAGGGGTGAACGCTTTATTTAAAACTATTGACAGAGCACTGTTCTACAAAGTAAAGTAATATAGATCTTAAGATTAACAGCAATTTGTAAGTACACACGCGGCAAGAATCTCGGTGTTTAAATGTGATAACGAAGTGACGAAATACAGGGAACGAGGTTTTGGTGAGCCCGGGGCATGACGTTGAATAAGTAATGAATCCCCTTACCCCACAACTGAGACTGAGTTTTAAGAAAACAAACTGAGTGATGTTAACTATATGCCATGTAAATAACGGGACAAATTATACTAGCTTACTGTAAAAACTATTTATTTATTCCTTAAAAAGTAAATTACGATCACCAAAGACATATTCGACGAAGAAAAGCTGGTTTATTTTGTTGTAAGTGTTAGTCTCCAGCTTAAATAGAAGTGACCAGAAATTCACATTTCATATCTTTTATTTATCTTTTTTAAAAAATATTGATAGATACAAATTTTAATTAAAGTATTTTAATTCAGGTATATCCAAATCATACCAGGGGCCCAAAATATCTTTCGATTGGTGATATCGCTGATAAAATCGACAAAAATGCATGAAATGACAATGACATTAGACTAGCTTGTCACGTGTGAGATACTAAACGTGATTGTCAGTTCCATACATTTTTGATGTTCGCTATAGAAACACTTCGTAGCGAATTTGGGTAGTCCCCTGAACGTAAAGTTTTCTTCTTCGACATTAAATCAATATTGTGAGTCATGTTTCAATATTGTTACTAAATATAATATGTAGCTGTACTCTCGTAGTTACGGTTAACTAGTTTGAGGGATATTGTGCAACAAACAATAGTGTCAGATTCAAGAACCACTAATTGACGGCTTGTAACCAGATATGATTTAAGAATATTAGTACTCACTACTAATATTAATTATACTACTTATTTATGCTTGCATAAGTAACCGCAAATAATTGAATGAGTTTTACATTTAAAATATTTCACGCGTACACTTATTTTGATTTTTAAAGTGGATAGAATAAGGAAGACTTGTACTTACAAAGTTCAGTAATGTCCTGAAGTAAGTTTACTCGCGGGATGTGCCACTTTACACCGCAATTTTCTTAGAGCGTGACTGCTTTGATAAGAATTCTTTTGTTGATTTTTATCAAAATTTTATTTAAATAACCTTCAAAATTTAAGTTAAAACGTTGATTTAAAAAAAAACGAAAGGTATAGCGTAGAGTAAATGAAAACCGTATATAAAAAAAATATATTATGTTAAAAGAAAAACAGACAACCTCTCAGTAAAGGAAAGGTGAAGAAAAATTATGCCTCTTGCTTGACATAAAAAAAAACTATTTTCAAAAAATAAATTAAGTATGTAAAAACTTATCAAAATAGTTCTGTTGTCTCGGCCACAGTATTAATTTGATAGATTTGAATTATCTATGTAAAAATCGGTTATGAATTAAAGGTTAAAGGTTTCGACCCATTATGGACTCCATTTTCCGCAACTCCACGACTAGCGCGTATTTTGCGTGAATACACATGTATTTGAATTTCTTCGTCGATATGTGCAGGTTGCATCACGATGTTTTCCTTCACCTAAGAGCGTCGGGTAAATATGTACAAATGAAAATCGAAAAACAATAATATGAATTAATAACTTTAATTTTACAGCTCTATAACTAAATAAACTAATCTTTGTTGTAACAATGGATTATTTAACTTAATAGCTTCACTCTCAACTGAATGCTAATTCCCTTTGTTGTGAAATTTTCCATTAAAATCGTAAACGGTTCAATTCTATAACGACGTTAATTTGTATTAATGCACTAACCAGCTTTGTACGTACATAATCCGGAAGGTAATAATGTAAAATGATTTCGGTTGAAATATTATTAGAATGTAAATATAAAATAACGCACTAAACAATATAACAGGTTTTGTATGTTAAAACATTTAAACGAATATAATAGTTGACATTATTTCTATGCATGAAAAGAAGTACTTTTGCAAACAGTATATTTTAGAGGAATTTTCCATTTTATCTATTTCTTATTCGTATCTTTACATTTTGGTAATAGAAGTGGACTTTTTCAAAACCTTATAATATCATACGGATCGCCGTTTCTCAAATAAATTCTTTGCTCACCATTACAACAGATCCCACCGGAGTCGGTAACTTACCCAAAAATCCGATGTGATTTAATGTGCCGTAGAAAGCAAAAGAATCGTTACCGCCTTTGAGATCAAAACGACACTCGTGAGATTTTCCTCCTTAATATACCATTGAATGCGATTTCCGAATTAGATTAGATAAAAAAAGAAAACGAATAATGCTATATTACGATATCATATTTCATACTAGTGATATTTTCATTATAAATGTTACGATAGTTTTGAGAAATTACTTGACTAAGTAATATTAGTTTTTTTGAAACTGATTTACTTTGGTCTCTTCTACGTTAGATTTTTTTTCACGTCATATCAGTAGAAAGTCCCTTGAAAATTACGACCGTAGGGCCTTTTAGGCGAGGTTAGGTCTCCGATGTAAAAGCTGATAAGTGTCGGTAAAAATAATTCAAAGATAATGTGGGGCGGATACGTAATACTGTTCACTGTGCAAACGAAAGGATTATGGATTTGGAATGAAAATGGCAATTTAACCTCAATCTTTTTTGTTAGAGTGTGCTTCTCTAGATAATATGAATCTATACTAATATTATAGAGAGGAAAACTTTGTATATTTCTATGCATTGAAATTGCACAAGTACTGGGTCGATTTTAAAAATTCTTTCACCATTAGAAAGCTAATTTATCCGCGAGTAACATAGGCAACAATAACATTTTTTTAATTTCACGCGGACGAAATCGCGCACAATAGCTAGTAACTGACAAAGGGCAATGTTTTATCGAATAAATAGAGTCAATGAATATGCATTCAGAAAAATTATCTAATCTGTGCATGTACTCGTAAAGAGTTAAATGAAAAAAGCGATTGACAATCGATATAGTTAACAATATTTTAAACTAAAATTAAAACAAACATAATTCTATACAATGTTAATTCTTACAAAGAAACGGTATAATAAATATCTGTATGAAATAACTTCGCAACATTGATTAATAAACAGTTTTTGTGACGAAGTTGTTCAATTTTTTTTTATATTTTTATCGCGTTACATCGTTCACATTTTTCAAAGTGGACACTTTTAACTGTGGAAGAGCACGACGTGGCTGTAAAGTTTCCGCCTAGTCTCTTTACAGCCTCTTGTGTCGTAACGCGATGATTGCGCTCTGAGCTTCCCACAGTGAAACGCAATAAGTTAAAAAGGTACAAACGTGTCGAGAATGTATTAGTGTTTTGAAATGGCAAACTCATTGATATAACTGTCGAAGTCGTACGACGTGAATAAGATATCAAATGTAGTGGTACAGCTTACACTTTGTAAAGCTGGCTACAGACTTCAGTGTTTTTAACTGTACAGTTAAAACTGACATGCACATGTCAATTTGAACTTCACAATCGAGCAGTATATACAGGTCTCAACTTTGCATACACACGCCAGTTTTAACTGCGTAATCGAACTGTAAAGTTAAAACTGTGCAGTAAAAACTGAGCGTCTGTAGCCGCCTTAACACATACAGATGTTTTTTTTTAATTATTTTTTCACAATGTATGTCAAGGATCAAGAACTTATTACAAAGTACTACTTACTTTGATGAAATTTCTTAATTACAATGTTAATAAGGTCTACGAGTACTTCTAAAGTAAGGACAGAACATGTTTTGTTGTTGATGTTTTGGTATTGTGAACTTAACGCTGCATTGTAGTGATTTACCAGGCCTGTACCAGGTATATTGCCTACAAGGTCTTTTACAAGATCAACATACCGCTGTTTTTGGGAAAATAATTATCCTAATTTATTAATAATTTGCGTACAACAATTTAAAATATATATGATTGTGTTTCGACAGTAAAGCTTTCTCTTATGTGATTAAAATACTAAGTAAATACACTTGGCAAATAGAAATTTAAAAACCTTCCTGTTAATTACATGGCTGTATTGTTGGCTTTAAGCCAGAGGGTTTAGATAAAGTTAAACGAATAATTTCCTTAATATTAAAGTCTTTTGTCTGGTCTAAGTTGAAATACAAAAAAAAACTAAGGACTTCTTATTAAAAGATGGATTGTCCAGAAAATGTGTAGTAAATATAAAGAAGCACTTTAAAAAGTTTGTGCTGAAATTTGTTATTATTCGGTCATAAGCTTTTGGTAGTTTCTTAATATTAAAGTTTTTAAAGATAACAAATTGTAAATTATAATAATTATAGTTGTGTTATGGTCAAATACCATTTATTTTTAGAGTACTTAATTGGAAGTTGTTTTTCCGAGACAGTAAGATCGATCGAACTCGATAAGTTGGTTAACCGAAGTGCTAACGAGCTAATCAAATCTGTTGCAGCCCTTTGACCAATGGAATAACCGAATTATATGTAAGGACTTACTGTAAGCTGTAACAGTTAAATACCATTTTATTTAAAAAATATATATATTGTTTTAAAATATACTTTAATTTATACTAATATTATAAACAGAGAAACTTTTTCTTTCCTGTATGTATTGAAATAACTTAAGAAATTTCGGGCCGATTTCAAAAAATCTTTAACCATTAGAAAGCCACATTATCCCCAAAAAACATTGGCTATATTTTTTAGTTCCATGGATACGAAGTCGCGAACATAATATAACTAAATAAAATTAATTATATACATTATTAATGGTTATTGGGTACGAATAATTATAAAGATTGTATCTGTGGCCTTAATTAGATTAGAAATCTTTAAAGATAAAAATATTCGTTAATTTAATGACTACAAAATAACCAAAGTCTTATAATAATACTGTCTGGCATAAAATTATATTCTTAAAATACTTCGTCATATTCCACATTCCACTTTTATTCCCCGCCTATTGACCCTCCGTCGCAGGAAAAGAACAAACAATCCTTTTCCTCCAATTAAGCAATTTGTGTGGAAATAAATTAAAGCAGTGTATGGCCCTTGCCGTCGCCTCCACGAAATAATTTCGCAGAAGTAAATATAATAATGTTTTAGTCACGCCAGATTTAATCTTCAAGCTTTTAATTTCGTTTGTTAAAATAATTAAAATTTACTTAAATGTTGCTTTAGTTAGTAGACTCAAAAACATATATAACGAATATATAAGAGTATTAAATTATTTAATGTGTTACTTATCGTTTCGACTATATTTTCTTTGAAACTTAGGCGACTCGGACTGAATAATTTGGGCAATATATTACAATATCGTTGAATCCAATTAATGTGAATACAGGTATAAAACATTGATAAATTGATATGAAAAATATATAATTAATTTTCATTACCAGCGTTATTACAACAGGTGCTTGCTTATATCTCACTTAGGTTTTAAATGTTTGATCTTAAAATATATTTCGCTTTCATGTTAATAAGACCAAGTTAGGTGTTTCATTAAACGCCTCGTCTTTCATTACGTACGGCTCGAGTCCAACCCGATCCCACAAATGAGGCTGAGAGGTCAGTACTCAACGACCGTTGGCTATATTTTAAGTCGACTTTTATCCAAAAGAGTCGGCAATATTCGCTTAGGTAGCATTTAATTAAAACAGTCGCACTTGTAGTTGATAGCAGTATCTGTTTTGTATTTATTCTAATTATAACTTAATCTATACTAATATAATAAAGAGAGAAACTTTGTATTTTTGTATGTATTGTAACTCAGAAACTACTGGGCCGATTTCAAAAATTCTTTCACCGTTAGATATCCCGAGTAATTTTTAATACCTCGCGGACGAAGTAACGAGCAACAACTAGTTATTTATGCTACGTTTTGAAGATTTTAACGATGTCAAGTCTGCTTACGCTGTTGTTAAATAAATAGTCTTTGTCAGTTTAAAGAATTGAAAATTATTCTTGAAGAAAAGGAATTTACATTTCAACAATTATTTAAAAGTTTTTGTCAATTGTCAAAATTCTTAGATCTTTATAGTAGTACTACAAGACCTTTGAAACGTGTTACTATGTCTTAGTTTAAAGAACTAGAATTAGTCAATGTTATTTAAAAATACCAAGATCAAGGCACTTATAATATTTAATAAGAATTATTGCTAATACTGTTTCTCAATAATCCTACCTATAAACACAGTCAAGTGTATAAACTAAGTTGAAGATAGCCAGTTGTTCGTAACGATAGAAATTCTCAAGATGTGGTTAGTTCATCTCAAGAAGTCTCATGCCTTGTAATATCTCCGTGAGAAAGTACGTGATTTTATTATATTAAAGTTAACTAACACACTAGGCAAAAGGAATTCAAATATGCAATTTTAATAATAATTTTGAAACGATGAATATGAATACTATGACTTTGTATTCAGGGATGTATGTACTTTTTGATTGGCGATATCGCTGATGGAATCGACAAAATTGTATGGAACTGACATTAATGATCGATAAGTCATGTGCTTGTCACGTGTGATATAGAACGTCATTGTCAGTCCCATACATTTTTGTTGTTCTCTATCGAATCGCTTCGTAGCGAATGTACAATACTTTGGGTAGTATTTAAAAGTTTAAATTAAAGAAATCATGTAAACATATCAATTCAATCTTATATGAACTGGTTCAATGTATAATGAAATTCTTAAACTTCAACTTATCTTGGAGTAACTCGGCACCGAACAAATAATGGAATGTGAAATTTCAATGTCTAATGAAGTACCGTACCTCTTTTGTAATAATCCGAATGCGCCCCAGTCGGCGCGGCTTCTTCTGTGCAATTAAGTGTTTCGGCTTTCATTGCGAGTTCGAAATCACTCCTACTGAATACGTTTCAGATTTTGCATGTCAGCGCTAAAACTGACACAGTTCAGGATTCAATTTTGTATTTTACTTGTTTAGTTATAATGCAAATTTGGTTAAGAAAATAACAGTGTCCACGGCTTGTAGACAAAATTACGGGATATCTTTAACGGTTTGATATTAACAAAAGTATTAAAATTAGTCATTATTTTACTTTCATGATCGTTATTCAGTCGCTCAAAGTCGTTTAAGCCTCGGTACAGAAATTTATGGAAATAAAAAAAAACAGTTTCATTGCGACTTACATCATTATTATAGAGGTTCGTACGCCGGAAATCTACACAAAAGGACTAAGTATCCATTAAATAACCCTGAGTATGACATTAAGAATGCGTTCGAATAACTGAAGTAATTTCAAAGAATAAAACAATTTATAAAATATTTAACCACTTACAACACTTTACAGAGCTCATGTTAGCGAAGCAATTCGCAAACTTTAAACTCAAAGCTTGTCCCCTACACGAGTCTTATACAGGAAATTAATAAGGCTTGTGAACTAGACAGCCGGACATGTTACACTGCGCAACTTACCACTGATCATTTAATTGCTTCATATTTACTACATACAACTAATATCTTATTTTACACATAGTAGTAGGTAGGTTCGACCCTTCATGGGTTCCATTTTCCGCAACTCCCCGACTAGCGCGTATTTTACGTGACTTCACACATGTCTTTGAATTTCTTTGCCGATATGTGCAGGTTGCAACACGATGTTTTCCTTCACCGTAAGAGGGTCGGGCATTTTCTACATATTGATGATATGAAGTGAAATGAGAATGGTGTATATAAAGTTAGTTTAGGTCCAGAAAAGGCTTTGTAAATAAAATGTATTTTTGTTGCCTAGTTGTCAAGAGCCTTCCTTGGAACTCTACAGTTGAGTTAATTTGTTGAGTTAATTTGAATGTTACGAGTGGTTATTATTAGTTTATCAATATTATAAAGTCCTAATCAAATTATGTATATTATGTGAATTGGTCACAGTTTTTTTTTCTTTTAAAAAAACAATTTTCAATTTCTTAAATATCTTACTGTATAACTTCTTTAGTTTTCTTTAACAAATAAAAATAAAAGCCGGATTAAATTGAGCGAATATCAACAGCTCTCGGTAAGAAAGTTTCCAATGCCGGTGGCTTGTTTGCATTCTACTTTGCAGTATCAACGCTCAAAGTGCCCTGTCCGACTTGTAAATTTTCAGACGATGATAACAACTCGATTTATGATTCAATTAACTTGTCTTTCGCTGCCAACTTCGTCCTGATTTTGTAAATAGTAAAATAGAACAGTTTCAGTTATGATTGTATTCAACTTACTGTGAGTTTCTATACCCGAAACATTTGTACAAAAACATTTTGCTATCTCTGAATTTTTAGAATATAGTGAGAGGGATGATTATATGATTTAGTAAAGGTGTACTGGCAATGGAAACTTACGGTTATTTTCTTGCGGGGGTACTACATATTATAAACTCGTGTATTTAATCGTACAAGTTAACACCAGACATTATTAATTACTAGAACTAAATAGAAGACAAAAAATCCGTATGATTGAAAAATGAATAAATAAAATAATATTTGAAACACGCACACCAAACGTTTAAAGAGCAATATGAATCGATCGTTTAAGGAAGGTGGGCAGGTAAAGTCGATATGATCCAAGCTACAAAACAATATTATAGAAAAACGCTGAATAGCCACTTGGTCTCAGAGGCCGTCTCTCCAGGAGTAGCGGTCCGCAAACTTTTATGTTGTGAAACTTAGCTGTTTGTGCCTGACATTTATTGCTTTCATATTTTACGATCCTTAGGGAGAGGAATTGCTTAATGTTATTCTACCTACAATATAGGAAGAAGTTAAGGTACACTGAGCTTGCTTTTTGTGTTAGTACGAGGTTATTTTAAAATGTTAACCTGAACTGTAGAAAAATGTAGTTATTTTATAGGTATTTCTTGCTTAGGCGAAATATCCAAAAGTCAATATCTGCATTTTTAGTTTACGATACTCAAACATAGAAAGCGATGTAATATTTTGTGCTGACGGTAAATCCCTCGTTTAAATATGTCTTTCTTTAGAAAGATACGCCGTCTACGATAAAGGAATTCTCTTTGTAAACGTTAAAGGAGGAGTACACAAAGCGCGACAGATTTAACTTTGAGAAAACCGACATGTTTGCATACTTTTTTACTGTTGATAGTTTGTTATAAATACATATTAAATTACTACTATTATTATTTTAAATTATACATTTTATTTCATTATTTATCTAAAACTGTTTTCAACTTCGTCCGCCGTATTAAAAATATGGCCTATGTTACTCGGATAGTGTACCTTTCTAATGGTGAAATATTTTTTACAATCAGCCCATTAGTTCCTGAGTTTCAATACATACAAATACTAAAATATAAAAATACAAAATTACAAAGTTTTCCTCTTTATAATATTAGTACAGATAGAGGAAAACGAGATATAATTATTTGTGCTATTGAATTAGATAAATAATCAAGAAATTAATTGCCAAGTCTATAAACACAGTAATATAATATTATTCTCCTTATGTATCCATGTAATGTAATACGTACCAATTTATTATGAGAAGAAAGCAATTTTTTTCATCTCACGGAGACATCTTTTTAAAATCTCTAAAAGAATTCTTGGCTCGTAATTAAATTGAGTTTGTTTTCATCTCACGACGTTTTAATAACACTTCTTTGTAAAGTTATTTTCCTTCATCGTCTGCTTGAGTTTAAGCCAGTTACGGCTTCATTGTAAAACAACAATTTTCTCCGTAGGTGATAATACTATTTTCATTTAGAATTTATTTTCAACCATAAACTTAACATATTGATATTGATTTATAATATTCTTATTCATAATGTACTAGCTGTTGTACGCGACTTCTTTCGCGTGGAATTAAATAATATAGCCTATGTAACTCGGGGATAATGTAGCTTTCTAATGGTGCACGGTTATAATATTAGTATAGATAGTGTAGACAGAGATATATGTGAATAAATATTTTAGTTATTAATATTGGAAAATGAAATCATCTGTAAATAGGTAATAATTCAATATCATAGAAAACTTTCACTAATTGGAAAGAGTTTAAAGAGCATCTCGACAAACATAATATTTAGATAATTATGACTATAACTAGCGTTATACAGGACAGATAAATATAAATCTGCTTTTTGTGCTTATTTACGGACGACGTAATCTGGTAAAACATTTAAACTTGCTGAAATAACCTGCTAAAAAGCAAGTAACAAGCCACGATATTGACGAAACTGCTAAAATATCTACAATTTCATTTTAGTTATCTTAAAACAATATTATCATCATTTACAATTTTGTTTCTACTTATCTCCCAAGATGTTTCCCCTTTCCTTTCAAATTATTAAAATAAATATTCCCGTTCATAAAGAAATTAAAAATATACAAGTAAATTTTCACGCCTCAAATTTTATAGCCTATTTCATACCAATACAGAAACCGAGCAAACACCAATAAAATAAACATAAAGTCTTACACATTTTCCAACAGATTTAATGTTTCGCTTCTGAAAGAAGCTAAACTTCCGTCGGAAAGATTGTGAATTTGCAATTCATGGCCTTAATAATTTGAAAATGAAACTTGAGCCGCTTATATCATTTTATTTGTATTTTTATTTTATAAGTAATATTCTTAAAAATAAACATACAAGACTCTGTCTATTTAGTATACGTTTTTCTTGATTCTATCTAAAATTATTATACCATTTTGCTCTTAAAAGTTTGATATAAACAAATCGCTAATGTTTAAAATCATTGTGCTTTAGTTTGAGTTCATTTTCTTCTTATGTTACCCAAAATTTGCATTTTACGTACTTCAAACTAGATTCGAATCCAACCTTGTTCCTCATCGTCTTTTACTCAAAGTAGCGATCAAAATCAAACTTGCCCAAATTTGCAATGGAAATATCTTTTTATTTCCCCTTTGAGCTTTCAAGGGGACTCCGGTTCGTCAATTCCTTAAAGATATTAAACTTCCTACGTTTTAGAAAACATTTTTAAGAAACCCTGAGCTTTCTTGGCTAATGTAAATAGCACAACGATTTAGTCTCATCTTCCATAATAGAACTAGGAACCACAATAATATAATTATAGCATATCGACCATAAAATATATTGTGACAATAGTTGCCACGCAGAACAGTTTTTAGGTTTCAAAATTATTTGTGTTTGAAACATCTTTCACTGGAAGATGTCACGCCTAATTTACCTAATATGTGTTCTGCGTGCTTGTAGACTTCGTTGGTTTTATATTATAAAATGTAGAAGGCAATACAATTTGTAAAAATAACACGGTATCTTTATAACTAAAATAGTGTAAAAATACACAATACATCAGGTCAGGGGTAAGCTACACTAATATTATAAAGATGAAAGATTTGTATTTATCAAGACTTAGTATTGAAATAACTTAAAAACTACTAGGCCAAATTCAAAATTTCTTTCACCATTAGAAAGCTACATTATCCCTGAGTAACATGGGCTATATATTTTATTCCACGTGGACGAAGTAGCGGACAACAGCTAGTAACAAATGTAGTTTGACCATTATAATAGTCTATACATGGCTACATTTTTCTAGTGCTTTCTTAAGCACTTTCATTGCCTCTTAATAAATGGATTTTTGCCATTAATAAAAGTGTTTCTAATAAAATATAAGTAATCCATAATATTATTCAAGTAGGTACACAGAATTAAATTTTCTACAAAAGTTTTGCGTACATTGTTAGCAGTCTTTATTACTATATTATAGTACGACATAACTTTAACAAACATTTAATAATAATAAAGTATTTTTCTTAGAATAAATTAAAAATATATTTGTCCAATAAAGTTGTTTGGTAAATAACAATTTTATTAAGATACAAACAATGTGTCTTACACTAACTCACTAGTTATAAAAAAATTACACAGGCTATATTTTTATAAAATAGTAGCTGTTATTCGCGACTACATCCGCATGGAACTATAAAATATAGCCTATGTTACTCGATGATAAAGTAGCTTTCTAACGGTGAAAGAATTTTTGAAATCGACCCAGTAGCTCTTGAGTTATTTCAATACATACAAAAAAAGTTTTGTTTTTTATTTCAACTATCTTATAAGTACTAACATGTAGGACAAAATCCGAGCCGACCCTTCGGTAGTAGGTTAAATCGGGGAATCGGAGATACTGAACTGATTTTAATAAGTAATTATTCGTATAATGAACATGAAGTAAAAGAAGTTATTTTTAGTTTAAGTGTTCATTATTCGTCTTTGAACAAAAGCTGTAGAAATAACTTGGTGTATCTTTACATTCACTTCATTATTCATTAAAATGAAGTAACGATACTTTGGTATCCATTACAATCAAACGGCAATAAGAACTTATGAAAAATACTTCAATAACTAACTGTTGTCTTCGACACCATCAACATTTGTCAACTTTGTATTGTAATAACTCAAAATCTACTTGGCCGATTTCGAAAAAAATTTCACAGTTAGATGGCTACATTATCACCGAGCAATATAAAATATTTTAAATCCGCGTAGACGAAGTCGCAAGTAACAACTAGTCTTGAAATATTTTATATCGTATCTGACGGGTACGTAAATGAAACTAGAATATTTTGTTTGACGGTTTGATGTTAATTTTATATGATATAACATGAGAAAGTGCTCTCGTCCCAAGAGTGGGTTACTCACTTAAAAGGGGATCCGATAATTACATCATTCCTTAAAATTAAACTTTACATTGTGTTAAATTAAATAGATCTATTCATACATGAGCACTCGAGCATCCAATCTTTAGAAGTGAAAGTCGATAAGAATCCTTTTTACAATACATTTATTTTTTCAATCTATTATTTTTTCCTTTAAAATAAATAAACATAATTAAATAATTAATCAGTATATTCAGGGAATATACTTTCTTATAAACACAGCAATTTACACATGAATTTACTCAAAGTTTTTAGGACACTGACGGCCGAATTTTCAAACGCTACTCAAATATTTAAGTGCGTCTTACATGTTAAGTCCACGCTTAAACTCCATATTCTACGGCGATCTTGTTTAATTTTGACACTACTTAGATTTTAAGCGACGCTTTTTTAGTGGCGTGGGTACATTTATTTATTTATTTTAATTTTCGCACTATCTTAGTACAAAGAGGACCTAATGTCTAGTGGCATTCTCTACCAGTCATCCTCAACATTCGGCCTTGACAAAAGCAATGTACTTAAAAAAAATGAATTAACATTATTTTGTCTATAGCCATATTTTATTCACTAATATTATGCTGTATAAGTGAGTTATTTTTATTTTTTTTTATAAATTCGTCGGAAGCTTAACATCGATTCAATATATTTAATACAAATGTATTAGGCGGAGCTGGGATCAGCGGTTTCGCTGAGAATTTTGGCTAATGTGTGAGGGAGAAAGGGCCGGAGGGTAAACGGGTGGCTGAAGGAACCTTTCAGCTATCACGGCCTCCATAAACATAACTATAACTTTATGATGAACTCATACGAAATATTATATTAGAGAAAAAATATAACATAGATTAATCCTGATGGGTTATATTTTTTTTAGGTAGTTTTATATAGATGTTTGTAA
>QDHC01005077.1:1139957-1162610 GCA_013186455.1 Papilio dardanus tibullus
TTAATCGTACACGTTTCTCATAGTTATCGCTCAATTCACTTTGATTACGATGATCCTAGCATTTAATTGAAATTATAAATATACATTGTATAAATACGGGTGTGGTCAGAGAAGATGGGCAGGAAAGATACGTCGCTTTTGATCATCGCCGGCTTCTTATTGTTTCACGGGGTGTCGGCACAGCCTTTTTCCGCAGAAAAGATCGTAGTCGGTAAGTCGCTTTATTTACCTTTGTGATGTTCTTTTATTTAACTTCTAGTAGTAGTAGCAATAAATGTCTCGGTGTTATATATTTGTTTGGCTTTGAACGTGTAGATTTATTTTTTATTTAATGAATTTAGTTTTAAAAGTACATATATACTTAAAATGTATTAAATGTTGTGTTTTATTTTTTATTTTATTAACTTAACTTCAATAATTTGTAGTAAAAATAATCGTT
The DNA here is from genome assembly GCA_013186455.1 of Papilio dardanus tibullus. NCBI lineage: Eukaryota > Metazoa > Arthropoda > Insecta > Lepidoptera > Papilionidae > Papilio > Papilio dardanus. The sequence goes on from QDHC01005077.1 coordinate 1,140,397, forward strand.
TACATGTTTTGTTGCGCTCTCCCTTTAACTGATTACCCTCTCGCTCAGACAGAATGTGCTATATCGATTTTCTCTTTCTTCCCCGAAGCATTTGTCTCTGTTACTCCCACATGCTACGAGATTAGCTACGAGGCTACGCGGGCATTAATGCGTGCTACAATAAGTAGTCGGTTACAATGTGTAACTAATTTTAATGGGTTATGAACAATACTTAAGCTATATCATTAGTACGGTAAATAAGTTTTAGTATAACATTTTCCTTAATAAAATATACTTTAATTAATGACATAATATTATGATAAAATAACTCCAGTTATGTGGATCGGAAATATTTATTTTTGGTTACGATATTTAGAACCGATTAATTTAGGAGTTTTCCCAGACATCATTTGTCACAGGAGATTTTTGTTTACATACAGATAGCGACGCCTCCCGGATTCGCATGGATATATCACTCAAGATCAATATGATTCGTTTAGTAGTTTCGTTATTTATTTTGTACGAACGTGAAGAAACATTTTTATATACTTACAATGATGGAATTAATTTTCATTCAAAAGATATTGTTTTCAAAATGTGTAAATATTCATTAATAATCCTTAAATGCGCTTTAGGTAAATGTAAGAGGGAAGTTTAAATGAAAGTAATGATATTAACTGTCAAAGATTAATTTTGAATAATTCTGAAACTTTTGAAGTAACAATCCCATAATCGGCTTTGATTCTAGTATTATACGATTTTGTTTACAATTTTGCTCTTCAATATTAAAATATCTGAGCGAAGACAATTAGATATTTATCTTAATACTCTAATCATTTATCGTAAAAAAATATTACACATCGAATATTTAACTTTACGGTTAAAGGTTAAAAGGTCAAAGGTTTCGACTCATGATGGGCTCCATTTTCCGCAACTCCACGACTAGCGCGTATTTTGCGTGAATACACAAATTACAATTACACATACTTATGATACAAAATATTTAAAAAAAACTATTTTTCTGCTAAATAGAAAGTTTTTAGTATCCAACCTACCTATATTTCTCTGTACTGCTAAGATGGGTTCATCTAATACGTATTTCCGCAATCAAGATACTTTGTAATTAAGGCTTTGCGTTCGAAGTGCCATCCCTAATTAAAGACGAGTGAGAGAAAAAGGAAAGTATTCTCCCAGGCATTCGCCAACTGGACTTAATCTCATGGTCAGTAATTAATTTACTATTTATTTAGCTCAGTCAAATTAGTTATACTCATACATAATCCGTTAAAATGTTAGACAAGAAAGCTTTAAATGAATCTGTTATTTAGGTGAGAAACTACTTTAAAAATAATATTTATAGTCTAAAATATTTTATGACATTTTTAATATAAAGTATAAATGTATATTTTTTTTTACAATTAGTCGAAAAAATTAAACATAAAACAAAAATAGTATGCAACGCTTAAATGTAAAAAAGATTCCATTAAATATAAACCATATTGGCAAACGAAACCAGCTAAAACAATGATACATTCAAACCTTTGCACATAAAACTGGAATAAAAATTTTAACAAAAAATATTTGATGCAAAAAAAGTTAGTAACATTTTTTTAGCGATACACCTAAAATTTCAAGCTTGATAGTGCAAACAATTCAAGTTATTTTTTTTGTTGCACCATAGAAACTGTGTTGCAAACGGTACGTATAAATAGTAAAATCAAATTCACTTGAATTTCATACCTATAAAACCACTTCAAATGTTTTACATTTAAAACAATGAAAGCTTGATAAAATTTTAAATTTTCAGTAAAAATTATTAAATTCCTATTCCGGGTATTTGGAAATTTAACCAAATATATTTTATATAGAGAAATATTTTGCACTAGAGGATTTACTGGGAAACTGTAGGTACTCGAAACATACTGGAAACATATTGATAACGAATTATTATACAATATTAATTTGACCACTTGATGTTGTTTCGCATTACAAAATAAATCAGAATATTTGTGGCAAGAAAATTTCATAACAATGGTAAATTTAACTATACAACGACTTTTCTTAGAGGAAGAATCAAGCTAAAAGTATAATAAATACATCAGTGTAGTTAATATACCCGAGTTAATAACATTTTAAGACAAATGGTGAACATGAGTGACACAGCAATGTATCAGGGGTCCTTAGAAAGAGCGCTTTCTCAACGTCTTTCGCATTGCGCCTTGCCAAGTGATTAGGAGGCAGAGGCCATTTAGCTCACTTTCGAGTAGCTTGGCCTTATTTTTCGTGGTACGTGAGCAACTTATGTTCAACTCCCAACTTTTAAAATGTAATTTTAACATTTTATTTACTATTGCAAGTCACGTTAGATTTAAAATTAAAGTCTATAATTTTAAACCCATTTGTCTATACTACATTAATAATTAGAAATTCAACAACATATATCCAGGGATACAAAGCTCTGGACCTACCCTATTCTAGTTTCCTGGTTTTGCCTCGAAAAATTTAACACTTCGACGATCAATTAAAAATAGCCATTCCGGGCTAGGATCTGGCAAACCCAGGTACAACATGTTTAAACACATGCGAAATTTCATAAAATATAGGTTTTATCAGGAAAATCGATGAGGGTAGTTTATTATCAGTCCCGTATCTCTCACTAAAAACTCATGCCCGTAACCCAGAGGGGTGGGTAGAGACTACGGACTTCTATTTGGCTCGATTCTGACACACCTCTCTCGCTTCGTCTACATTCATTGGACATTAAATGTAATAAAGGTAAACTAGGCATAAGTAATTTAATTCTCGCGCCTTCATAATTCTTACCGTAATACATTTTTAACAAAGGAGTAGATAAATTATAAAAACCGATAGTACAACGATAGGTATATATCTCGCGAACGATGTAATGTTTCGAATTTTCCAAGCATATTGAGTTTTCTCGAAACAACAACAGCGCGAAAAGTTTTAACAATATTTGAATAAAGTTCGTAACATTACCAACTAGGGAAGTTATCTTTCCAGTTACCCTCTGATACCGACGCATATTGCTTGAAGTGTAACGATCAACTTTTACTAGCCGACGGGATTTTAAACTAGCATAGATTATTTAAAAAAAAACTTTCTCAGGTATGATCAAAATAGTTTTTTTTTTAATTAAAGGTTATATTTTTAAAAATAATAAAACTTCAGACAACAGGGTAAGGTGCGGTAACTTGATCTTTCGTACACTAGGCTATGCTACCATAATCTGATAATTTTAGTCTCTTGTTGGTGAAAAGTACCTGTGTACGAACCTCTATAAGATATTGCATAAGTCGTCTGTAGACTAAAGTTGCAGGTTCGCGCAGGCTTTGGGTACTAAGGTGCTTACATATTTTGTAAAGTCTCTAGCCCGAACAAAGTACACATTTAACATTTCAATTCTTTTGTTCTATAATAAAATAAAGGCTGAATTTATAAAATACTAGGTGTTACTCGGGGATAATGTAGCTTTCTAACGGTGCAAGAATTTTTAAAATCGACCCAGTAGTTCTCGAGTTATTTTAATACATACAAAAAATCAAAAAAACAAAGTTTCTCTCTTTATAATGTAAGTATAGATGTACATGAAATCTTTATTTTATAGTGAATCCAAAGTATATGACTACGATTATTTCATGTAATGAAGGCTTTCGAGTAGCGTTTTTTTTTATATGATGTAAAATGTAATTAGGTGAAGAATTCGCGTTTAAATAAGTAGTTGGCCTTTAGCCAGTTCAGTACCAGCTCATAGCCAAATTAAAGTTAATAATAATATACTAATTGTGTTTTAATTTTTAGCTTATTAGACAAGAAACACTAATTTTTTCACACTTTAAATTTATTTTTTATTGCTAGATTTTAATTTCAGTTCATTTAAAAAAGTTGTTTCATGTATTTTTTGTTAAGGTTTAGTTTAATTGTGTTTATTTTACGACGATGTTACTAAATTTGTGACGTGTTGCATTTCCAGTGACAACGTGTAGTTTATTTGATTGATTGTTATACATACGGCTTCAGAAGCCTTTTAATATTCTGATTATTGTTGAAAGTAGTAATAATAATTAAGACTACTCGACTTATTTGTTAAGCGGGCTACAAAGGACCAGCTTGAACTGTACAGTTCTCTGTTTTGGCTACATACGTCAGTTTAAACTGCGCAGCCAAACTGTACAGTTAAAACTGAGCGCCAGTAGACGACTTTAGTGTTTTATTCGCACTTTTCTAAAAGTAATTTAATAATTAAAAGTTTTGTGACTTTTTTATATTAGTAGATTTTTGTTAATTTACTGATATTTCCTTTACCCATTCCTGGTAAGCTTGAAACAGCTTGTGTTATGGTTCACGACAATACTCGAATGTCGGGATTCGAACTCACGACCGCTAGATCGGCAGTCCGCACCCCAAACCATTACGCTATTGGCGTTTAAATTCCAAAGATAATGCGCAAATAAACTTTTCGCCACTGCAGTATTGCAAGTTGCGATTACATAGCTTCATAAAATTCCCTGCAACAGGACGGCCGAGGTTTAAAACACTTTTGTAGCGCTGGGAAAGTTTCTTTTAATCTTTTTTTAATGAAGTTGCCGGACTCGCGCAGTCAGGTAAGATCCTTCCTACAAACAAATCCGCTTTTAATAAAAATATATTATAAAGAAAAATTATGAAGACAAGCATTCACAAGAAGCACTTTTTAGCGCTTAAGAACTTTTTCTCTAAACTTAGTAATTCATGTTACTGTTTCCTATTTCCAAAATTACGGTTTTAAATTAAAATTAGCGAGTAATTGTATTTTACGTCTTTAAATACTCGTATATACTGGGCTAAGCTTTGCATCAAAATATTTCCTTAAACAACGTTTTAAAGACGTTAGTACTAGTACAAAAAAAAAGTGAGTATAGTCAATATTCTACCAATGCCTAAAGCAAAAGAAGACCCAAGCGAGCGTATAACACAATAAAGTTGAAAATAGAGGAAATGTTAGTAGATACTGTAGCGACTCTCGATTTTGGAGAGCAGTGTACCAAACACAGTTGAAGTGAAAAAGACATCGCATAGTTTTCAAGTGAAGCAAAATGAACTGAGGAATAGTTCACATTAAAGGAGCAAGTGAGTTGCTTCAGTGATTCCGATAAATGTTACGGTCAGCAGCTATATTTCAAGACTATGACATCTCCGAGAAAATGGTCGTCTCATACTTGCTTTTTCTATCCTTACCGATAAAGACCATTACTGTTATACTCCATTGGTTTTAAGATCTTACAAACCAGCTTTCTAGAAATTATTGTACGGAATTTTTCTTCTCAATTGATTTTAGACTAAAGAAAAATAGTGAGTGTTTTATATTTTTACACGATGTTTTTGAACACATAATTTTTCATTCAACCTTTCTGTAACATACCTACCTAGAATTTGCCCACCATACATGTTTTTGAGTGATTTTGGACCTTTTAATAATTGTAAAAACTGTTTTAAATTCTATGAAGTAAAGATTATTTTCTTTCCAGGTGCAATCTTCGATCAAAACACGGAAGAGATACAGAATGTCTTCAAATACGCGATGACGGTACACAATCAAAACATAAGCAGCAAAAGGTTGGAACTCCAGGCGTATGTCGACGTTATTAATACAGCTGATGCATTCAAGCTGTCACGGCTCAGTGAGTATTGGACGTCATTTAGCACATATGTAAAACAGGTCAACTGAAAGTCTCTCATATCATTTCTCTGTGATACGTCATTTTTACCTTAACGAACACCAGTTGGAGCTGGAAAGCCAACGACTTTAGCTAGTTTTACAAATAAAATATATGTGGAGAAAATAAGTAGTCGTAGAAATGGACTATTAAACTTATGAAAGTCGACTTTATAATAAGCACAAAACTAAAACATTAAATAGAAAGAGATATTCCCAATTCTAGCTTTTTGGCATTTGCGTTCTTATTTACCTATCCCTGGCGGCTCGTGGGACTAAAATTGTGAACATTGACGAAGGGCAAAGAGCTGCGAAATAAGGTTATTCATAAAGTTTGTTAATATTTTTCTCTCAGAACATAAAGACAAATCCCTCTGAGACATTTTTCTTCAAAAACCGGCATCAAACTTATCGCTACAGTGGAACGACAAGAGGGGTCATTGCGTACGCCTCGCGACGAGATACCGCCGCGTTTTATTGTAAAAAAAACATGAACAATAGATAGAAGTGGAAACATATTTCGTGTCATGAAAAAAGGGAATAATACGAAAATACTGACACGGAAATTAAAACGAGAAACAAAAGCAAATTGGCCGTGAAAGAGGATGAGCGTAGACCGCGGTCGGCTTGCCTATTTGCTCTAATGACGAGTATTTTCCGGATAGCTATGTCGTCTGCTTTACTCACAACTGGGTTAGGTACATTTAATAACATTTGCTTTATAAATTATCACTGACAATACTATTTTGTGACATAACACTATGGTACCTTAAATTTACTTCAATACACTGTCAAATAACAATCTAGATTTATTGGCAGGTAAAATTGTTCGTAGGATATGATTTCTTCCATGTATAGGTAGTTATCTATACTGACATTACTTACGTAACTTATTTATTAACATTTTTACTATTACATATTATCTTTCTGTAGGTTTGTTACAGAGAATTTATTAATTCATTATACCCCTGCTATAATTGCAACAATTTACGTACGCATATTGATTTAGCTTGTTAGAATTTCATTTGTACGAGTACAAAATCATAGTAATGAATCGGTTATTAATATGGAATCTAAATCGTTGTTTGAAACCGTTAACAATTTAGTTTATGCAAAATATGGTACTGATTTGAAATTCGCTTTATTCTAAGCTATTGTTGATTGAGATCTGCAGTTGAATTTCCATTGCACGTCCATGATTAGGCCGTACGTCGCCTCCAGCAATAATTTATACAATCTCTATGTACTATGTATATATGTATAGATAAATAACATTATGTAACTAGATACTTAGCTATTTCGTATCTATGTAAATTAAGCTTTGATGTATGAATCTCTGACAAATGGACAATTCTATTCGTTGAATGCACGATAAATTCTACAACAGTACTTATCTATTAAAAGTTATTATGAATAGTCACATTTATAAATCTATTAACTTTTATTTATTTTTACAATCTACGTGTTTAATATAAAAATATTCCACAGTTTAATTTAAATTAATTTCCATGTTATAGAAGAGTTGCTAAGAAAATGATGGTTCACTTAAAAGTTTAAGCGTTGAAAATGATTCTTAACTAAAATTTCTCATTCATTTTATCTCGGATATTATTTCATCTTCGCTGATAGACATCCGCTCTGGAGACCTCCGTCCATTGTAATTGCACCCTAACGCAATTACCTTAAAAGCCTGTCATTGGGGCTAAATTTAATATACTTTAAAGTAAAAGAATTTTCTTGCTTAACTCACCTATTTATAATTTTAGAGTAAGAAATTTGTCTTCGCTCCTAAGTGAACTTTGTAAACAAAGAAATAACGGCACTAAGATATGATGATGACTTCAGATATTACGTTGCCAACTTATGCTAAAGACCTGGAGTACATCACAATATTTAAAAAGTAGCGTAAGAAACGCCGCTGTAAACTAGTTCAATGAATTCTAGCTCTCGGTTTTCCGAGACTCTCAGAGCGTTTTATTAGATGAAGGTGTTAAAACCGTCAATAGTGTTAACAGCAATAACATCTCGGAAAACAAGCAAGTTCAATCAAAAAAGTCATCGTAACAACCAAATCATATGTACATTTAACTGAAAACAAAAAACATCGACAACATAGCTGCAAATGTTAAAAGTTTGAGAAGGTAAAACAATACCTATATTATTGAAACGGTGAACGAAGAAGTAGCAGAATAATTAAAATATACAAACGATTGAATCCGCATCGGAAACTGGGTGGAGGTAACAACATTACAACTAGGTTTGCATTTCACGATACCGTTCCGAATAACGAGTTTGCGGCTATTGTAAATGACAAACCCAATTGAAGCACATTTTAGTTATAAAAACTTAATTATTTTTCAAGTTCTTAACTATTTTTAAATATATAGACGCCTGTGATAATATTCGTAGAAAACGATTTGCTTGAGTTTCCATTGTAAAGTGGAAATATCGAACGATTTCCATTTTCGGTACAAAAATGCCGTCATTTTCCCTTCATTACATTTTCTAATTCCTAGTATTTTATGACAACCTGGTAGGTACTTTGCGGTTTTAAGGAAGTTAATAAGCTCTATAAAGCTCAACTGCAAATATTATTCGACTCTAATTACGCTTGTGCAAAGTCATAGAAATTCTGAATAATATTTAATTAAAATGTTACATGAACGTATTCACTTTGGTCCTCATTAAAAGTTAAAGTTATGGTTACTTAGCTAGAATCTCTAGTTATCTAGCCTAGATCACTATTAGAAATAAAGGTAATAACGCTCTCGTCAAACCTTCGTTCATCTTATGTCTATGGCTACTTTAGACCGATGAAAACGGAGATTTTCCTTTGGCACAAGTTTTTTGCGCGGACTCTGTCTAATAAAGTCGTAGAGTCCTCTTCTGATGTAAGAGAAAATACTAGAATTAGCCCTTATCGGTTTTATGGCCTATTGGCACCGTTAATATTTAGGTAGGTCATCACATTACTTACATGGTGTATTTATAGGTCTCTTCTTTCCAGTTTGCAATCAATTCGCTCGTGGTGTGTTTGCGATGTTGGGCGCTGTGACACCGGAATCTTTTGACACGCTGCATTCCTACACCAATACATTCCAAATGCCATTCGTCACACCATGGTTCCCCGAAAAGGTATAGTATTTTGGTATAATTGTTATAGCAAAAATCTTTTGTAGAAATACAATTCTAACAACGTAAAAAGCAAACACGTTCTATTCAATTGCTTTATTGTTTGGGATTATAGTGGCGTTATCATAACAACTTTATTAATTGGTAAAAGTGCTGAATAAGACAATATTTTTTATTTATGTTAAAATATTTTGTTACCCAAATATTTTTGTAGGTATAATTAACAAAAATATCCACAAAAACTCATTCTCCGCGCCATACGACTGAGCTCTTAAGTAACCATTTTGCCGACCGCGTAACTTAGCAAATAGAGTCATACAAGTGTTATTATAGGAGCTTGGAGCATTTTTCCTCGCGTTCACTAAAGCAGAATGGCATCAAGCGTTAGCTTTGATGAATATAAATGTTCTGACTGGGGAAAAAGTCGACCGCACTGAGTGTCTAACGGATTCTGCTGACAGACATTCCTCTGATTCAATTTCGATGCTTAACTTGCGGGAACGATTTGTAAAAATTAAGCTTTCGTTTGTAGTTTGGTTGAGCCGAAATATTTTATACTAGCTGTTGTGCACGACTTCGGTCTCACGGAATTAAATAATGTTGCCTACAGTACTCGGGATAATGCAGCTTTCTAATGGTGTATGAGTTTTAGAAATCGGCCCATTAGTTCTTGAGTTATTTCAATACATACAAAAATACAAAGTTTCTCAGTTTATAATATCAGTATAGATTAATAATCACTGTGGTTATTGAAAATTTACAAAATCAAACTTCTAACCGGTTCACACCTGTAAAATATAAGGCCTATAGCGACTTATTGTTATTAATATTATAAATAGATAAAAATACAATCTTAAGCTATTATACAACATTTTAAATTAACTTTAAGTTATGTACTACATTACGTAGTTAAAAATCGATAATTTGTTTTTCGTAAACGAATAAATAATTAAAAAAACTTTTCAAGAGTTTTCAGCTAGTTTTCAGTTTCATTACATTCACGTCCATCGTTGCCACGTCACTGGCATGTTGCATTGTATTCCTCCCAATTTATAGCTTTTATTCCAATTTCAAATAATCATTTTTGTTTTTTTTTTTAATATTCCGTTGTCAAATAGCTATTTACATTCTTATGGACTACCTCTTACCCTTTTACTTATGTACAAAGGTTAAGCCTTACCAAGTATACTCATATACAAATCATTTCTTCGCGGACTTATAAAATGTGATGAAATAGACGATTGAGGCGTTCATTTCATGTTTTATTTTTCTAGTCAGGTGGCTACACAAAGTACTTTCGAACGGCGATATTACCGATTCAATCGACAGAAATGTATGGAACTGTCAATGACATTCGATAAGTCACATGATTGTCACGTGTGAAATATCGAACGTCTTTGTCAATTTCATACATTTTCGACGTTCACTATAGAATCGCTCCGTTGCTAATCTACTTTGGGTAGCCCCCAGATTAAAATTTAATACCTGAATAAAGTACATTTTTTTTATCAGGTAATACCACCATCATCAGGATTAATCGACCACGCTGTTAGTATGAGGCCAGATTACCACAAAGCTGTTGTCGACACAATACTCTACTATGGATGGAAGGAAATCATTTACATGTATGATTCACATGACGGTAAGTTTTATCACAATATTAGCTTTTGTCCGGAACTCCGTCTGCGAACTAAAAAAAACTTAGTGGCCTATGTGTTCGGGTATTCTAATTGCATTTTTAGAAATTATAACTAGTTTAGTGTTTTTATTTTTATAACTTTTTAATTTACTAAAGTGGAAGTTACGTAAATAATCACTTAAATTGTTTTCATTAATATTTTCAACGAAAATAATACAAGTATTTAATGAAGCAAATATTATAACAAGTTAGGGCACTCAAATATTTAAGAGCGTCATGTTAAGTCCACTCTCAAACTCCAAATTCTACGGTTGTGTCGTTTAATTTTGACACTACTTAGATTTTAAGCGACGCTTAAATTTGAGTGGCCTTTGAATTGCCGTAAGTGTTTTAATTCCAAGCTTATCGTTATAAATAGGATTATAGGATGTAATCTCCGGAATAACACTCTAAGCTTATTAACATCAGTCATCAAAACCCTATTATGATTGTTGACGTCATCGCTTTACAGCGAGCCTAATTTGCCATAATTAATTACCCTAATTGATGATAAAGTGATTGCCCGATATCGACGTCACAAACAGGAAATTTTAGTTTGCAGAAAATAAACTTGTTAGCTTTAACCCTATCGAGTTATTTATAACAAAATTTGTAGTTTCTAATTATTATTTGGTATAAAAATATTGTATAAAATCATAAGACTTTTTACTTTGCTTGTTGATAATGTTCAGGTAGCCGATGACTACGTTCGTAAGCAATATAATTATTAAAACACAGTTTTTTGGCAATTTTCTCACCAATACTGTCGATTTCTTGTGTAAAGAATAGTTTATATTCCTTGTATAGTTACTGAAAAATATAATATTGGTGTAGATCAGTTCGTATGCGTAAACATTGACTATCTGATTTTGTATATTGTACCTTTATTAACTTTTTAATATCAGTGAATATTAAGATAAGGGTCAGGGTACGTGATCGTTGCACGGATGTCGGCTTCGTAACATTCTCTTTATCGTTTCGCTTTACAACAGAAACTGCGGTTTTATAAATCGTAAATTGTACCGTTCGCTTGGGATTACAGCGCGGCCGACTTGTCCGATAATAAAATGTCGACACGAAAGAGATTGCGGCAGCCGAGCTTCTGCTAATATTCTGCTATAATTCTGCCGTGACCAGCACCCCCTTTAATAGGGTGCCTAACCTCTATAGAATACTACCAACTTTGTTTAATTTGGACAAATACGATTTGCTGCAACGCAGAATTGACAATATCACAGGAATATTTTCCCTTGTTAACTGATGTACCCACAATCCTTCTAGAACTTTCGTGTAAATAAATAATACCTCAGTGTAATTTAAAACACCTCCGTTAATTATACCATTATCGTGAGAGTAAACTTCAATAACAAATACATGTACAACAGAGTTCGACCTACTTGGATATTACACCTTTGCTCCAAACTCCCAGGGATTTTGTAGGAGGCATAAATAATGTTTAGGTATAGTAAAGGAGCAGAACATCTCATTCGGGACTACGTTGCTTAGCTATTGCTTCGAGTTATGAAACTTCCTTGGATTTATAGTCAACGCCTACCCACGTACTTGTTGCTTAACTCGACTTCAGTTCAGTATACAATATTATTATAACAATCTCATTGTATTTTGAATTTAGTTTCAGACAATGATTTTTTTCTATAATTTATCAATAAAAATGTGTCAAACGTTTGGTTTCTACAATGTTGATGATCGTGATGAATCTTTGTTCTACAAACAACGGGAAGAGTTTTAACTCAAGTAAATACACTTTGAAAAGACATATTTTTCGTTTTAATTTAAAGCATTCTGTATATTCTTTTGACTTTTTCTTCCTTTCCTTTAAAAATTGTTCCAAATTATTCAATTATTAGCTGTTGCTCGCGACTTCGTCCTTGTGGAATTGAAAAATATAGCCTATGTGACTCGAGGATAGTGTAGCTTTCTATGAGTGAAAGAATTTTTGAAATCGGCCCAGTAGTCCTTGAGTTATTGCAGTACATACAAAAGTACGCTCGTTTGCCCCCTCCTCTTATAAAAAAAATAGAAAAATTCAAAAATACAAAGTTTCTCTCTTTAAAATATTGGTATAGATATAGTTGAGTTAGTAATTCAACCGTTTCCGAATGTTAGTCTATCTGGCAACGGACTTCAGTCAGTGACCACAAGTTAGCCCACATGCACACGGACGCTTTTATAACGAGCATTAGAAAAGCGTTGAAATAGAACAAATGCATTTCCATGTATCTATTCATATGGTAGCGCTTTTAAACGCAGTGATGAATTTTACGCGCTAGTCCAACGTAATAAGGGCGATTTTAAAGCACTCGTTAAAACAAGCATAGGTCATGCTATAGCGTTAAAAAGCACCAGTGCGAATGTGGGCTTAGACTTAATGTCAGGAAATGACTGACCCCGTTCAGTATCTGTCCGTTGCGATTCAGACGTGAGCGGCTTACATTTATGTACCTACATATCTAGTCAACGCTTCAATGAAGTTGTACAGGCATTGGATTCATTAAAATATAATGAAATAGATTTGAACAAAGCAATTTGACTTTGTTAAACCCTGGCTATTGTGGATGTAAAATCATAATTAAAATGATTGTAAAGTTATAAACTTTTTAAAAAGTAGACGTTCGTCAGGATAATGTACATATATATGTATGTAGGTATTTGTGTAAGTAATAATGATGAAGCGCAGGAGGTTGTTTCGGATTACCAAACTTTTATTGATCGGCTTAAACTTTAGCTTTGGACATATCTCCGTGGGATGCCTCTGTTTCTCTGACTCTTATAATACGATTGTTTTTATAAACCTGTAACTAACATGGTCAAACATAGTGTCTCTATACATATCTTCTACTTCAAAGATGGTGTCTTTCCTACACAATCCCGCAAAATTTAATGTCATATATCGCAATTTTGACAAAATACAAGTCTTCTTTCATTTATATTGGTTATAATTAAATCGTTATATATTTTTCATTTGACTACAAGTTGATCTCAAATATAATTAATTTTAGTTAGATACCTTAGATACAAAATATTTTTGATTTAACTAGTTCAAAGTTAATTAACTGTGTCGACGACGCCGTCTGTCACAATGCACGCAAATGAACCGCTGATTGAGACGCATAATCAATCAGATATTGCAACGTTTGACTGATTGCTTCGACTCCGCTGCGAATATTTAGGTTTATATGTTTCAACTTTGTACCAATGATAAAGAAATTAATAAACCGAAGTTTAGAGTATCATGTTGAGAGAAGGATGATGAATGTGGAAGAGTATCTGAAGTGCTATTTGGAAACAAAAGTTTCACATAATAGTTATGTGTTGGTGGATGCATGTTCACCAAATTATCCTTGTGGAATTTAGACCACGAATTGTCTATTGCATGATTTTTGTAGCATGTAAATTGTTATAAACAGAACTTTGGAACTGTAGAACAGCTACAGCTTTACTTTATTTATTGTTGTTAATATAATTACGTTCTACAATACATTCGTAAACACCAATTCTTCTTGCTCATTACACGTTAGTTACGCGAACTTGGTCTCATTCATTTCCGTCTGAGGCAAAGTTTCGCTTCCTCAAAGTTTATGCCTCTTCCACAACACTTCACATAATGACCCAACAACTGATTTTCTTTCCTTTGTGTGCTGTACGCTTTCATTCAATGGGTTAAAACAACTTGTAAGGACTAGAAAAACTACAATAAGCTATTTTATGTACTACGAGGATACTATATATTTCTATGTCTTCATCAATTTATTTATTATTTTAGTAATGATAATATTTTTATTACTAAAAGCATAAATCTCTTATATTTACTATTTTACTTATACCGGTCAAATTAGGGAGTTACACAAGTACGCGTAACCGTCGTGTATGGATGCGTAGATGTATGAATGTAGAAGAAGCGAGAGAGGTGTGTCAGGATCGTGCCAAATGGAGGTCCGTTGTCTCTGCCTACCCCTCTGGGTTACGGGCGTGAGTTGTGTTGTTATTGTACTATTTTAGAATGTTTTAGATACTGTGTTCTAACACAGTTCATTTTCCTTGTCATTATTCTTGTCGTAAGGTCGTAAGTTAAAGCAGTTTTATATGTTATCTATGCACAAAACGTTGTTAACCTGTGCAGGTAAATCTTTATGCAATCTAACATTTCGGTTACGATACAAGCAACGATATTTTATTCAAAACGGGAAATGACACTGCTGTGGAGAATATCTCTCAGCGCATTCGGTGAGTTGTACCGGCGCTGTGTGATTTCATTACGCGATAAGCCGCAGATAAAGCAACATTCGATATTCAAACGTGAAAGATAAATTCGATGCGAAGCAAGGGAGCACTTAGATGATATCAACGTTCAATTTATTCTGTGCGGGTACTCCGACGTCCGCTGTGCTGGAAGTCCGCATAAGTCACTAATAGCTGAGGAGTCGCGAGCATATTAGGATAACGGCTCCATTGAATATCACAAACGATTCACTGCCAACTGTCACATTTTACGTGACACGGTAATGTTTGAGGTCATATTGAAATCGTTTTCGCTAGAAACGACTCAATTTTTATAAGTACGTTATTATTTTTATGTATTATGCAACTTTTACATTATTTCTATATGTTCTAGTGACTTTTAGTAATAACAAAATAAAAAAAAAATACCCAAGTAAAAGAGCATTATTGTCATCAATTTGAAATGTGATGGAAATTCTGTTTGCTGTGTCATATTCCAGCTTTGTTGAGTGACAAATTCTTTGATTGTACGCTGATTCTTCTATTGTTAAAGTGGCTTAAATTCATAGTAACCTCACCAAGAAAACTTTAAGATAGTTTAGTTTGAGACGTGCCTTTACTTAAGACATTAAATATTTACACTTAGTGTTGGTTCTCCGCTTAGCCTATAATAGCGAGGCTTTAAAGGTTTGGTATAATATATTCATGGGTCTACTGTATGCGATAGCTGTGTATTCAATTGCCTGGATCGTGCCGTTCCACTTGAATACTAAGTCAGAGCTTAGATTTTGTATGATTTAAAGCTAGATCACATTTTAGAGCACTTTAATCATAATATTGGTTAGATTAGGTTAGGTTAGGAATATATAGGATTTACTTAATCTCGATTTTAATTATTAAAATAAAAAAAAACACGAACTCCAGTAAGTTCAATATAAAAATGTGACCCAAATCTGTCGTTGGATAGTCGGTAAAACAAAAGAATATTTTGGGTGCGGCATTAAGCCCGTTTTCATTGGATTAGCCGCTAAGCTAGGCACGATAAAGCGTTATGAATTTACATGGGAAATTCAATTCAATTAATCTAATAATAAAGCTCATAATTGAAATATATTATAAAATTCTGATAACTTTATTAATGACACGTGAAACATATTTTCATTTTTACAAAGTTAATTTTGCCGATAGCACTGAAAATAGTTAATTTTCAGTTGCACTAAAGCCTTTATGCAGAATATTAATAGTCCAATGTTATTAAAAATATATTAATAATGTGATAGTTTTCAAAGGACAAAGGAAAGGATATTCATTACTTAATAACATTAATTTACGTAATTGAAGAGTGCATTTTTTACAGACACTGGGTCTGTGGAATCATTTCAAACCTATCCCGTTTCTTTCTACAATAATTACTTGAAGTAATTAGAAGTCGGATATTAAAATGTCATCAAACGAGTAATTAGAAAGACGCTAATTCAGTGGACATTAAAGAATGAAAACTAAGTATAAATGAATTTCCTTCATTTTCTCAGAAATATTTATAGCCAAACCTTTTTATTTCTAAAGATCTGATAAGTCTTTTCTGAGAAGCCATATCTCATTTACCTCTCGTGTTATTCTAAATTCGGTTTGGTCTCTCTTATTAGGTAGATTACCCAAAGTACATGCGCTACAAAGAAATTCTATAGCGAACATCAAAAATAGAACTGACACTGAAATTCGATAAGTCATGTGCTTGTCACGCGTGAGATATCGAACGTCGTTGTCAGTTCCATACATTTTTGACGTAACGCTTCGTAACAAATCTACTTCGGATAACCCCCATGACTGTAATAAGACTAAGAATATTATGAAACATGGTTTTCCTATTTTCCTGTTTAAAAAGGAATCTAAAGTTGTAAATATAAATATAATTGTATGTCGTATTTAATAAATAATGAAGTACTTCGTCAACAATAGTTAATCAGTTATTATATAACATTGTAAAGAAAGCCTCTTTGTAAAGAGGCAGAAAGCTGTACAATATTGTTCTTTACATGTCATTCAGTTTCATAATTAATTTGATGAGAGTCAATGAGTTTGTGAAAACATTATTTACTTTGAGTTATTAGGATCTCAGCTGGTTGCTTCGAGGGCGCTTCAAGGGCTCCAACGCGCTGAGGGGCTATTGAAGAAGTTGTATTAATTTTAATTCATAAACAATAATGAATATTAATGGCGTTTACTTCGTAGCGAAAATTAACCCGAACTAAATTTTAGTAAAGTTTCAAAAAGGAACTTTCGATCATTAACATTGACGTCGGTTAGCTACCACACTAATTGATGTATTGATTTATAGGCAAATTATTGGCTTTATTTTATACCTCATCGCCGTTTCCCTGGTCTTAACCCACAGACGTGTTTGTTGCCAACACTACTTGGGACACTAGGTGTACGGAAATTGAGAAAATACATTGGCCTTTTACTTCTTGCTAAACCTTAGATCATTTTGTGAAGAAACCCCCGGTAGACTGTACAAAATACGAGGTTCTTCAGGGCCTAACCTGAAGATTTTTTATTGTGACGATTTTTTACATTTACATTACGTTGCAATGTAAATATATATTCTTTGTAATTATCGTGATACTCGTACGTATTATGCAAAAAATATTCCAGTTTATAGAACGAAAAAAGTTGCTATAAATATTTTGATTCAAAATAAAGTCGGAGAGCGTGAATGTAAAATGTGAAAAAATAAATGTTAATGTGAAAAGCTTTGGCTCCGCTTCATATCCAACGGATATTGCTTTAGCAACATCATGTAATTACAGTATTTTCGAACTCATGTTGGCCATATGTTTCACTGCATGCAACGTTAATTGTTCACGAATTAATGTTGAACGTGGAGTTGTTTGTAACATCTACCAGTTTTAAAAGTTAACTCGCTCCATTATTGTAACACAAAACCTAGACTTAAGTAGTTTAAAAAAATTGTGGTTTGTTATTTTTACGTCATTCTTTTAATTTAATGTTATGATATATTAGAGCGAAATAATCAATTAAATTGATTAAATAAAGTTAGTTTACTTTAAACAAGTACGTTAAAATATTAAAATCTACACTAAGGTTCTATCTTTAAAGTTAAAAGCATTTTTTTGTCTATTTTTCTAATCGGGCTTAAATGGGAAGAGTTTCTTGTCTGCATACGAGTATATTTTCACCATCGTTTTAAATCAACCTAAGTTAGTTAAGTCACATATTACTCCGTACTCAATTCTGGTGTCAGTCAGAATTACGGCAATATGCATACATTTAAGTATTACAACGGCGTGTTGGGGCGACGTTGTGGAGGCTTAGCGAGGGAGAAATAAAGAAAAAGAAAGACCTAGCAAAGTTTTTTTTTATCATAAAAATACTTACTTTAGTACTAAGGTGACGCAGTTACTCGAAGTGGACCTTGGCCTCGGACAACAAATCATAAAAATAGCAAACAATATTTTTGGAAAAACGGTCGTAATGCATTATGAGAAGTCATGAAAATAGATCGAATTTAAGGAAGCAGTTTTTAAGTAAAATGTTTTCTCGGATGTCTATAAAATAGTATGTATGCCGATTTTGTATTGTAATAAACGGATGAAGTTATTCGTATTATCATGTAAGTGCAATGCCAGGAACGCTAGTTACATAAACCATTAACGAGTTCTGTGGCATTATGTAAGATAATTTAGACTTTCAGTATTTGTGCTGGATTAAACCTTAGTTAACTTTATAAATAACTGGAACGCTTCCAAGATGTCACAATGACTTTTAAGCGGGTTCAGTTTCCAAATTAAGATACCTGCTAACGTAGTTCCTTTACGTTTTTCAACGCTTAAATTTAAAAAATGAACTAGTTTATTCAGATACTAGCTGTTTTTCGCGACTATGTCCACCTGGAATTTAAAAATATAACCTTTGTTACTTGGGGATAATGTAGTGTCCTAACGGTAAAAGATTTTTTTAAATCGGCTAAGTAGTTTTTGATTTATTTTAATACATAAACAATACAAAGTTTTCGTGTTTATAATATTAGTAAATTAGTATATATTAAAGCTTCAGTAATTAAACTTCGCAAAACGGATCAGTTTTTGCTAAATTTAATTTTTATATAGTATAATTACATAGTATAATTATAATTTCTTAGAAATCCACTGTGGTGTGACAGGTATTTGTGATGAGAATACATACAAAACAAGGAATTAGTCTAAAATGGTTTTACGTTATTTGAATAAATAAAAAAAAACAATACATTTAAGTCGATTAAG
Organism: Papilio dardanus tibullus; assembly: GCA_013186455.1. Taxonomy (NCBI): domain Eukaryota; kingdom Metazoa; phylum Arthropoda; class Insecta; order Lepidoptera; family Papilionidae; genus Papilio; species Papilio dardanus. The sequence goes on from QDHC01005077.1 coordinate 1,159,421, forward strand.
CCGTTTATGTAAATGCTTTCAAAAGAGTGTAAATCATATTCAAACATTGACTGAAGTAGATTTGTTTTTAACATAGTAAGTACTTACTATTCTCTTGAATCGTAACTATGAAAAATTTTATTCTAGGAAACCCTTATTCGCAGAGTAATTGTAAACTTTTAACGATTTGATGTTTGATGGTGAAAAGTCAGTTATTGCTTCAATGTAAAAAAATGTGTTTCAAAATTCAATTTAGTTGTTATCAGTGTTTGCTTTGGTTTAAATATATTTAATGTTTTTATAATTTTAGTTTAATCTTCTAAGAAATTAATATTCTTAAATAGTTTAGCTCTTGTTTTGTAAACTGCAGGTCCCGAGTACGAATGTTGCCATGTACCAATGTGTTTTTCGATTTTCATTTGTACATACTGTGCATACATACTACGGATGCTGTAGGGATTCTGAAGTAAGAACTTACCTAAAGAAATCTGTAACGTCTTAAATCTGTTCTGTGACAAGTTACGAGATACCTAACCATTACTTTTTTACACCTTTTATCTACGAGAAACTATTGTCAAAAATACGATTGCATCGTTTTATGGCAATATTCCAAGTAAAAAAATATATTTATCTTAGAGACCTAATAACGTATAACCTTCCGAAGCCATTATTTTCAAAACTTTCCGACTTATTCATTATCTACGACCAATAATCCGTTGTCGAAACAATGCACAACTTTTTGAATAGCACTTTTTAAACACAAAATAAACAATAAACAATTTTTATGAACAATAGCCGATTATACGAATGCATTTTTATTCGAGGCACGACTTAATTTCTCGAATCTTTATGGTAATGTATTGAATAAATCGAATTCCAATGCGTCGCAGAACGAAACGCTTCCTTTATTAACATATGTGAAAAGGCCTAGCAATGGAAAACCAATATTCTAACAAGAATTTTAAATAAGTTATATTTATAAAAGTGATTTTTAAAATCACTTGGTTAAGGGGAATTGTGCTAATTATACTTGGTGAATATGAATAATATTGCATATTTTTCTGTTTTAAAATGTCCGTAAAATGTTGGCGTAAAACGCCATTATCCATTATTGGTCCTTATAGCTTGTTTATTTTTGTAACAAAGTATGAGATAAAATGGTGGATTAAATTGAAATTTAATTAATTTTAATGACGGCATTCACGACCCAGTTAATTTTGCTATACAATTTTAATTTTATAAGTAACCGAATATTTCTGAAATGTAAAATGTATTTTGGTAATTATTCCTTTATGTTAAATCATTTACAATCGCCCACAACATCACCGCTTTAAGTTTCCGAATCAAGATTCGGTATCATTTTCATATTTATAATCATTCATTATATTTATAGAACAAATTTCATAATTTACTTCGCCTGAAGAAAATATTGTTTTAAACAATAAAGAGCAGCGAGACATCCCTTAATTAGAGGTGACTATGATTCAGTCAACGCTACCACGACGAGGATGGTGTTGACTTTACACAAAGCATGTAACTTTAAAGGTTTCAAAAATCTTTTTATATCATTGTAAGTGTTAAGATTGTACACGAATGAAAGAGCTCAAGAGGAAGGTCTTGTTCAACTCCGAGTTATTAATTGATTTAAAATTTTGATAACTTAAATTTCAAAGGCATAATTGAGTTCAACGAGTTACGGACGTTTCCCCTTATTCTTATTTTTAACTGAAGTTATCGTTCAGGCTACAAAACCGGCTACAAACGTTCAGTTTTAACTGTACAGTTTGACTGTGCGGTTGCAGTGTCAGTCATTAAACTAGCTGTATTCTTAAAAAAATGTATGGATAAGAATAATACAAACTAATTTATAAATCTTTATATTTTACTTTGACTAGCTACATATGAAGAGATGATAATTCAATTTGCCAGTAATACTCATAAAAAACGTTTCGCTTACCTAAAATCAATTTCTCCAGTATACCAGATCGCGTATTTCTAATCCAATTTGTATCCTATAAGCCAGAATATGAGAATATAGGGTTGAAGGAAAAAGAACAAAAGGATCCTATCAAACGAAATTGTTGAAGATACAGAGGCGGCGACACACAAACTGCGAATACAAACCAATACAAAAGTCGATACGACTAATCAAGGGACGGAGAGTTTTCCATTTAACGTTTCGAAGTGAAACACTCGCACGTTTCCCTCAATAATTTATTTTCATTTGCGCCTCGGTAGCATGTGAACCTCGGTTAGTACCTTTGTGAAAGCTACGTTAATGCTGAGTGGGCGGTCAACTACGTCAAATTGAAGAATTATGCAGTAAGAATACGGGAATAAAATTAATTAAATTTAATGTTAACTTAATAAAATACTTGTAGGTAGGAATGATGTTAATGTATAATATTCCAATTCTGGTTACAGGATACTATGTAGATATAGAAGTTAATATAATAGTACAGTAGTTAATCTATACTTCTATACTAATATTATAAAGAGAGAAACTTTGTATTTTTGTATGTATTGAAATAACTCAAGAATAACTAAGCCCATTTCAAAAATGCTTTCACCATTCGAAAGCTACATTATCCCTGAGTAACATAGGCTATATTATTTCATTGCACACGAACGAAGTCGCGCTCAACAGCTAGTATAATATATAACATACTTAAAAGTTTAATCCACCTTTATATATTAACATAGGTCCTCCAATTACATTGAAACATTTTATTTGATGTGTTTTTTTCGACTAAATTGTCCTTTGTCAAATGTAGTGATCTAAAACCCATTCGTTCCATTCCAATGGGACACAATAGACGGAATGACAACGACACTTTGTTAATAGGGTTTCCGTAACCGATGCTATCTTCTATTATAAAGAAAACCACGCTGAATATCTCGATTTATTTAGTTTATACGAACATGATATATAGAATATTATAACTGCGAGTTTCTTTGAAAATATTCAAACAGTAAAATTATAATTTGGGTCTTTTTGTTATAGGAATAAAAAATCACACACAAATACACTAATTTGTCTATAAGTACTCCTAGAATCTTCGTAATCTCTTTCCTAACTTAGTCGTTAAAATGTTAGTAGAATAAATGAGTAAAGGCCGACAACGCATTTACGGCTCCTCGAGTGTTGCAAATGTCTATGGCCGTCGAAGATCACCTCGGTGATCCAGCCGCTCGTTTGCCTCCTTCTTTA
>QDHC01005077.1:1167780-1178899 GCA_013186455.1 Papilio dardanus tibullus
TTATAAAATAATTTTGAAGAGTTCTTAGTAGGTGACAAACGCATATAGATCTTTTTTGATGTGTTTATATCAATTTTATAATATTGTTTGTAAAATTTACAGTCCACAATATTATTATTCCAAGGAATGTAATGTGTATAGTAAAAGAACCTTTGCCTCGGGCGAGTATTCATTATTATATCTTCAATTGATTTCTCTCCGGGGTGTAAATTTCCGTAATAGAGTCTAAATTTAAATACCCAAGGATTTTATAAGGCAGAGTATTTTATAGCTAGCGTGAATTTAATATAATCCCACGTAATTTAATAAAATGAAAGTTTAAACTTTATGTATGGATCTTCACCTAAAGAATTGAAAATTAATAAAATTTGTAGAAGTTCATAAAATATTAATATATATGGTCAAATACGGATATTTCAAGAATGCTTTTCAGGACTTTATACTTTCTTAGTTATACTTAAATTCTGTAAGTTTTGAGGGCTTAAAAGTATCACGACTATATTTTGATGAACTCAGAATTGTAGTATGAAAAAGTTAGAACCAAATAATTTACTATTACTTAAAAAAATATAAAGAAACACCAAACTATTACTTCACGTAATATTTATAAATCTTTTTGACTCCAAAGTATCAACAAAATTTTACGACAAACCCAAAAGGTTACATAAAGTCAGCACGGAGGTGGTAAATAAAGGTTCGTTTAAAGAAAATTTTCGACGTAGAGTAATAACGCGTTTATGTAGATTTCACTAACTTGCGTACACCCTAATGAAACCGTAAGTGGGTACCCGGCATAAATTATTACTTCATATTATGATCTCGACGTTTCAAGTTACACTTCGGCCTTTTTAGATTTAACTACGTTCTCGCTTGAGAATTGTTTCAGAGAAATTGGTAATGTGTTCATGGTAATATATCATAATATATGCGTTGAGTGATCCACGCGAATATTATGTTTATGATGGCTAATAAAAACTTTGGAAGTAATTTTTCACTCTTGAAAATTGTTCAATCATATTATAAAGTATTTTTTTTTCTTAATAGATTAAATATAATATTTATTGTTTTTTCAACGTAAGATGACTAAAAAAACTAACTAGGGTGACACGATGACACTTCAACGTAAGATGATATAAGTTAATTGCAAATACTTATTTGTATTTTTATCTAGGACTTCTTTAGACCGAGTTCACGGAAAAAACGGAGATTTTGGTTCAGCATTGCTGTGACCCCGGCATAATAAAGTCCTAGGGTTAAATAAATTTAACCGACTTCCAAAAAGCAGGAGCTTCTTAATTCGTCTGTATATTTTAATCATTAATTATGCTATAGAATACAGGGTCCGTTTTACTAACATTAAAAGTTAAAGCAATAACCAAATAATCGAAATCAATTCAATAGTGCACTACGTAACCGTACTGATCGCTGGAAGATGGAGAATGATTGATTGACTTGCGTCGATGTCAACCGACACTGTTACGATTCTATTCCAAATCACTAACCCACTTACAATATCTGCCATTCGTACTAGTGACTATGTCAGTAAATAGTTCTGTCATACATTTATTACCATTTCTGTTTAAATTGCGAGATAAATACTTACTTACTTATGAACTTACACTACCGAAACTCTTTCAAACGAATCTTTAAGTTTTCGAAGAGAATGAGCGATTGAACAGTTTTTGTACTAATTTTCCAACATAGGATACCCACATGGGTAAATTACACACAAAAATACACTTTCTAACAATATAGCCCTTCATTCTGAAATTTAAGAAATACTAAGAATAAGAAATAAATAAGAATAAGAAATACGTTGTAAATATTATTGTATAATGATTATAAGACGACTCTAATTTCGGTGTGCCTAATGGCATATAGAATACACATTACATACCGTTAAATATTTTTTACGACAATAGATATGCTATTTTTGGCAAACAGGCGCAAACTGCTTTAATGTACGATGGTGTACAAGTCCTGATGGATGCACTTGGTAGACTGATGAGGAAGAAACCTGACGCCTTCAGAACAGCGTTGCGCCGGGCAGCAGCGCAGGCGAATTCAACTAAAGTTATAGACTGCAATCCTAGTAAGAGTTGGGTAATACCATTTGAACACGGTGATAAAATATCAAGATTGATAAAAAAGGTAAGAGCTTCATTCCAAGATAATATTAAACTAGATAAAGTTTGCTACTTCGTTCGCGCGAAATAAAAAAAAACTCAAAGTTATGGTATGTGGGATCAGCAGTTTTAAAGTTGTTTTAATTCTTCCAAAAATTCAAATGCTAATATTTAAAATATTAGCATAGATGACGGTTTTAAAATATTTTGTTAAAGTTTTCTAGGCATCAAATACTCCGAACGACGCTAGACCAAATGAAATTTTCTAATAGCTGATTTTAATATAATAGGGATCAAGGACGAAATAAATAACCTGCTACTGCTTTTGAAAAGAGAGTAAAATGTAAAGTTTTTATTTGAAGGTGTAAAAGATTTCTTTAGAACTAAAAAGATAAGCGCGCAATGTAATTGAAAGGTACAAGGATTATAGTTAAGCTATACGGTTGCAATGAAAGAGAATTCCCAGGAAGAGTTCTACGAATGAGAAATACTAATTCAAATATCTATTTAGTTTAAAATAAAGCGGCATTCGAGCCCGTATTTAAAGAAAGTTTAGCTTTGTGCCGTCAACGTTCTCGGTGCTTTGTCGCGTTTGATATGTGGGCATAGAATGACACACACAATATTCTGCCCGTTTTGCAAACGTATAATAGTCATTTGCTTTTATTTTGTCATTTATGTTTGAGTCTGTGTGTTTTAGTTTCAAACATTATATGATATGTTTTTCATACGTCGCTACATGTATGAGAGAACACATTTTGTGCTACTATATTATGTATCGAAAATTGCTTAGGGGTCTCACCTTATTTAGGTCGGATAAATACAACAAAAATTTGAATTTTCGTGTTGTTTTAGACGGATATTGAGGGTCTTACGGGAAACATTTCATTTGACGAAGAAGGTCACAGATATAATTTTACTTTGCAAGTTGTGGAAATGACTGTCGAAAGTGCTATGATCCAGGTAAAGTTACAAGTTCTTTTTATATAACTTTTTAAGATTTAGATGTAACAGTGGACACATATTTTTTATCAAATTTCAGTAAAATATTGTTTCTATTTTATTTATTAGTTGTAGAGTCTTAATAAATTTCAGCGCAGTATAAATAATAATATGCTTTTTATGATCTTTTCTTAGTAAAGAAAATAAGTAAAGTCTATATCTCGGATCTTAAACAAGGAAAATAAACTTTAATGCGCTTTTATTGTGATATTCAAAATATAAATTTTACGACTCTACACAAAACAGAAATGTTTATAAATTTTACTGCTGCCAGACGTTTCGTAATTTTTCTTATACTAGAGTTTCTTTAAAATACATTTTTCTATAAGTAATATGAAACATTTCTTAGATTTTGCTGTTTTATAAAGTTCGTTGCGATTTAACAATACTCCGCGCACCCGTTACCTACTTTAGAAAATATGTTTCAAAGTACCTTCAAAAAGCTATGTTTTCTTACCATTTGTTTACTACATGGAGAAAGTTTTCCTAATATTTTAATAGCATTATATTTATTTATAAATATCCTTTTCATATTTAGGTAGCAACATGGACGGATAAACAAGGACTTACTTTAGTCGCACCAAAGTATATTCAACTTCATTCGCCATCTTCTTTGGATCCGAATAAAACGTACATTGTAACGACCATACTGCAAGAACCTTATATGATGCAAAAGCATGAAACAATCGGTTATAGCCGCAAAGAAGATCAGTTGCATGGATTTTGTAAAGATTTATTCGACTTAATTGCAAAGAGATTGAAAATAAAATGTAAGGGAATAAACATTTATATATTATCTCTAATCAAAACATTATTACAAAATTTCTACTTTTTGTATTGGTAAAGTGCAATGTCAGTACTATTTGTGGATTTAGTTAGATTAAAAATTATAAATTGTAAGATAAATAAAGTAATTTATATTTATAAACGTGTTTTAGACGAACTACGTCTCGTGAAAGAGAACAAACTTAGCAGCAATAGTAACTCTGATGCTTGGTCCGGGTTGATATCGGAAATAGTTAAAAAGGTAAGAAATTCATATACTGACAGTCACCGCTTATACACACTTAACTAAAAAGATAACTTTATCGTTTACAATCAACCTGCTCTAATACTTACGAAGTGTAGGCACAGCCCTACAGTTACATACTTTTCTATTAGTTGTGACTGTCTTAATTTCCTTGGAATGCTTCATGAATGGATATTAAATTATTAAAACTAAAGTCTTGGCTCATATAGAAAACTTTTTAATCAGTTGAAGACTGTTTTTAGCTATTACGAGTATTATGATGTTTGATACCAATTGTTTGTGTAATTTGTGTCACATTTTTTATTCTTTTTAGAAGTCATGTTTACCAATAAATTATTTCTATTTGTATTTATTCGTAAAAAGTCATTTATAATTGCTCCGTCCATACTTTATTTGATGTTCCCCTTTAATCAATGTCATTACAAAAAAAGTACTAATTTAAAATAACTCAAGAGTTGATAGATAATAATTATGACACTTTTCTATTTCTATCAAGCTTTAGATTGAATCCAACGTAAAACAAAACAACTACTTTATAACCTTATTCGCTTAATACAAAAACCTTTTTGCAAAGGTCTACGAAAATATCGATTACCTATAAAGTGAAGCATGGCCTATAAATACCAAATGACCGTCGCAGTTGTTACTGGATATTCTTGCGCTGGCGGGAATAAATCATAAAAATTGATTGAACCTGATTATTACTATCACGTTGTAACATTTATATTACAAACTAGCTGTTGTGCGCGACTTCGACCGCGTTGAATTAAATAATATAGCCTATGTTACTTGCGGATAATGTAGCTTTCTAATGGTGAAAGAATTTTTGATATCGGATCAGTAGTTATCGAGTTATTTCAATGCAAACATACAAAAATACAAAGTTTCTCTCTTTATAATATTAGTATAGATATGGTTACTGTTAACGTTAATTTAAAATAGATTATACTTGTAGGTCTGTACTTAAAATATAATGAGGGTACATTTTTTTCTATCAATATTAAAGAAACCACACAAAAATTGCTGAATATCGGTATTTTATCTTCGAAGAAATTCATACAAAATATTCCTATAACATACATCTTTCATCTACGTAATTATTTTCTTAATTTCGAAATTTAATATTCTCTTGGAATCTTTTTAATAAATGAAACGAAGAATTCACTTTTATGAAAGGGTTTTTTGTTACATCATAATGTATCAAATAACAGCTCTCGACATTTTTTAGTTAATTTTTTTTTATACACAAGTTAATTATAACAACTATTATGAAATTAATTTCATTCGAGTCAAATTAAATACATAAATAACTAGCGTTTGTGCCCGAATTCGTCAGCGTGGAATTAATTATATAGCCTATGTTACTCGAGGATAATGTAGCTTTCTAAAGGTGAAAAAACTTTTAAAATCGGCTTAGTAGATCTTAAGCTATTTCAATACATACAAAAAAATATAAAGTTTCTCTCTTTATAATATTAATATAGATAAGAAGTGTTGTAAATTAAACGCTTCTTCCAAATAAACATTTATTACTTTCATTTCCTTTGGTCGTTGTAACATTTTCCATTATACAAATTGGACAGTTTGAATAAACGCCTCCGCAAACCAATATCTCGTTTTATCCAAATCCAAGATTTTCTTTAAGTCAAACTGATACTGTAATTTTTTTCCCTCTTTGAATTCAGTAAAATTCAAAATAATTTATTACCATTTTAACAAAGCCATGGAGGCCATAACAATATAAAAATTGCAAAATAAAGGAACCAATCGTTAGAAATTGGTAAGATGCCTATTAATTCTAAGCCCACATTCATACTGGCGTTTTTTCAACGCGCGTTAAAAAAGAGTTAAGATAGAACAGGTGCATTTCCATGTATTTGTTCAAACGGAAGCGCTTTTAAATCACAATCCCGCAGCGTTGCATTTTGAGCGCTGGACGAATGAGACAAGGTTGATTTTGCAATGTTCCTAATGATGAGAGCGTTAAAAAGGCGCCAACGATGACTTCAAAGCGTCAGTGTGAATGCAGGCTAAAAGTTATCTTTAAGTGATGGAAATGATATAAGAAAAAGATATTCAATAGTACTCAGGGTTTGCAATCCCGCATTGCGGGATCCCGCACTATCTTGGGGCATTTATGCCTAACACTGTATGCAGCCAGCGAAAACACTTTTTCTGTCCCCATATTTGTTGGGTATATACATAGTATATAAATAGACGTACTTGCAATAAAATAAAATACTTTCTTTTCACTCCATCAGAGTAAAAACAGAATAAGATTTTGCGGTGTGCAAATGCCGCGAAACCGACTCAAGTTGTACAATTCAGATAAAAAAACTATAGTTTTAAGGCTTTCGTAAAACAGGTGTCTGAGTATATTAAAGCTGTATTTTAAATAATTTGTCATCAGCTGAAGCTTACACATGCGTAATCCGTATGTGCGGGATCCCGCAGTGCGGGATTGCAATCCCTAACAGTACTGTATAAATAATATAAAATTGAATTAAAACGAACCATTACCGTAACTGATATCTTAAAAATGCTTCACTCTAATTGTATTCATACTTAAAAGAATTCGCTTATGTGAATTTTTCATTGAATCGTATTTTCTCTTTAAAGATATCGGAAATACGACGAAGATCTAAGCAAATTGGATCTTTGAAAAGTACTGAAGGAGAGATTAATGCAATATTATCCGATACTCTAGTTTATTTGAACTACTTTTTAAACAAAAAGGTTAAGCAGAATATTTTAAAGTATTAAGGCTTCAACTACATACAGTTATTGCTTGTGTAAATCGTGTAATAATTACGATGGGTTTAAAGTCACGTATTTTGTTATTTTTAATTACGCCATTCAAGGTTCTATTACCGCACTCAGGGTTGCTAATTGGTTACTAATAATGTTCCTTAGGTTAGATTTACTATAGGAAATATACGTACACGAAATAATTATTTTAATAACCATGTAAAACCTGTTACAAACGTTCAGTTTTAAATGCGCAATTTTAACTGTACCGTTCCCCAGTGCAAATCGAATTGACATGTATACGTCAGTAACTGTACAGTTAAAACTGAAAGTCTGTGGCCGGTTCGACTATAAATACGCCAAAAGACTTATTAAAAAATCCAGTAAAATTGAGCGAATATGCATTCAAAAATGTAGATACGTCAATACTACGAGTAATTTGCTTTATAACAAAACATTTGTATGTTTAATCATCTGTACTGTGCCATAGTAATCGGAGATTTTGATTACTTTAACAGTAACTCTGTAGATGTCGCAAGCTGGAACACGTATTATCGTATATGTTACTCGTTGCGCTCCGATTACCAATTAGTGTCGCATTTAAACATGACAATAATGAGGATAGACTTTTAACAAAGAGCTATTATGTAGCTAAACAGCGATGGTTTTATCTAGAAAATAAGTTTGTATGTTTGAGCATTACGTGTTTCAGTTTAAGACAGATTAAGCCAAAACATTCCTAGTGTATTCAGAGGATGCATTCGGTCTGCGATGAGGTTATGTCCTAAAAAAACGTTTTTCGTTTTTTTAAAGTATACTTAAAGCCGGCAAACACAAAATGTTTTGCAACATTTATTACACTTTTAATATATCCTTTTTTAAATAGGAAGCAGATTTAGCAGTGGCTCCTTTAGCGGTAACAATAGAAAGAGAAAAGTTGGTTGATTTCAGCGAACCTTTTCTTTCAATCGACAATCCCGTCGTTCATACTAGAGCCCCAAAGCAACTTGCTGATACGTTCAGTTTTCTGAAACCACTGTCAAAGGAGATATGGGTAAGTGAATCGCTTTTGAAATAAAGTGTTACCGTCTTTTATGAATGAATGCATTTCTACGCTTTGTTCTACGTGTGCGTGTGTGCTGGGGGCTAAATCTGGTCCTCTTTATTTCAAAAGGGGTGTAGGAATGTGTGTTTCGTGGTCGAGGCGACGACTATAGTCCTTACTATATCTAATATTATACTATAACTGAGAAATACACTCTATTTGTGCGTCATCTAGCTCGCCATTAAAGGTAGCTAACGTACCTGCATCGTTTTCACTTCTTGTATATATCTCGTTCGTTTTTCACTTTCCACTTTAAAAATATAAGAAATTCACATGTTTGATATATAGCGGTAAAAGATTTATTTGACGTGAACTGGTTAATATTCAACAACGGTTAGATAACGAAGAAGACGGCAGTAGTGAACAAAAGTTTCCTGCCCCATCTACACGACAACTAACTTTCTTTGACGCCCGAAGCGTAACCAAACATTTTACGATAAAAGCTTGTTCACACAAGATTGTTTGTGACAGTTCAGTGTAAAAGGAAAGCAAGATGATAATTGATTTATTGGATTTATGAACCTAGTGAATAAGTAAGGTACATTTGATGCATCTGTTATATATCTCAACGAGCCTAACAATCAAATAGTTAATAAATGTGAAAAGAATTTCTCTTTTATAGAGAAAACTCTATCTATTCTAGCTACTTTACTATTATACAAAAAGGGTTATTCCGGGAAAATTTATATAATAAATTACTAAGGATGAATTTAAGTGTTCTTGAAAATTGTTAACAAAATAAAAGTTTGTATAATTATAAAGTTAAGAACTTCTTAGAACTGTTAAGTTATTTAGTTTTGTTTCAGCTCTGCATACTGTTTAGCTTTTTCGCCGTTAGCATTGTATTATTCTTAGTATCGAGATTTTCACCCAACGAGTGGCGTTCCGTGTCAATTTCTGATACACATATTGAACAACCTCTATCAAGCACTAATGAGGTGAGTCTTAATCTGTGTTTTGTTTTTGTTTAATTTGCTTTCAAAATGGTAACATTTATTTGTTTTCATAGATAATATTGCATAATGAATTCAGCATTTGGAATTCCATCTGGTTCTCTCTGGGATCGTTTATGCAACAAGGCAGCGACGTGGTACCAAGGTATGCGATAAAATCTATCTGTAACTTTACGATCCTTGAAATTTGTCTCGTGACTGAATTTGAGAAGTGTTACAACAATGTTGTCTGTCGATGTTGTTGAATTTAAAGTAAACCGGTCAATATTACGTTGCGCAGCCGGCGGAGAACTCCTAGATTAAATTCCATGCCTTGAGTTAAATCGTGCGTACTTGAGATATAGGACAGTTTATTGTGTATACAAGTATATGCGGAGTAAGGAGAATGCTTGATAATCACCTTGTTATGTGTACTCGGGCGGAACGTAAGAAATTGTCGCGTTTTACAATGCCACGTTACTTTTTTACTGTGACGATTTATGGATGATTTTAAATATACGTCTCTAGAGTCTTTGTCACTGATGAGTGTGAATAATTTAAACTAATTATACCTATATTATAATAATACCACTTTTTGTTATATTACTTCGTATTATTATAAAGTTTATTGGTTTAAATTCTTCGATTATCGCGTTAAGCCGGCGACAGACGTTTTTTAACTGCACAGTTAAAACTGATATACACACGTCAATCTTAATTGTACAGTCGAACTATACAGTTCTCAGTTATGCGTACACGCGTCAGTTTTAACTGCGCAGTTGAACTGTACAGTTACAACTATGCTACTGTAGCCGGCTTTAGTCAAACGAGAAAATAGTCTTAGACCTTTCGATCATTTCATTTTTTGTTAAAATGTTAGTATCCACTTTAATTACTTCCCAGGTCATTATCAGGGAGGATCGTTGGTACAGTATGGTGGTTCTTTGCACTCATCCTAGTATGTTCGTACACTGCGAATCTTGCTGCATATCTTATCGTGGAACGTATTGTGGAACCGGCTCAAGCTATACAATACGCAACGAAAGTTCATACCGAAGTAAGCGACCACATACAATTTTAAAAAATACAGGTAACCAATTGGTGATGAATTTGCGAAGCGTTACTGCTGATGCGAAATAATTGTCATTTGCTTATCGTTGAAGTCTGGTAAACTTTATGAAAATATAAGACTATCTCTATTAGTTCAAAGAAAGTAACAGGGACGATCATATGTTACCCTAGTTGTGTTTTAACAGTAACATGCAAAGATTTGAATACAATTATTTTATTTTTTCAATAATTGGCTTGAATTAAATTGGCTGATTCAAGGTAAGTAGAAAAACAGAGTTCTATTCTATTACTCAAATGCTAGATCAAAGAGACAATAACCATTTCGAGTCAAAATCTATTATAAAATCTGTATTTTTATGTACGTCTTGTATTCCTTAAATTAATGTTATATTTTTCTTCCCAGAGCTATCTTTCAACTTTATACACTTTAGTGAATGATCCAGTGCTTGTTCCGAAGGATGAAACTTGGATTCAACAAAGTAACGGGAACAATCAAAATTGTAACACATTGACACGTGTATGCCGCTATAAACATGTCAATTTTGCAATCGCCATGCCCAAAGGATCACCGTTAAGGTAAATTCATTATTGTTTTTTTAATACTTATCGATACTGATATTATAAAGAGGAAAACATTACACTTATCGGAGATGAAATCAAAGTTATGTGTGACGTCACGCAAAATACGCGCTAGTCGTGGAGTTGCGGAAAATGGAGTCCATCACGGGTCGACCTACTACTACTAAACTTAATATTTTTGTATGGTTTAATAACTCAAAAGATTTTGGGTCGATTTCGATAATTCTTTCGTTATTACAAAGCTACGTTATCCCACAGTATTCTGTAATAAGTAATAAAGCCCAGTAATCCCGCTATATTTTTTTATTTCGCGTGGACGAAGTCGCGAGCAACAGCTAGTTAATAAAAAATACTTGCATAGTTAACTATTAAGAGACTTGTAACAATAATACCCTATTTTATACTACTTAAACTTTAAACAATAATATTCCCGTTAACCGGCTACAGACGCTCAGTTTTAACTGTACAGTTCAACTGCGCAGTTAAAACTGACGTGTTCGACTGTGCAGTTCAAATTGACGTGTAT
>QDHC01005077.1:1187292-1202106 GCA_013186455.1 Papilio dardanus tibullus
AAGTACGTACGCGAATGTATTTATAGGCCTCTAAAGCGTTTCTCTATACACGAAGTATTGTTAGAAATTACAAAATATAACCTAAATCTCTGAAAGAACATTTTCTTGAATAAAAATATACTAAGGAAATAAAAGAATGTTGGTTTTGTTGTTAAACATAGAAACATAATGGAAAAAACGACATTATCACAGGCTATAAATACAAGTCAATATTAGAATTTGTATTTTCATAGAAACTTATATTAGACAAATGTATTCCCGTTAAAATGGTAGTAATTTTAACGTCCTATTATATCTTCGTAGCTGCATACTCGTTACACCAATTTACTTCCCACAGCAATCGTGTACAACAATTCAATATCAAATTGTGATACTCAAAGCGATGTCGGACAATGTTAGTAAATATCGGAATGCACTAAGTAATTCTATCAATATCTATCACGTTCACACAAAGACAGAGAGGTAACTCAATAATGTTCGAAGTCGGGGTTAGGACGTACGTTCGAAGCTCGGATATTTCTCGTTTCCCAGTGCGAAATGCATCTGGATTCTGAATGCCTCGACATTTATTGAGATTTAAATGGATTTATATGTTGAAAATATTTATTCATAGAGTATCAGGACTGTAGGTAATTTATACCAGTTTATTGGAATTGAGACGAGAAATAAAATCATTTATTTCACTTTATACAAAAGAAGTTTAGTTTGGATAGCGTAGTACATGCTTACAGTAAAAACAATGAGAACATTGGTCAATAAATTATTTAAGCAAAGAGATATTATACATAGAGGGAGCACTCCATAGTAATTTGACGCTATAATGCCTGCCGCAAAATTATTTAAAAAAAATCTTGCCAGTATCATGAAAAAAAAAATCCCAAGTTTGGAAAAATATGTGTTTTTTTAATTTGTAAAATAAACACTAGAATAAAGTAAAACTTTCATTAAAATGTTAATTATCGTTTTTCATTATCATTATTTTATTTAAAACAATTTAAATCCAAACAATTTTTAACAAAAACTTTTTCTTTGTGGTTGTTATAAATTTTTAATTAGCGTTTTAAAAATGTCTCGATTAATTATAATATTAAACTATAGTAAATACCATGAAATAAAATTAAAATATGAGAAAAGAGGTTACATTCGGTCGACTTTTTATGTCGGCAAATGACAAATATAAAGGACAACACTATGGGAAATCTCCCTACGTGAGACCTCCGAATGTCAAAGAAAATGCCTCACTTTTAGGCTTCGAGTGTTCCATCTATAGTACATCTTTGTATTTAAGGTTAAAGCTTAAAATTGTTGGTTTCATGCGAATTTTAACGCTTTCAAACATAAAACCATTTAGAGAAAAGAAGTCAGCAGTGAGTCCTTTAATCGTACAACAGTAGAAGGGTCTACGGTTAACAAAAAGTGTGGATACAATAACACTTTAGAGAATTGTTCAAACAGTTTATAAAGCTTGAGGAAAGCAGGTCACTGTGACCATAGTGTGCCATTTAGTTTAACAAAGCTTATAAACTTTATAATAAACCTTCCACGCATAACAAAAGGTAAACACTTTAATAGTACAAAATTAAACTGTGAATATAAAAGTGTTTAGTGACCAAAGAGAATTTGTTGAATATACACATTTATCTATATTAATATTATAATGTGGAAAGATTTGTAATTTTGTATGTATTGAAATACCTCAAAAACTACTGTGCTGATTTCAAAATTCTTTCACCGAGAGTAAGCTACATTATACCCTAGTAACATTAGCTATATTTATTAATTCCGCGCGGACGAGGTTGCGTTAATTAGTATTGAACAAATTGAAATTATAAATGTCTATTTATTGATTGAAATTGAAACCATTTTACTAGCGAACTTTTCGATTAGGTCCTGATTATAAGAAAATTCTGTTATATATTTTGTATTTTATAGCGATATGTAATAACTGATAATAATAGGTATCTATGTATTATTTTAGATTTCAAAGGAAAATAAATCCTGTACGAGCCATTGGCCAACAGATGGAAAATCAATAGTGATAAATGACTCGTATAGTAAGACATATTGCAGCGTACACTGCATTTAATCTTAATCGAGATGTGATACATTGGTTTAGAAGGCGAACCTTGGTAAGTCCAAGGGACCGCGATGTTAGTCTCGCTTATAGAGGTTTCCCGCTTATCCAGGTTTGACTGTATACCAACATAGGCATAGTTGATTACAGGACGAATAAAAACTTCCATATATGTTTGTTGTAGTACTATGTTCTCTTCATGTAGTTTCTGCACTGTTTTTTTAAATTCACTCCTTTCTTACGCTCTTTTGCTCGATTTATCCAGACTGCCATCGATCTTCCATTTACATTTAATCTCATTTCATTCATAATTGCTATATAAATATATCATATACAAATAAATTCGTTGAGGTATTAAGTAATTATTAACTCCAAAACATTCAAAATTGTAAACGGTCCACACAAATTATAACACATTTTCGCAATACCGGATAGTCGTGTTATTAGTGTCAAATACATCGTTGCAACGGAAGCCTTTGTGTAAAACTGTCGATCAAATGTCCAATACCACTGAATGCTTTGATAAATTTCAAATACGACTTACAGTTTAATCGGCTACAGCATTTACAAACACTATTTAAAGGGGGAGTAATATTAATTTATTGGTAGCTCACAAAATGGTGCGATCTATGAAGTAATTTTTGCAAGTTAAAATTGAAGATATTCATGATATCACATTCGAAGTAGTGTGAGAAGTCAAGTGATATTTTAACGTCTACCTGTTTTTCGCGACTTCGTCCACGTGGAATTAAAAAATATGGCCTATGTCATTCGGGGATAATGTAGCTTACTAATGTTGAAATATTTTTTTAAATCGGTCTAGGAGTTCTTGGATTATTTCAATGCATACTAAATTTAAAAAACCTTTTTACCTATGTAAAAAGAAAAATAAAGATACTGAAAGCAACGTTCTCATAAACATCAGTAGTAAGTGAATTCTTAGCAGCAACGAAACGTAGTTGACTGGAAACAAGAAATATTCAATCACTTAGAAGTCTAGAATGCTTCCGTCTGAAAAACGTTAAACTAAAAGACTACCATTATTAATATTATTTATTTAGTTACATTTATCTACTTTTATTTGTTGTTTAATTGCATGGAAATTAAATATTGTTTTCTTGTTGTATAGTTTAAGATAAAAATAAAAATGCTTTTTATGTCGAAATCCGTTTATTTATAACGTAGCGTGGCTACTATAGATCAAGGCTTTATTTGATTTATGTGTCTGCCAATGAGCAAACAATTAACAAATTGGATCGTATATTTACACAAAGGATTGCAGAGTTGTCGGCACAACATCGGAAACAATTGCCATTCGTATTACCCGAGATAAATTAAATCATATAGAAAATAAACAGTTTTGTTGACAAAACGTGCTCAAAGGGAAATAGGATGGGCGAGCAAAACGTGCCTAGATGAAACAACTTTTCGTCTCAATTTACTAAATTAAAGTTTGTATTCTTTCAATGAAACACATTTTTTGTATGTTGTTAGTATAAAAATATTGCTTGAATAAATATTCTAAATGTGTCGACAAAATATTCCATTCTTTTAATTCTCTTCGTAATTATCTTTAGCCTAAAAACCTAATAAAATTTTCTACATCAGTAGCGTTTCTTTAATGACAATTTTCAATCATAAATAATAAATATTGCAACCAGTTTCAAGTCTATTTTAATAACGAATTAAGTCGATCGATAGTAATTAAAATCTTTACGCAAATGAGGTTAGTTCTATAAACCGACTTGCATTTACGCTAGATACTTTATCAGAAGAGTAAAGGAAGAGTTATAGGAATATCTTAAGTAATTTGTTAGAAAGACAAGCTGATAATTTAGTTAACGTAGATATATTTTCAAAACACATGATCTTAAATTATACATGTTGAAACGTAATCTTGAATTTTTATCAACTACATTATTTCTATCAACCCAGAAGTTATCAAGTAATAAATAATATGAACTAAAAGTGATTGGCAATGAAAAAAGCATATACTCGTAAATTTATATTCCAGGTATCGTAATTATTTCGTCATAATTTATAAATTTTTAATGGTTATTGTTCAGTACAATCAACACGATGAAGAAATTAAATAAACTATACCCATTACTATTCCAAGAAATTGACGCAAGTTTATGACGATTTATTTTTGTAGGTCGCGGACGTATGGCGTGTTTAAAATGTCCCTAACCTAAATACGAATAATAGCAACATGTGAAATTGTGACTTTACTTCTATTCAAATTGCATGCAATTTTTTTTACCATGTATTTATCCATAATACTCAACAAGATTTTGATCGCAACTCCGTCCGAATCGTATTAAAAATATGTAAGTACATAGCTTAAGTTACTCAAATATAATGATGCTTTCTAATGGTGGAAGATATATTAAAAACGGCTACGTAGTTTTCGAGTGTTTAAATGCATACAAAATTATAAATATTTCTATTTTATATTCGTAGACGGATGAGTTTAAGAAGTTGGTAGACAACTAGACGGTATAATGTTCCTAATATTAATATATACATAGAGTTACAAATAAAGTGCTTAACCTAGTCCTCTAATTGGTGCGATGCCAAACTGGTAAATTTGTACGTGCCAAGACACATGGGTGTTACTTACTGAGCAAACGAATTACGACCTCTTACCAAACAGTGGTTATCCTTAGCTAGTTGGAATGTTTTAAAAACATAACTAAGAAGTTTCAATTTAAAGATCTTTTCACCTGACTTCTATTCCTAAAACAAGGTCAAATTCCAATTATAAACATCAAATAATTCAGATTTGTAATTTCTATCAAAACTTTAGACAAACGGTTGTGGAATGTCGCAAGAGGCTATACAATATGCAACGCCGCGAAAGCGCTATCTCTGCGCAACCCGATCCATGTCGCCGCGTGACGCACATGTTAAGGCGAAGGTTCAATTGTGTGATTTTATTAAATTTAATATTTTAAACTAAACATGATTTCGAATAGGTGTAAAATGAAATTCATCAAAAGCTTAAGAATAGTCCAATTAAAATGTATGTGCCATAGAAAAATCCTTTATAAGTTTCAAGTCACTACCGATGACGTAAACTGGGGATCACCCAAACTACATTCGTTACAAAGCAATTCGATAGCGAACATCAAAAATGTATGGAACTTTCATTGACGTTCGATATCTCACACGTGACAAGCACATGACTTATCGAATGTAATTCTCAGTTTCATACATTTTTTACGATTTCATCAGCGATATCGCCAATCGAAAAATACTTTGGATAGCCCCCCTGATAGCAATATTGGTAACGACTTTTAAAGTTACAAATTTTAAAGCAAACTTCAACTACGCCTTAACGTGTTTCAATACCTAATATTTATTGCTAACTAACTTGTATAATACCCGGGCGATCTGCAATTATGAACGACGTACCGACAAAGAAGCGCTTGTTTTAGATCACATTACATGGAAAGGTGTAAATGGCGCAAATACCATTGTTAGTATTAAAAATAACTGGAAAGCTAACATATCAGTTTTATTTACGATTAATTATGATATAAAAACGTAGTGTTGACATTTTTAGTGTGCAACCATTTTAAACCTGGTGGCTTACCTCGAATATGGAAATGACAGGTAATAATTTTTTTATAGTTATAATATTTTTTGAAATTTTAAATGCCATATAATTCTATACAAAAATAAGTAAAGGAAATAATAATAGATGGTTTTGTTAAATATGCAGCGCATGTCACGAGTTAGACATTGTGGACAGGAGAATTGGAAGCTCAGGTACCTAACATGATTGAGCATTTTATATTCAACTTAGACAATTACCGAGTTAAATGGTACCCTGGTCTACTTAAAAATTTATTTCGCAATCACATGTAAGTAATTCGAACGATTTTCCCATTAAATACTGTTGTGACTTGAAGCTTTATTCTTTTTTTTTCATTAGCTCTTATTTTAAATTGATAAATTATGTAATTTAATCGCTTTATTATTTTTATACGTTTTGTATGAAGATTTTATGATTGACAATAAATGATTCCACGAATCTCTTACGAAGTAGTTGAATCCAAAAAGATTTTATGCGCAAAGAAAAATAGATTATTTTCTTAAACGGGATTTTATGGCACCATCGTTTTATAGAAACAAAAGAAACACTTTTCGCTCTTGTCATTAAAATGCATTCACGTTTAATATAGGTTTTAGACTTTTGAATTATATATAACTACTAGCTGTTGTGCGCGACTTCGTCCGCGTGGAATTAAATAATATAGCCTATGTCACTCGGGGATTATATAGCTTTCTAATGGTAAAAGAATTTTTGAAATCGGTCCAGTAGTTCTTGAGTTATTTCAATACAAACAAAAATAAAAAAAATCAAAAATACAAAGTTTCTCTCTTTATAATATTAGTATAGATAATATTATAGTTATGTTTTAGAACATGATAAGCACAACTATAAGCTTCACTTTGAATCCGTATCCAATCAAATCTGTCAAAAGCATGTTTCGTAGTAACTCTGGTGAGATTTCAATCGTCTTCAAAGACATGAAACTGTACCGAAATACCGTATTTCGACGAGAGCACAAATTAAACATACATCTTTGGAAGGTAGATTGAAATAAACCTGCTACCTTGTAGAATATAAATGGATACAGATTCTTTACAGAGACTACATTCAGCCAAAGATATTTCTAATATTAGATACTAGTATGTCTATATTATGAACTTTGTTTGAATGCAATATTGTTACTGAAATACGCCTTAATACCAGTACAAATGTCTATTCAATGAAAATAGACTAACAAGAAGGTAGTTTTATAATTAAATCTTCTGTAGTTTTAAATATCGATGTGTCGGAGCAAATCTAAGTCTATACCAATATTATAAAGAGAGAAAATTTGTATTTCTGTTTGTATTGAAATAACTCAAGAACTACTGGGCCGATTTCAAAAATTCTTTCACTATTTGAAAGCTACATTATCCCCGAGTAACATAGGCTATTTTATTTAATTCCACGCGGACGAAGTTGCGCACAACAGCTAGTTTATTAATAAGCCTCTATATGTTTTATACAAAAAGCAATCAAAACAATTTAATTAAATATAAGAGATATAAATACGAGAGCAAACAAGACGTGCCTTTTGTTGTTTTGTTGACAAATAATCCGTGCTCCTCGGTTAATGCATTGTACTCAAGGCTTTGCATCACAACAATGGACGTTTGTTTCGTTGCCTTTAAATAGTTCTCTGAACATCACCCGGACAGCTAAACATAATAGAACGACGATGTAATTTGAGGTTTCAAACAGAACTTAAGATGTTAACTTTAAATTAATTTAAACGGCATTTTCAATGTGGTTTTTTGTAATACTACATACCATATGCCACTTAAGGACGTGAGTATAGCTTTTAAGAGGATATAGTTGTGTCGACGTAAGAACGTGTAAATATAACACCTGCCACTAAACCTGAATAACTTCAACTTAAAATAGAAGACCGAAATAATGCTTTATTTAAAATATTCAAGATTATTAAATACGATATCTAGGATGTGTATGATGAGTAGTACGGACTCTACTCGCACTCAATAGAGACAAGTGCCCGTTGATCATTATAATTACTCTATAGTAGTTTAAAAATATAAGTCTAGTAAAATTAAATAATTGTTATGTGTGTGATAGTGGCCAAGGTTTTTAGTGCAAAAGCTTTATTTGTTATTTATTGGATTATTCAATGTTTTCTATTAATAATTTAAGATATTATCTATTAACATTTAAGTCGTGCATTTGATATAGTAATATATGAAATTACTTTCCTTTTCTGACACAGATTTAGTTTGCTCAAGTAATAATAATTTAAAATATTAGTTATACTAGCGTTTGAAAGTTTATTCATTCTTAAAAGAGCTTTTAAAATTTATGAACAACATGAGTATTGCTATTTCAAATGTCACTAAGGGGAAAATTGCAGGCTGCAATTTTTACGAAGCCCCCAGAGATAGTAGTTCATTTTCCACGCGAATGCATTTCACCGCTACTTTATTATAAGAGATGTTCCCTGGGATATTTCTATTATAAACCTTCATATTTTATGATGGATCAAGATTTTTTTTTAATCTGGGATATAAAATCAAAACAACTTTTATTCAGCTTCTTATTTCTAATTATTTCTATTTAAATAGTCTGTTGGAAATCGAAAAATAATTTGCTTTATATTTTGTTTTTTAGTATTAAAAATAGTATTTTAGTCGAGTAGATTAGTAAACCCTTTGTTCGGATACTTGCTACTCGACTATAATACTATCCTAATGCGAACAAGTCTTTACCTACAGTCTGTTGTATTATTTTCTAAATTATAAAACCATACCAAAGAATCGTTCCGAATAGCACAAACCTTTAAAAATTGAACGCAAAATGTAACACTCACAGAACAAGTAACAATGCATTGAGATTTCGTAGGGTTATTATGTGTTGGTGAGTTGTGTATTTTAATCATAAAACGTAAGACCGGCTCTACATTTTTGAACCGGTATTTATGACCCGAGCGAGTTCTGGCACGTTGTGAAACTTCTGTACAATATATACCGCATTGCGACTTTTAAATGACCACGGAAGAACCACTTTTGGGTACTAAATCAACTTACACTTGCACTTGTTGTAAACAGACGTGGATATATCTAAAGACTGACACTTTTGTAGGTATAATAGGAAGAAGTTAAAGGACTTAGTTTTTTTCGAGATTTAGATATCTTTCATCATCATCAGCCTTTTTCTGACCACTTCTCCACTTCTTCCACAAAATGCGGTTGTCCGCCTTCCGCACCCAACGACTACAACCTGTGCGTAGCTATCTTTGATTTTTTAATATTTATATATAATTTCTCGCCGTCTCCAGTATTTTATAGCATTGTTAATAATGTTATCAATCAATCAATAAAAATTGTCTTTCATATTTTTATCACAAGTAAGTAATTAATTTAAAGTCTTTAAACAAGTAGATTAAATTACCATCAAGATAGTATTAGGATAAACGTTTAAATTCACCGGAAACATTAGCGTCAAAAGTTTTCATACGAGAAGCTCTAAGTTTATGAAACTACTTGGATATAACTAGCTAAAGTTCCTTATATTCCAATATGCAACTTCTTATTGACAGTTATCGCGTTACTTAATTTCTTCGAGAATTCTAATGTTATACTTATTCAATACTTTGGCAAATAATGTATCTTTCAAATGGTGAAAGAATTCGGTCCAGTAGTTCTTGAGTTATTTCAATACGTACAAAAATACCAAATTTCTCTCTTTACAATATACTACTATACTAATAGATAAAAATTATTTTAAAGAAAAAAAAAATTAAATCCCCTATTTTTAATTTAATCTAAGAGAAAATATTAATAAAGAAAATAGTCTTTATGATACAAAACAAAACGTTGTAAAAAAAATACTTGTTGTAAGGTGTAAAAATCGCAATAAGAAAATCATATCTATTTTCCTCAGATCGAGGACGTAAAATAAATCAAAAAAGCTCAATCGACTTTCCCGCAGGCTAACGCTTCCCCGCCGCGGCTCGAGGTGTTTTTTTTTTAAATTTCTCGGTCGCCTCGCTGCCGGTATGTCGCGCACAGGTATTTTGTATGACGTGTTATCGATAAAAATATAAAAGCGACGCAGTCTGCGATATTGTACTCTGTTTTTTAACCTTTTTATACCAGAATATGCAATACTGTCAGAACTTTTTAACTTTATTACTAAAATTATTTGTCTACAGTTAAACGAGTTTTATGAGTTTATTAATTTATGCTTCTTTTTCAAATATAGTTATTTTTGCTCTGAGAATGCAAACTTATAAACTTCGTGTGAAGTAAAATAACATTTATTATTAATGTGAACAGGTGTATGAAAATTACATAATCCAACAGCTTGGCAATACCAGGCATAACTATAGTGTTATGGTCTAATTAACATGTTACAATCCGAAGCAATTATTATAATCCTAAGCCTACATACGCGGACATTACTAGCTAATAGTACCTAATTAATACCAGCTTATCAATACCATTAGCTTCAAATGATTTTAATGTCAATAATTGTATTCGTAATAATATACAATTAACACATAATCATTGACGTATTTCTAACTATTATCTCAGAGTACAAGGTTAAGCTTAACTCTAAAAGAGTTCTATTTGAGACCTGTTAAAAATATTTAATTCAAGTGGGGAACATTATGTTTTGTAGTCCTCGAAATAAACTGTAATATTGAAAATTGACTGAAAATATTAATTAATATTTCTTTTATATAAGGGTTGTATACGGACCGCTTCAAACAATCGGTAGCGATAAGAGATTCATTTTTCAGCGATGTCTGCAAACTGTGGTTCGTTTTTGGATAACCTTAACTTCTGATTGCAAAACCCAACAAATCTGTATACGGTAAATGTTTGTTAAATTCTTACTTCCCATATCTACATGTAGAACAAAACCTGACATACTTCTTTAAGAAAATTCACGTTTTAAAAATGTCTATACAATATTAGTTTTCTTTACCAGTGAACTGAAAGAAAGATAAGATGAAAATAAAGGACATGAATTAAATTCCACCATGTTCCGTCAGTTTCAGAAACGAGGGCACTAGTGTATAGACGTTCAGAACAACAGCTCTTTCTATTATAACATTTTATATCTTGGAAAAATCAGAATTTTTCCTACACGATGCAGTAAAAGGTTCTCTTAATGTACACATCTCGAGTATCATTTTGAAGAAAATATAATGATGTTACAAGTATTTTTCAGTTTAATATACCAGTTTTACCTTAAACATATTTAAACGAAATAAAATTTAACATTGCGAAAAGAATAACATTAAATATATTATATTCTAAAAGTGTGCAAAATTTCAGCCGTTCTGGAGATAGCTTCAAACAAATATCCATCCATGTATACATCTAGCCATAATAACATTGCATTTATAATTTTTAGTATGGAGTAATACCGTACTGCTGATTTATTTCTTTGAAGGAATTCTTCCTTTTACTAAGAATGAAAATGAGTTGCGATACTTACAAGTAACTTCAGAAAATGCAGGCAACCTTTGAGTAATTAATAAACACTCTTTTACTTGCAAGTTAAAGGAGTGAAAATAATATAAGTTCCCTACAACTTTGTGAGTCATCCTTTGACTGGGTGCGCCGTTTGCATTTCTAATTAAAAACAAACATTTTTATAGCCATTCACGTTATGTATACTTTCCAGTGATTAATATATTAATATGCTCTATGTAATAATAACATTTTCATAAGGATTATCCATATGGACTAAAGTTTTTGCAGTCGCAAAACTGTTTTAAAAGCTCTCCCATAAAGTATTCAGTTTGTACAAACCGAAGTGCATGCGGTGACTGTTTGAATTAACAATCCATACGACAATTTGTTACGTGCCCTTTCAACTGTTGCAATTGAGCCCTTTACAAACAGGTTAAAGAATAAAGGTGAACAAAAATAATGACGAGAACTGAAATTATTCAATTTCTTGAATCTTAGTAAAATTGTAAATGTAAAAATTCCAATATTTAGATGGATGTTTGTTTGTCGATATCTCCAAAATAATTTAATACATCTTGATGAAATTTATTTTTGTTAGAAAACACGAATCGTCTTGTCGTAGTTTAATTTTGAACAAGTTAAAAAGTTTAAAACCACGGAACAAGGAACAAAGGGAAGTAAACTTCTTAGCAAACTGCAGTGAAAAGGTCGTACGAATCAAATTGAAAGAGTACGAATTAAGTAAATAAGTAACATTTCAATGGAGTCACAGAGAAATGAACGTTAATTTTTATATTAACATATATTTGCAAAACCCTTTTGATACTTTGGGTAACTCCCCAGTATACATAAATTAAAACCAAATTAATAATTATTAAATGCAGAATAATATTATATTTAACTTGTAGACGAGAGAGATTATTTACCGAACACCCAATCACTTTAACAATTGACTGACTTCCACTCCTCTTACTGGAATAATTGAACTAATTAATTATTCGATATATGATGAGAATAATATGCAAATGATACGCTAATTTTCGACTACTGAATGGCGTTTATGTTCCAAGAAATATTACTTACAACATGAATTATCGAGTTTAATGTATCTGACAGCATTTCTAAACGTAATTTATCCACATTTAGAAATATAATATAAACAATAAATCTATATCTATACTAATATTTTAAAGAGCGATACTTTATATTTTTGTATGCATTGAAATAACTCAAAAACTACTGGGCTGATTTTCTTTTACTGTTAGATAGCTACGTTATTTCCGAGTAACATAGGGTATATTTTTTAACTTCCGCGCGGATAAAGTCGCGAACAACAGCTAGTGTAATATAAAATAGGAAATAAAAACTTTTCATATTTTAATTAAATAACATTAGGGCAATGACCGTTAAATAAACAGAAAATCAGAAAGTGAGAAAAAAATAAGAAATAAAATATCATAATAAGAGAATATAAAAGTTCAAGCAAGGGACAGGCAATGCCTGCAGAGATGGAATACGGACTCTAACAAGAAATACTGTGAAATAAAGTTTTGCGTCGCGTTATAAGGCTTGAAGCAATAAGTTGATCCTCTCACAGTTCCTAGCCTCAAGTCAAGTATTTGACGCCTTCTAGAAAGGAGCGAATATAGAGCAAAAGATAGATAAAACTTTGTTTAAAATTTATTTTATGATTTTTTACTAGCTTTATGCATGGTGATTTTTCTTGCAATATTTTTATTGAACGAATTATTCTTCATGTAGAATTTCTTCTAAATGATTTTATTTTCAACGCAAACTGTATATATTTAAAAACCATACTTGGATTTATTTTAATTCAATAAAACTCTAACGCGACTTTTAACCGCCGAAACATTTTTGCAAACAATTATAGTCCACATCAAGCTCTTTCAAAATGAAAGTAGAATTATTTTACTCATCGTCATAACACAATCAAGAACAAATATATTATATTATACCTAGCGTTTTAATACAATGGGCGGGTAGTATATCATATAAGACAGGCTACTATGAATTCCTGCAGTCCTGGTACCGCCACAGATGACGGAATTACACACAGAATGCGCCATTCACTGAACCTCAGTCATGCGGGCCGCCAACCAATTTAGTTTGACCACGAACTAGCTATATTCAGCACCAGATAGTAATTAAGTCTAGTCTGAGATGAATGGAATATTTTAAAAGAGGTTTTAATCTATACTAATAATAGAAACTTTGTCTTTTTGTATGTATTGAAATAACTCAAGAACTATTAGGCCGATTTCAAAAATTGTTTCACCACTAGAAAGCCACTTTATTCCCGAGTACCATAGGCTATATTTTTTTAATTCCACGCGGAAGTAGCGCACATCAGCTAGTTATTAATTAAAGTACAGGTCAAATATTATAAACATCAAGCCGGCATTAAATATAAAAAGTACAAGTCTCAAAGACTTCTTTACTAATATTATAAAGAGAGAAACTTTGTATTTATGTAGTTTTGTATGTATTAAATAACTCAAGAACTACTAGACCGATTTCAAATATTCTTTCACCACTAGAAAGCTACATTATCCCCGAGTAACATAGGCTATATTATTTAATTCCGCCCGGACGAAGTCGCGCACAACAGCTTGTTTTTAATAAAGAAAAAAAAACATTTCTTGTGCAAGTGAACCGGGTTCTCATTTGTCACCTTAACTTGAGCACAAAAAATCTGGCACGTGCAATTCCGTCGTTGTGAAAAGAGAAATTATTTACTAACTAGACTTTCTTAGCCTGTCGCCTCCGCAGGGGATGTGACTAGAAAAAATATATATAAAGAAAATTCAGAGATAAAAATACTTTTCTTTCACTCATTAAATTATTTAATTAAAAGTAAGACCAATTTGTAATCAAAGACATAAAAATGACTATCGGATGCAGATTTATATTTAATATTTTTACTAAATTGTTGCAGAAATACATTTTAAAATAATCTTACTTCAGATGAAAGCTGCCATTAAAAGTAAGAGCAATAAAATCATATTCGCTTTTCCTACATTCATCAAAGTTCTAACAATATCCTTGATTATACGAATGCTTTTTCTGAAAGAAACAACTACACTTTTTTTCTGGTTAATGATGTGCCTTTCACGTTTTGAAAGCTCATTATGCCAGACTTTTTTAAAGGAAGTAAAAGCTACTGTTAGCACAAAAACAAAGGTTATGCATACATTTTTTTTTCTATTTTCCTTCTATTTATGACTTGCGGTGTCAAGGTTAATTATCACCTTGTTAAAATGATTTCTTTAAAATACTATAAGGTTCATATTTATAATAGTTATTCGGTGTTTCCAAAATATTTTTCGGTATCACGTCCGAACAAAACAAAGTAAAATCATAATATTCAAATATACTTACGGTCGAATATTCAAACACCACTCAAATATTTAAGAGCGTCTTACATGTTAAGTCCACGCTTAAACTCCAAATTCTACAAGGATCTCATTTAATTTTGACACCACTTAGATTTTAAGCGACGCTTAAACTTGAGTCGTGTTTGAACATTTGGCCGTTATTAATTATTAAGTTTCTTCAATCCCTCTGCTTTTATTTTCAGTTGTTATTTTATTAATATAAGATATAACATACAATTTATGCTCAATTTTATCTGAAATATCTATAAGACGTAGTATTATAACTATGTTCACCTATAGAGGCTCCGT
>QDHC01005077.1:1202609-1248650 GCA_013186455.1 Papilio dardanus tibullus
TTGAAATCGGCCCCGTAGTTCTTGAGTTATTTCAATACATACAAAAATACAAAGTTTCTCTCTTTATAATATTATTGTAGTATAAATATAAATTCGTAAGTAGTACGTGTTCGTACCTAGAATACTAATTATTACTTGATTTGTATAATTGTATGATATCTCTAACAGCATCCCTAAGCCCGCATTCACATAAGCGTTTTTTCAACGCGCGCTAAAAAAGCGTTGAGATAGAACAAATGCATATACGTGCATTTTTTCACACGGCAGCGCTTTTAAATCGCGGCAATTTTTTATCGCGCAGCGTTGAATTGTAGCGCTGGCTAAAAGAAATAAGGGTAATTTTACGACAAGATAACAAGGGCGTTAAAAAGCGGCGATTTTAAAAAAGCTTCCTTGTAAATGCAGACTAACACGTGACACATAATTATGATTGAATATACCGTGTAATTGTCGCTTTGAAATTGTATTTCATGCATACCACCTTGTAGAGCTGTAACTGCCACTATTCGTGTTGCTCGGCACACAACGGCAAAGGTGGAGTGCCCACTCAGCGTACACTGAACCGAGCTGAGTGCAATTAAGCAAACACAGCCTTGTCCAGAACATACAATAGGAATAACGATTGACGACACTCAGAGAGACAGGTTCACTAGTTTCGTAAAAAAATAAAATAAAAGAAGGTTATTGTCGAAAAGAAAGTAATTTCTATTTTTTTTACTATTTATTTAATAAATTGTAATAAAAAATAGAAATTAGTTTAGTAGCAATAATAAAAAAGTTAATCACATCTGATGAGAAAGCGTGAACTAACTGAATTTGTAATAAAAAATCGAGGCATTTAAAAACAATAAATAAATATACTTAGTTAACGAAATAAAAATACAATTTTGTTTTCCTGTAAAACTGTTTTACAAAAGTCTGAAATCAGCTTTTGGTGCGAATTTATTTGATCACTCGTCAATTTTTTATAATCCAGGAAGTGTGAAGTTTAATTGAACTCGACTGATACGAATTGAAATGAATAAAAGTTATTTGTGTTGTAAATAAATGTAAAACTGAATTTATAACATATTTACAACATGTTAATTCAAGATTATAATGCTTACGTTTATTCTTATAATTACCCTATTCTTATTAAAAAATATTAGTTTGACAAAACTGTAATTCGCACTTTTTCAAAAAAAAATCTTTACAAATCTTTTCTACGTATAAAAAACTAGTTGCTACAAACGCTACAATCATTGAAGTACCAATAACAACAAATAAACAAAAAGTAACTTTCCAAGTGTTTAACTTTAAAATCTTCATGGAAAATAGTAAATATTTTGAACTTTATTTTGTGTTACAAAGTTTGAAAATGATGGAATGTCGTTACAAGCATTCCAATAGTTTCGAAACATGTTTATTAAATGTCAGAACGAGTAAGAGTGATAAGAAAAAGTGACGGCATCACTCGTACGCATGCGCATTTCACGCTGTAGGCAAAACAGAACCTTATTTACTCATACTAAACATCGCGGAAAAGTTATTAAAAGTAATGAAACAGTTATCATAAAAAAACAATAATTAAATAACACTATAATAAGTGTTAAAAAACTTTTTATAACTTTTAAAACTTTGACGCGCCAATTGAAAAGTGAAAGTTCTGTAATTTATTTTTTGAAAAGCACTCAAATTATCACGAATTATTTTTAAATGATAAAAGTAACGCGAATTTATCATTTTATAAATATTTTATTGCGAAATAAAAGTTCGCGAAAACTCGAAAAAAGTTTCCGCTACTGCGGCAGATAACTTGTATGAACTTCGTAAACTAAGCTTAAAGCTACTTTTGTAACGGGGTCTATAGCGAAGTCATTCGTCCTATCGAAGAGGTTCAAAAAGTAAAGATCGCGCGAAAGTTTTAATTCGAATAGTCCGCGCCATAATTCTTATTCGAGTATGGTAGCTTCGGCTGCGGCGGCGCGTTGGTCGATAGGGGGTACGACAGGCAGTGTCGGCCAGGTCACGCTACGATCGATGTGGGGCGGCGCGGTTTGCGTCGCAGAGCCGAAGCCGAACGTTGTCGGCAGTCCGCCGTGCGACACCGGCGGCGACGAAGCCGAGGCACGCGCCTTAATGCGCTCAACGTTCGCGTCATGAGCGGCGTGCCGCTGCTGCTCGCCTTCGCGGCCGCCGTCCTCCCGCAACTCAACCATGTCGCGTGAGTACCGTCCCCCCCCCTCACATATACAACCTACACAACTTACTTGACCCAAAATAATATTTTTTAAAACTTTTAAAACTTTTACAAAACTTTTTTTTTTCATGATTTTTTTTTATAAATTATTTTAAGTGTTTAAAATATTTTTTTAGGTTATCCAGGTTCTTTATTGAAAGGTTTTAAATTATTAAAAGGGTTTTAAACTACTTTTAAAACTATTTAAAAGTTTTGTTTAAACTGAAATTTTATTTTTAAAACTTTTTAAAAGTGAAATATTAATTTATTTAATATTTCTATCAAATTTATGGTGTTAAATTAAAATATTTTCATCAATTTTAAATTTTATTTGCTACGTCGCCTTACGAGTCGCTTACGAGCGTACGTTCGTATTTACGCACGGGAATCTGCGAATGTTTTACAATTGAAAAAAAAAAATATTTTAATTTTATTTATTTTTCTTTTGCTAAAGACTAAAGCTTGAGTTCGATTATAAGCGCAATTTTTTTTTGAATTACCACAAAAGGTTCAACGGATTACCAAAATTTCTCTACACAATTGTAGGCACGGTGCGTGAATGTGGACTTGATTTTATCGATTCGACAAATATTTGGGGTGAATGCGTTGGCTGAACGTCTTACTATATCATTTTCTACGTTCTTTAATAAATATGTTTAAAAAGATCATGCCACAAAAACGCGATAGTTACTTAATCTAAATACGTTTCATATAATACATAGTTTTATTAAAACTGGAATAAATAAAATGATTGTGGTTTCAGGTTATTTTATTCGAAGAACAGCAAAACCTTTAATCAATAAAATGTTGCTATATTTTTTTCCCTTAATTTTATTTCGATATTCGTATTATTTATAGCTTGTGTATTTTTATACAGTTTTGTGTTTTCTTTTAATTTTTGGTTTTGTCTTTTTAAATAATAAATTAAAAATTGTTTAAATAACTTTAATTTTTTTATGAATACTTGTTTCTTACTCTCATACCTTGCAAAGGTAACGGAACCGCTACAGACTAAAATTATATAAAGAAATGAAAAAAATATAATTGTGCTTTTTTAACTTTAAAATAATATTATAAGATATTTCTTGGCTTATAATTAAAATTAGCTGTTGTCCGCTGCTTCGTCTGCGTGGAATTAAAAAATATAGCCTGGGTTAGTCGGGGATAGTGTAGCTTACTAATGCAGAAAGAATTTTTGAATTTCGCCCAGTAGTTTTTGAGTTATTTCAATACATACAAAAATATAAAATTACAAAGTTTTTATCTTTATAATATTAGTACAGATTAACATATTTCGTTTATGGTATATTTAATTTTTTTGCCACGACATAGTCAATGAAGTCAATTCTGATCCACATTATTTCAAAAGCGTTTCAATAACATTAAAATTAATTTCACCATCACGCGAAATACGTACCAACATAAGGTTAAAAGGTTAAAAGTTTCGACCCATGATGGGCTCCATTTTCCGGAACTCCACGACTAGCGCGTATTTTGCGTGAATACACACATCTTTGAATTTCTTCGTCGATATGTGCAGGTACCAACATATATCTAACGTGTAGTTTATGGTGAGTTATTACTTTTAAAAATGGAAAATCTGCAATTCACATTATCCACGCAATCGTAGATTTCAGTCGCCTCTTAAAATACGGCCAACATTATTCTGAAACAATTTATATGCAACTCGTATGTCTTACAATTCAATGGTAAATAGTTGAGAGATTTTTTAAAATAAATTATTTTTACCAAATCGAATTTCCCATATCTGAACGTGATCAATTCCTTCATCCTTGTAATTAAACCATCTTGTTCTATACCCATCTTCTATTTGGATTATGGGTATCTTCTTTGTATACATTAAATACAAAAATATACAATGGAAAAAGTGTACCTTCGATACATCATGTATTTGGTTTACCTAGAATGAAAAATCTATTGTTAAAACTTTTAGCTGTCAATCTGTCTCTCTGCAATCCGAGTTTGTTTCGGTTAATATCCAACATTGTGTCGATTTTGTCGAAACTTTCAATGAAAAGTATATTGTGTGAGAAATATATTGTTATAAGTAATTACAAGAACCAATTTTAATTGGATCGTTATTTAAAATAACTATAATTTTATACTTTTTCATTAATATCTAAAGTAGTTTCGCCTCTCGCGCGATATTACCGTGAGATAGTTAAAGTACGAAATCTCGAATAAGGTGCCTCGAGAGCCATAAAAAAGATTGCGGTAGGGTTATGGTCTGAAGTGGCTCCAGCGGCACGATGTTGAGACTAAAATAGATAATTTAAAACCTCAGGATAACATCGAAAGAAAAAAGTATTGTAACATATTTTGAAAATTTTATAATTTTAGAGAAACACTAGTAAATATTTATATTTTAATATTTAAATGTTTTATCGATGAGATACAGTATTTATTTGTTTGTGATGTATCAATGTACTTATACGTGATAAGTCACAACTTAAAACGCCAATCAATAAACAACGTAAAACGACGTCAAGCTCTAAATAATTTAATCTTGAAATATCTATGATTCATATCTACAAAAATATAACATTATCCGTTAATTGACGGGTAAAATATTTATTAGTGTTACCATTATTTAGATTTATAGAGAACTTAAATCTTAATTGTATGTCGTATAAAATATACTTACTACTTACAAAAGTGACGCGATGACCCGATGTGTAGTGGCCTCCGACAACAAAATTTATCTGTTTTTCGCAATCCCTCGTCATCCCGTGGTCGCATAAAGTGTGATTTCGTAAATATATCATTAAAATTTCCATTAGCGTCAACATCAAACGTTAATACTCTTTGCTTGTTAGAGACCGTCAAACTGCTGTGAACAACTCTAATCTATTAAAACTTGCACAACGTGAGCTGCACTATTTACTAAAGCTAACAGACTATTAAAGTTTGACAGGGTTCGTTCCTGGTATTAGTCTGGACTACAATAGCAAAATGGCTAGACTTAAGTTATACAAAACATTGCAGCTGAAAGTTGCCTTTTGTTATTCGCAAACAAGGTAACGACGTGTAAATAAAATAAGCGCAATAAAATATAAAATAAGTAGATGACGTGACGAGACAAAGTACAAAATAGTGAAGAAAAATACAGATGCGTTTCTAAATCATCAATAATAACTTTTTCAATATAACATAACTATAAGGCCTCGGAAATTTCAATCCCGACACCTGATGCCGATATGTGATGCCTTTCAAAGAAGTGCTTGACGATATCTTTGAATTCGATTTTCCCTGAAGCCATATTAAGCGACAGATCGGCACGAGTTTAAATGTTGATAATATAAAAGTAAAAACATTTAACAATTCGAATTAATTTTAAATTCCACGAATAGATGCTACAACAAACGTAGCCGTTCGTAGCACTTCGTAGCAAACTAATACTGAGTTTTATTACATTCTGTGTTGATGGTTTAGCAATTTTAACTGAAGATAAAAAACAAGACGACTGATGTTTCTGTGACCAAAGACTCTTGTATCTCTTCTTTTCTCTATAAATATTCCATGTCAAAGAGGGTGGGCCTGGACCTGGTCCAATAAATTACTCCATTTTGGTCTACTTTGGGGCTTTTGCTTGCAGCCCGTAACGTCAATATTTTTAAGATCGAGTTCGACGTCATCTAGCTATCATACCTTTGGCCCAGCACACGCTCTACGCGCATATTATGAACTAGGGAGTGACGACTGAGATGGCGATGGATAAATAAACATGGAGGACAATAACCTGGTGCGCCGACCATATGGGAGTAGGAAGAGGTAGTGGGGATGACGAACAAGTTTTTTTTTTGTTTCAATTCAGTAACATTTTTATAATGAAAATAAAGTGCAAACAAATTATGTTAGATTTTATTAAAAAGCTATGATAGTCAAAGTTAGTAAATACATTGCAACGAAGTCTATCTGAGTGTAGAACAAACTAATCCGGTGTCGGTCTATATTTATTAAGACTCGCCACTTTACAAATTAACTTTATTTCTGCTTCCCTCTTTTAATGGTTTTCTACAAAGTAACATCTGT
The DNA here is from genome assembly GCA_013186455.1 of Papilio dardanus tibullus. NCBI lineage: Eukaryota > Metazoa > Arthropoda > Insecta > Lepidoptera > Papilionidae > Papilio > Papilio dardanus. Next base: position 1,208,881 of record QDHC01005077.1, read on the forward strand.
CCATAATTAGTTTTTCTTTATTGCAAAGCTCGTTTCGTTCCCGTAAAACAATCTACTTAAAGTTTTACCACTCTTCGTACCTGTCTGTATAAAGGTTTTTTATAAATTTTCTTTCATTTTTTTAGTAATTTACTTAATGTACCTTTTTGTATTAAAAAGTGGCTAACAAGCAAGCGGCCACCTTGATTCGCTGACATAACGACGAGACCGCTGCCCATAGACATCTGCAATTGCAGATGCGTACCTACTCGTTAAACAAATCTGAATTTTCTTCATCTTCATAACATCATCCTACTTTTGTACGGTCGACGCACGAGGTTTTTGTCCTCCGCGTAATCTATCCTCCATCTCAGTCGTCACACCTTTGCTTATCATATCACCTTTCATGAAATTCATCTATCTCTTCCTAGGCCTACTGTTCGTACCAACGAACATAGGAAAAAAACCCACCTAGGACGACCTACAAAATAGCGCAAATCACGCATCTGCCGAGGCGAGAACGTGGACCGTGAATTTCAGGTCACTGCAGATCACGCACTTTAGAAATAGTAATAGACAGAGCAAAACGTCAGAGTCATCAAAAATGTATAGTATATAAGAACTCGTTGGTCAATCAATTTAAATCTTACTTTTATTATAAAAGTATCATGGACGAATGGTTGGATAATTGTTTAAAGGTGAAATTTTACCAGATATATAAGTCAAGTATTTAGGCAGCACACAGGATACTTACTAAGATTTTTTTTTCAATCAGCGTGGACGGAGTTGTAAATAATAATGATTGCTCGCGTATTACTGTTATTAGTATGCACGATTATTATTATCGTTATAATAAAGGTTTCATAGATAGAGAAAAGGTAACCGAAACCTTTTCCTTTTAAACTAAAAATGAAGAAAAGGTAACAGGTAGGAAAACCTTCGTCAGATTTTTGAAGTCGTCCCTTTGTCAAGTCAAAGACACTTTGTACTTTTTGAAACAAAAGTATTAAATAATCGATTATCATCCTGCCCTTTTCCCTACGGCGTGTCGCCACTGAACATTTCTTACATTGATGTAAATCGTCATATTTGAATTAACTCTCTTCTTACGCATAGATTTTCACACTATCAAAACTTTTACATAATTAGATTATGAATATTAAGAATTATAACTCTCGTTGCAAAATAATACTTTTTTTAACATAAGCTAACCAATGCAGAAATAATGTTTATTCAATGTATATTTAATTAATTAAAGTAAATCCAACTGTAGGCAGTACAGTACATGAGTTCCATTAAGTGAATAGCGTTCCAACAACAGACTACACGTATGCCTAATGAGTGTGGACGCAGCCGTCTACTTTGTGGTTACGTGCATACCCAACCCTTGTAAGGCGTAGCCAGCTCACATTGTTCAACTTCAATATTAAAAAACACAACGCTAATAAAACGGTACATAAAACATTTACAAAACTATAAAAGTTATTTAAGCAATTTTCATGTTAGCTGAATTTAATTAAGCGTCTAGTTTAAAAGCAAATTTCAAAGTTAGCGTTTTCGTTTTAAAGTTTTAACTCAAAGCGCAACAGAATTTGACCAAAAATACATTAAAAAAAAATTAGTCTGTACACAGTAATGGAAATAAAAATCCTTTTACATTTTTCGTTCCTTTTGTTTCCCTTTTGGTTGGTTTTAAAGTTTAGTAGTAATTTTGTTGCTTTTAAGGTTGCTAGTTTTAATTAAAACCTGTTCAAAATATAATGGTATCATCAAGTAGAAAGGTAAATCTTATTTGTTACTGCAAGCCACAGTTATTTTTAATTCAAAGAAGTGCTATTGTGGTATGAAAGAAAGTCTTGAGCAGAAACGCCAAGCCAAGGAAAAGAGATTACATATTTCGTAATAAGTGAAGAATCTAAAGAAACAACAATAACACGTTTTGTAGCGTGCACGCTATTACGATTTTAATTAGAACTCGCTTAGCTAATTTCATAAAAAAATAAATATTATTGAAATAATACAATACGTATGCCAATAAAGTGTTTTGGACTATCAGGCACTGATGAAATAGGTCAGCGAGGTGTCACTTATATAAATTGTCGATATAATTTATCGAATCTTTATAATTTGCCTAGACAAATTAAAAAGATGTAACATTCACAATTGGCCGGTGACATAAACTTATGTGATATATTTGTGTTTCGACTAAGAAAATTAAGTGACTGATGTGATATGCATGTGAGGTGGAATTCTCGTTTACCGCAAATGTTACGCTGGGGTATTACTTAACTACAGTTCTAACACTACACTCCCACTGACATAATTCCAAAGGGAAAGATATATGTCGTCGTCTCTCCGTACACGAGGGTACCCAAATCTTTGATTCATCAGTCATTCATTTGCTTTTGTAAATAACAGAAAATGTTTTTTTCTATGCCTCAATATTTTATTGTGTGATATGTACATCGATGTAGAAAAAAAGAACAGAGCAAAACACGAGCTAAACGTAGTAACAATAGAAATTGGAAATAGTCGGCCACCATACATTTCGTATTTCGTAGAATCCATTATTGCCAAAATGAAAAAAAAACGAGCCATTCGACAGAGCAACGACCTTTGGGGAAACTATTTTTGAGCATTGTAAAAAAATACAATACAGTGCATTGGAGTATTTTACAAGCATTCCACAATTTTAATAAAATTGGCAAAAGTGACAAGAATAAGTACTTACAAAATGCAGAATAGATAAAATAAAACTTTTATTATAACCATAAATAAAAGTAAATGTAATATTAAATGAATTTAAAATGTATTTAATAGGAAAGTTTGAATCAACTGTAATGAAAAGTAAAGCTAACGCGGCTTTCCTTTAAGGGGCACTTGTATAGTAATTTTACGCTATTTTCTGCACGCTTCGGATGATCTGCTACGTGATATTCTATAATACGCCTCGTTGCTTACATTTTTATTTTCTTACCTTGCATTTTGTAACAAAAAATATAGTTCTACATTAACATTCCAGACAAAAAATATATATCCCCTATGATATTTTTACACCTTTTTTCACTTGTATTTGTTTGCATCTTTTGCATAACTAATAGAAATACTGAATATAAAATTTAATTTAATTATTTAGCATACAAAAATACCAAGGAATATTAAAGCACACACATATTTAAAATCAATATTATTTTTAAGTATTCATAAAATCCTAATAAAATTAAAATAAACCGTTCGTAGAAGTTAAACAATCAATTAACTTTCAACGACCAATTACTTCATAATTAGAAAGTAAAGTTATACGGTACAACCATCTTGATTAATCAGTTAGGTTAGAATAGGGTTAGTGTTAGGTTATATGTCACATCACATATTCCCACAAACTATTGACAACAAACTTAGTACCTCCAATCAGTCAATTATAATCAAGAGAACATACCTATGCAATTAAGGTTTGGCTTTAGTCTCGAACAGCTTCACGTAGTTGAAATTATTGAGTATATTAATCAAGTGTTTGAAGCTTTCACTATTGACAAAGACATCGGTCAGTTGAATAATAGAACTTAGCTATTATTCAACACGTTCTAACGTAGATTGGAGTTTATCGAAAGCTGTTAATAATTCTAACAAAGGCTAGACATATTAAATGCTAACCTGTATGGTTTTTTTTAATTTATATTTACATTTTGTCGAAATAGCTTTCTAAATTGAATAAAAAGAGGGCATCGTACACACATTCTCTTTTCGCTGAAGTAAATATTTATACCACTACTAGTCCGCGCAATATATTATTTATCGAAGGTATGTTAGGAAAGGTCAATAAGAAAATAGTAATATGACTTAAATTATGGGTCAAGCATAAATTGCCACTGAAAATATTTAAGTTTCTGAAAGCGTTAACTGCACAAATTTAACCAAAACGTTAACGTCAACAAAAAATCATAATTCAAAATTCAAATTTCGCGTAAGTAAAAAATGCATGGAGTTTTACAATTTCCGCTGGATCAATGAAATTCATCAGAATTTAGCTCGATTTTAAACGGTTCCGCTTGTTTGTAGTATGCGATAATGAAAACCGTTCGACCATTGTTTGGTATGAAGCGAAGTCATTTTCATATTTTGACAGCAACCGAACGCTGTAAACGAGCAAAATTGAAGTGTCACCTGTTCATATTTTCACATTACAGCGAAATGCTATTAAAAAAAAATGTTTTTATATTTTTGTCTACTGAGATTTAAATCGCAGATTATATAACATTATTCTATAATATGTCGACTACAATACTTATTATCTCAGAGGCCTAATTAAACATAAATAGAAACTGCATTTATCGTAAGGTTATAAGTGTTTAGATCGCATTTCGCAATTAATTTATTACAATATTAATAGGGCTTTACCGCTCAAGGTCTCTTTCTAATAGCTCGGTGCAAGACTGCAACGTTTAATTACTTTGTTTTACCTTCAACATTCCGCTATATCATATAGTGAAATTAATATATGTTATCTTTTAATTAACGAATGCAAAATTAACTTTTTATGCAAAGTAAAACATGAACGTATCTGAATTTAATTAACATTTATTGATTTTCAATAACGCATGCACATAAGCTTTTTGTTTTACAAATATTACTTCAATAAAGTACTTAAAATACAAATTGTTATAGTTTGAAGTTAATAAGAAAGTGACCAATTTGTTATAAAAATTTTCCTAGGTCCATTAAAATACTGGTTAATAGAAATAAAGCCATGAATGGAGGTACCTTTTTTGTAAAATCGTTATAATGAAGAAATAAAACAATTTCATGGATTGTTACATTTTACCTTACCCTGTCCCTAAAAAGTTTTTTAGTACCCTTCTGTCAGTCAGGCGAAAAGAATCCACTTAAAACAAAACATGAAGGTAGAATGAAGTTAATTTATTAAATACTCATTCTGGTTATTATTACAACATGCTTTCCCGCACTTTAAAAATATCATATAATTTATAACAATAAAAATGAGGTTTTTAATGTAACCCGAGCTGCGTTACGTTAACCATTGCGTGTATATTATAAGCGAAAGAAAATAAATAGGTAAAGGAATAAATCAAAGAGCAATTTTCCTTCGCATGCGATTCTAAATCCCCGTTGCTGAATAAAACCATTTTCAACCCGGATTTTTTGTTTTTCTATGTGCTCGAAGGTCTGCTCCAATAGTTGACTATTCGTATTTGCATACAAGGTACAACTAGGGTACGCGCTCACGCGACCAGCCTCATCGAATCACGCAAAGTTCCATTTAAGTGTAAGAACACATTGGAAGCATAAGCGGTCGTGCCCTACATAGTGGTTTCGGTATGGGAGCGGCTTTTCATTAGCGTACTCAAAGCGCACTGCCGGTATTACTTTTAAAAGAAAATGGCGTCCAGCACTCATGGCGAATAACAAAGCGGTGTATATCTGTATGTTTACACTAACCGCTACAGTGTATTCACAGTTAAAAAGTTGCATTAAGAGAAAAGTTTCCTTTTGTTTGCGATTCGTTTTGGTAAACTCAATTTAACAAGCTTTTAAAGTTATCAAGCTTAAGTAACAAAGAATGACATGCAATAGTTTCATTCGCCCACATACTTGTAAAAATAAGGGGTTTCAGCGGACTTTCTTTCATTTTAAAAATAACCGCAAAACGTGTAGTTACAATTTTTAAAGAATTCACGGAATCTTTTTGTAATATATTTTTCTGACTACAAACGTAGACTTTACGTTTGGTGATGTTTGTCGGAATTTCTTTAAAAGTAATATAACAACATAACTATGTAAAAAAATAAAAACAGAACGTAAAAGGATTATTACAAATTGTCGTGTTTGAACGAAATTAGTCAATATTTCGTAAAAGTTGTATTAAAATTCTGGAAAATCCTTTGATGACTAACGTTCATTTATCGCGTTTGTATGACAACACTCAAGCTTTTATTATTCGTAAAACTTGGTGCCATTTAATGTGCTACTTTAATATACGAGTACGGGTACAATTAATTGGAGTCCGATAATAATCTACAACAAAACGATAAACTCATTTTGAAATATTTTTTAATACAAAATAAAAAGTAGTTACACAGTTATTTATAAATTAATTTTACATTTAAATTACGGATACAAAATTAAAAAATAGACATTATTTTCTTACATTAGGTAAGTATGGTCCATATACAATTTCAACATTAAGTAATTTGTAGTTTTAAAACAAAAAAATAATCAGCATCGTATGCCGATGGATTTTTTCTGTGTGTTCAAGTTTGTAAAATCACAAATCATATTTGCAATGTAAAATACAAAATAGTGCAACAACAAAATTATGACGCTGTTTTAATAACATAGTTTATATCTTAAACAATAGTTACTTAACATAATGTAAGTATATCAAATCCCCAGAACGTTCGCTTTCCTCACAGGACAATATTCTCAGTATATTGACAGACAGTTTGACATTATAACCTGTCACTTATTAACTAATCGATTTCCTTTGTGCTCTCAAGTGTAACGCTCAAAGTGTGTACCTATTATCGTGAATATGTTCACACGTTTCTCCGACGGGTACAATTAACAAGGTTTGCTGAAACTACATCGAATATAGTTTAGTTATTTCTCACGTCTTATCTTTTCTGATATTATAAAGTATTTACATTTTTATATTATTAACAAAATAAAAAGGTGCAGGAACGATTTTAAAAATTCTTACATTATTTCTTCATCATCTTCTCCTTCACCTGCATCTTAAAATGTATTTAGAATGCTACTGTCAATGTATGACATTAGCTTTAATTATCTTTATTAAGCTTCAAAGAAATTCCTAGTGAAAGCTGCCTAAAGATAAAAATGTACATATGGAGCTGAGTTAGGAGATTTTTTGGTTAAATATAACATGTCCAAAATTTTGTGGGATGGACAGTACATTATCAATCTTTTAAAATTAAAGTGCTTTTTTGTGACAAATCATATAATTTTAGAACTTCTATAGAATGAACATAAAAATACCTGTAGCTTATATTATTAACGAACTAAGCTTTTCCATCTCATATTTTCCAGTGATGACAAACATTTATATGAAATAGGCAGACAACGAGTTTGTTTTGAACGTGCTTTGTTTCTCCGACCATTTTACATTTATAAAGTCCAACGCTTCAAATCTAAATTTGTGTACAGTACAAATGTTTACAGCTGCCAGCGAAACACTTTTGTTTTACATTTCAGATGCAACTGTTGAAAACAAGACTTTATGTGTTTATGATACTAAACAAAATTAAAATAAATACACATTTGGAGTTTCGTTTAATAGACTAAATATACACAATTAATAATAGCATTGTAATATTTAAGTAACTATTATCTTTCTATACAACATTGTACAGAATCTTATAATGATCTAACTTCAAGAATGTTTTCGTGCGAGCTTCGAAGATAAAGCTCTAAATAAAATGACTAATACTAGACTTATTCCGAATTCAAATCAAAAAAGTTACCCAAAACAATGGCTTTAATTTTTTTAATTAGATTAGAGCAGGAAAGATTCGGTTTCATAATTACGATAGGAATAATTCAATAAATGAGAATCACATTAACGAATGCTTGATATTATTCATATACTCTCTGAATACAAAATGTTATTTTAGAACATACAGCACATCACAATATCCGCCACAATATGCACGGATTGTTTCAATTTTCGTTATCTCGTTTAACATTTAAACAAACGAGCTTGTGTTTCTATAATAATAACTCCTTTGTTTTACTTAATTTACTATCTCTATATTCAGTTAAAACAAAACTGTTTTTTTTACAATTAAAGTGTAGTGGAGGGGGACGAGGCATATAGAAAGAGGAATTATCCTCGTGCTGTGCGTCTCCTCCTACTTAGATTTAGGGTAGCTATGGGCAGCGGTTCGCTATTCCATCGAATCTAGGTGACCGCTTACTCTTTTGCCACTTTTTAATGTAATAAAATATATATTATAAAATACCATATCATTCCATCTACCTTTGTATGCTTAATTACCTACAAATTCTTTGTACTATTTAAATTGCAATTTCCAATGCGCTATTTATCGAGCAAAATATTGACGATTCACATGTTCAAACACAGTAAGCGGTCTCGCAATTCCCCGGCTACTGTAGTAATCTGATTGCTCTATGTGTACATGTAGGTTTGTTTTAGCTTAGTTACACCAGCCGTACATGCGTAATTCTCTCAGTTTAATTGCATGCCTAACTAGTCTATAGTTACTACTCGCGGATTAACTATTCTACTCTATTTACTATGCAAATTTGTAACAATTGGCGTACTGGTCATTTAATTACAACTCTTTGACCTTTTGTCGGTATAAATGATTTGATAAATTAATAATACGTTAAATATGTATTTGTATACAGTACTCGTATTATCATTTTACACATACACGCGAGTATTGTAGTTGAAAATAATAACGCTTATTATGGATACTACATTTTTAATTTATTTTGTTCATCACTAAAGAAAAGCGTCCCGTAAACAAAGCTCACATAAGTGCGACAATACATTTTAAAAATCAAAACGTTATTCAAGTTAAGACTTTAAGAGGATTACAATATGATTCAATGTCTAACCACACTCGCGGTCGACTGCTTTAGTATTTGCTCACAAAAACGATCAAATAGCCTTTGGCGGCAGAACACGGGGAATCGCAAACAGCAATTGTTTTATTGTTTATTTCAATTGTTCGCCTTTAAGTATACATTTTGATTTAAAAGTCAATATTGAGTTTTAGATTTTTATCGCTCTTTGTATTTTATCACACTCTAACATTCTGTAAAATAAAGAAAGGATTTTCGACATGAAAACGATAGGAACGATTACTGGTGATAGAAACGATAAGAATATAAAAAGGAAAGGAAAAAAATGATGATTAATTTACAGACTAAACTTCCCGATACCAAAACTTATATTAGTGTAAATATTTAAAACGATAAATTTAGTTACTAAGTTATTGAGTTTGTATTAGCTTTGGGAAGATGCATTTAAAGTTCAAGGAGTTTTTGAGACGAAACTACTTGGAAACCAGTAGAAATTTTACACGCAAGGTAAAGTTAGTCCAAACTCCTTTAAAAGTTACCTCATGGGCACAAATACGTGAGGATTCAAGAGGACTTTAAAGTGAGAGAAATTGAAAAATAACATCTATAAAATAACTTACGAAGTCTAGTCCACTTTCATACATTGAATTGTAAGAAATTGTAAAACACAGCAATCAAACGGAAAATTGATTGCACTGAAATTCAATTACATTTTTTTTACCAAAATTAAAAAATATCGTAAGTATTTAACTATCAAATAGCAATTAATACTGAAAAATTGTAAAGACAGTGTCAGATTTTTTAATCTATATCTATACTAATATTATAAAGAGAAATATTTTGTATTTTTGTATGTATTGAAATAACTTAAGAGCTACTAGGCGGATTTAAAAAATTCTTTCACCATTAGAAAGCTACATTATCCCCGAGTAACATAGGCTATGTTATTTAAATGCACTCGGACAAAGTTGCGAGCAACAGCTAGTCGGTTATAAAAAACTCAGTTTTTATTAAGTAATTATATATTTGATTCATTTCTGTTAGCTTTCGAAATTAAAAATAAATCGGATCTCTTAATAATTATTTTAAAAATATGGTAAGGTTTTAAAGACGAAATTTTCATTAAAATTGGATCAGATTTTCAAACATTCGCGAGAAATGAACAGGTTGCCGGGAATGAATTCATCTGCAATTTTGCTGAATTTAAAGTCGGCCGAAGTATGGGATTAAATTTTAAATCCATCTCTTCAAGATTGCCTAGACCTTTTTTTAATTGATCGTCTGACAAAAGGACATTTTCGTTCCGTTAAAAATAGCTTAACTGATTTTACATTAGAATGTTGTATTTTATTAACATGGAATTATTACTAGTATATCTTTGTAAAAGATTAAGGCTTATAACCTGGTTTTTTTTTTAATTCAACTACATAATATAATTATTATTAGACAAAAAAAATCGACAAAAATACTTTCTGGCGGCTATGGAAAAAAAATAAAAAAGGCAAAATGGGAAATACGTTAACGTAAAAAAATATTTGGCTTTGTAGCGATACCTAAGTTTTAATTTAAAAATTAATTGACTTTAACTACTTTGTGACAAATTAGATGTTTTAACTTTAAGCTTTTGTGATTTTTTCTAAAATATTGTTGACTAGCGACCCGCCCCGGCTACGCACGGGTGCAATGCTGATACTAAAAACACTACAGAAAAACTGTGAACGTTGTGTAACATAATAATAATTTGCACCCGTGCGGAGCCGGGGCGGGTCGCTAGTTATACATATAAACCTTCCTTTGAATCACTCTATCTATTAAAAAACCGCATCCAAATCCGTTGCGTTGTTTTAAAAATTTAAGCATATATAGGGACAAATATAAAAAGCGTTATTGTTTTATATAATAGTGTAGATAAGGAACGGAATTCTTACCACGATTTAATGGATTAAATTACGTATTATTAAAAAATATGTTAGTTTTTTAATAATACGTAAGATAACCTTTCAATTGTGTGTCCCAATCTCTGGGATGTTCACACGGCCCGCATAGCATTGGGTGAAGGATCGATTAAAATAACTAAGTTAGCGTATTATGCTCATCCGAGTTGCGCAAAACGGTTCTGGCTTTTGTATCAGTACCTTCGTAGTTAACTTTTTTCCGTGTATTGTAACCAATGGGAGACGTTAGATTTAATAAGTTGAAATAAGTATTTTTCTGTATGTACGTTTATAAAGTCATTGACAAGGTACCCGTGGATTCGTAAGGGCTGGGATACGTCTCCATTATTCGATCCGTGGAATTTTGGACCGCATCTCGACTACAATAAGTGCAAAAATCCCTTGAGATGCCAATTTCAGGGACTGCCCTGCGCTGTAGCGAGCTGCGCCCTTGCTTTAGGGCCGTGTCTATTTTTAGAAACACGAAATTCGTGTCATGCGTATTATCTCATAATACGTATTCTGTTTCGTATTCAGATAATCGTTTCAGTTATACTTGCGTAATTGTTTTGCATGTATGTATAAAAATATTTAAATACTAGCCACCTTTTGTCGAAGCTACGGCAAGTTATTGGCAAAGATTTTGACTTAGTTAACAAATGAAGACGAAGAATACAACATCTGGAGGCTACCCAAAGTACTCGCTAGTGATGTGCTTGTCACGTGTGATATATCGTACGTCATTGTCAGTTCTATATATTTTTAAGGTTCGCTATAGAATCACTTCGTAGCGAGCGAATGTACTTTGGGTTGTCCCCTGGTGTCAGACATGTAGCCTCAAGTTTTAAAAGAAGGATAATTTATCACGATGAAAACCGTAGAAATACAAGTTATTGTGTTCCTCACGTGTATAAAATAAACAGTAAAATACAATACTATAGTAGTACTATACTACGCATGAAGCTATATAAATACGGTGCCTTTTATAATACAACTGAAAAAGTCATTAGTCAAACCAAAACTCACTGCTCACAAGAGCACGAAAAAAAATCCTTGATATGTTGCTATTGTATGCATTTCTACAACTACGTATAGCAATTAACACGTATTTATGCTTATTTCGTTAATGTAATTAAACAATATAATGTTAGCAATTTCGTACGCGTGGAATTCAAATATAGCGTATACTCGGGCATAATGTAGCTTTCTAATAGTGAAAGAATCTTCGAAATCGGCTCAGTAGTTCACTTAATTCAATACATACAAAAATAGAAAGATTTCCTCTTTATAATATTAGTATGTAATACGTTACGAACTTATTAAAGAAGACTTACATTTTGTAAACGCAGTACCGTGAGTTTCCACTGCCGAAGATCTAAACAAAAAAAATCAATTAAATTGTTAAAACTTTCGTGAGACATTATTATACTTTAATTATTTAAAACGGCTAAAAACTCACGTGCAATGAATGTGACCTTGACCACCGAAATATAAGCACTCGCCCTGATGATGGACTCCCGAAGAGTTCGATACTAATCGGTACCGTTCACCGAAAATTACACGTAAGTTTTTAGCCGTTTTAAATTAGTTAAATTAAATACGATAAAAATAAGTTGACAGTGACAATATGTTGTTTGTGCAATTTTTGGAAGTCTAACCGCACGGTTACATTGTATTAATTAAAATAGTTATTTCCATAGAAAAACTCAGAACAGAAAATATAAAAACAAAAGAATGCTGATAAATAAAATATGAATTTATATTTTACGTCCAATGCAATTATACGACACGTGTCCATTTTCCTGGATTAATTATTCCTCCGTATCATAGGCTATTGTATGGAACAGGTGTACCTAACAAAAGATTCATTTATTTCGTTTATTTATTATTGAAAATATTTGTTCCACGCCTTTGGTGTATTATATTAACTATTCAGTCTCGAACGCTTAAAAGGTGATAAATAATTTATAATAATATATTTACAATAGCTATTGTTCCCGACTTCGTCCACGTGGAATTAATAAATGGCCTATGTTACTCGGGGATAGTGTAACTTTCTAACAGTGGAAGAATTTTTGAAATCGGCCAAGTAATTCTTAAATTATTTCAATACATACAAAAATACAAAGTTTCTCTCATTATAATATTAGTATAGATAAAAGTAAATACAAATGATTGCATTAAATAAACAATTACTTGTAAATACTTAAAATGATTTCATACATAATTAGATTTTACAGCTTATTAGTAACCAAATCTCGTTCTAAAATCCGTTCCGTTTTAGAGGTGATGTTAAGTTTACATTACATAGCCGACTATACGTTCCACTCAGGGTTTCTCTCCAGACGTGGTTTACATCTTAAGTGCTTAAGTGTTACTAAATTGCGAAGTATAAAATACCAGAGGAAATTCTTATTTCTGCAAGACTCGTATAAGTATCACAAACCTGGGTATGTACAGTTTTGTATCAAGTTGGTATAATCTGTATTAATTTTAATTCGAGGCTTATTAAGCATAAAATCTAAAAGACAACCAGTGGAAGTCTATTCTAATGATGCTATACAAATACGATGAGAAGACAATAAAAAAATCAATTTATCATTTAAAATGTTAAATAGCGATATAATCTATACTAATATTATAAAGAGAGAAACTTTGTATTTTTGTATGTATTGAAATAAATCAAGAACTACTGGGTCGATTTCAAATATTATTTCACCATAAGAAATCTACATTATCCCCGTGTAACGTGTGGCTATATTACTTAACTCCACGCGGACGAAGTCGTGCACAACAGCTAGTCTTAGATAAAATATTTAGCATTTCATTCATAACTAACGGCGGTGCAATTAGGACCACTCTAAAATTTCAATGAGGCTGCCGGGCCAAATAAATTCTGCATTTCATACAGAAAGGCGTAGCGAAAAACAAAAACATATCTCCTTAGATATATCTCTGGTAAACATTTAATAAAAAACGTTTCTATTAAAATACAATGTTAACTTTTATTGGTCTTTATGTAAAACAAAACCATCGTAAAATTTAAACTTAAAATAAAATCGTACGATATCCAAAGTGTTCAAATTAAATTCTCAATAGATCAATCATTTTAGTGTTGATTCGTTTGTATCGGGGCTTTGCAAAAGTTCCATGAAATCTTTTTTCGTCGCTGTCCAAACTCTCACATTGCAGCGGACGTACGAAAACCAACTGGGCATCGGAATAAAAGTTTTGACGTCGGTACTCTAACAGATTCACTGAAAGGGAAAGTTGTTTATGTTTTGCCTTCGTCACTTTTACGTTATATTCTTTTTGATCTAGTTTTAGTTGGTTTGAATGGATTGAAAATACTTTCCATTGTCAACAGAATATATCATGTCTGCTTTACGTATTTGTCCGTCGCCCGAACAAATACAAAACATGACTGTGAATAGCTTAAAAGTATAAAATTAACAGAAGTATAACAAAATTATAAAGTTTGTGATTAAACAGGGCGCGGTTGTTCGAAATAGTTAGCCACACCTGCAATTTTTGTGTCGGTTCCCGTTGAATTTACTTTAAACATTTACATTTCAATTATTGACAGAACCGTTCGTGTTTCATTACCGAAATCATTTCGACTATCGTAAATGAAAAGCAATAATTGAGAGAGATTCAGAGAGGAAATTTTAATATTTTTCGTTATAAACGAATATGAAATATTTAAACATGAAAGTGTAAATTTGGGTAATAAAATGGTTTGATTTTATGATAAGTAAGTAATGCAATATTCGTTAATAAAACACTCTTTTACTCCGAAATCGAAACTAAAATAAAATGTTAAAGCGAAATAAAATTATAAATTTACATAAAATGGACTAAGGTTGTGTATGTGATAATGATTATTACATTATTACTATACTGTTACTAGCATAATAATAATATGGTCAGTCTTAAAGCACACGTATTCAATTTAAAAAAGGTATCAAGAAACGCATTGAGCGTAAGATATTGTACATTAACACAAATACAAAAAGCAAAAATGGAAAACCACGCGATGCCAATGTTTGGTTTGAATTTTGCCCCATGAAAGATGCAAGCACAACAGCGCGCAAATAGTGGAGTAAGTCCCACTTGTATCATTAGCATACCCACTTATGACACTAGCGTAGTTGCTTATTCTATTTGTTGTACTCCTGTTGTATTCATTTCCAGTAGCTGTTGCTCACGACTTCGTCCGCGCGGAATTAAAAAATATAACCTAGCTTACTAGGTGATAATATAGCTTTCGAATAGTGAAAGAAATTTCGAAATCTGCCCAGTAGTTTTTGAGTTATTTCAATACATATAACAATGCAAAAATACAAATATTTTCTCTCAATTTACCGTGAATTCATAATTTACGAAATATTTACGTTAAACATTATTTAATGAAAAGCTTGTGTATTAAATTAAACGTGTGAATGAAGTCAATTACCAAGTTATTTAGCTTTCAAAATAATAACACTGCGGTAAACAGTTTCCAGGAAATATTATTGAGAACACTGAGCGGTCGAGCGCTGGTCAATTCCAGTTAAACGACGCTTATATTACCTTTTCAAATTAAATTATTTTGATAAATCGTTCATTTCCCGCTAGTAAAGCTGCATTATAACTTTAATATCATTTCGTATATTTTTATTTATTGGATACAAAGTATAAATTACAATAATAATTTGCTTTTAGTTGATTAAACTCTTTCATGTTTATATTTGTTTTCTCAAACGGACGTTTTTAAATGAAATAAAATACTTAGTCATGTTTTGGCTTGAGAAGAGATTACATTTTAAACGTTTTAGCAGTGAAGTAGAAAAGATAAATGCCTTTCACATAAAACGCTTGTAAGGTTAGATATACTAAAGCGTTTCTAAGTGTATAAAACGACTTAATAAAGTGGCCTGAGGCATGTGCGGGGAAAATATCTTTAGCATTTTAATATAAAGTCTTACTATTATTACCCTCTCTGACCTCCGGCGGCGCTCATTTTATAATCCACGCCAGGACATTTTCCGATAGAGCGTGTCATTCTATTTTAAAATAAAACTTTCATGTGTATTACACGAACACTACAAAATAACTAACTAACAAATGTAGCTTTTTTTATTTAGGGTCATGTTTACTATTTTAATTTATTTTCTGTAAATATTATTTTTTAATTTTAAATAAGTTACTACATTTACGATACGTAAACAAATACTCAATTTTAAGATTAATTTAATGTATGTTAATATTCTAATTCGTGAACGTACACGTACGTAATTCGAAACGTGGTAAGTAAAATAGACTAACTGCCTAATTTTCAACTATTACAATCTCGTTTAATTTTGACGCCACTTAGATTTTGGGTGGCTTTTTAACATACGGCCGTAAGATACACAACATCACGGTTTAAGTTAAGAAGCGAAATAAAAAAGATTAGTTTTTCAATAAAACTTCAACACGACTTCAAAAGGCACTTGAATTAAATTTTAAAAATACCTCGAACCCACGCGTTGGGTGAATACACAGCTTAAAATATTCTTTACAAACACGACAAAGTTTCGATATGCCTTTTCAACAACAAATGTTTCAATACGGCAACATTTAACTCTCAACCACTTTCTTAATATTAATTTTAGTGGTAAAATGTTAAAACTGTAACTTAATATTTTTTCTGTAAAACAAACTGTTGTTTATGAATGTATTATATTTTTCATAATCTTTAATACGGTCATAAGCATTTTTTTTACTTTTTTTAAGAGCGTTAAACGTCTTTTGTAATTTTTTTTTACATTGTTCCC
Organism: Papilio dardanus tibullus; assembly: GCA_013186455.1. Taxonomy (NCBI): domain Eukaryota; kingdom Metazoa; phylum Arthropoda; class Insecta; order Lepidoptera; family Papilionidae; genus Papilio; species Papilio dardanus. Next base: position 1,225,178 of record QDHC01005077.1, read on the forward strand.
AATTTTCAATATATTCGAAAACCTTCCAATAGAAAATTCTATTTTCATCAATCGATAAGTTAGTTTTAATATGTATTAAAGGAACCACTGATCGAATATCGAAACATTCTCTCTTTAATACGGTCAGCGATTTTGCTTGAAAATATTTTCCTTCAATTTATTTCTGTGCGAAATATTCATTGAGTATTTTGCGGCCGGAAATTCAACTGCCATTTTCCTTTAGAAAAGAGATTTAAAATACCCCAGTCGAGAAGACATTCTTAGGTGCTTTAAAACTTATATGTTATAACATTTTAAATTCATCTCTATAATAATACGTATTATCAATATTAATACTAATATTACAAAGAGAAAAGATTTGTATTTTTTATGTATTGAAATAACTCAAAAACTATTTGGCTGATTTGAAAAATTCTTTCACCGTTAGAAAGCTACGTTATCCCCGAGGAACATAGGCTATAGTAATTCAGCACAGACGAAGTCCTGAGCAACAGCTAGTATACAATATCGTAATATACGTATTAGATCAAAGACTTCGTTTCAGATTATGGTAATTGACCACTAACGTAATCTATGAATACTTAATAGAAAACAAACATTCGCCTGCAGTAGGTTGCTGAGATTATTATGAACCTCATTTCTAGTAATGGTTTTATAATTTATCTCAAAGGAATAAGCCATTGTAATTATTTTTAATGATAATAATCTTAGATTTCATAATTCAGCTTTTGAACGAGTACTCAAAGAATATTCGTTACTAAGCGATTCGATAGCGAACATGTAAGGAACTGTCAATGACGTTCGATATCTCACATGTGACAAGCACATGACTTATCGAATGTTATTGTTAGTTGCATAATTTTTTGTCGATTCCATCATCAACACCCCTAGCTAATTATATGTTTAGAGAATAGTAAGATAATTTAGAACCAAGTAAAGAATTGTAATTTTAATTTGAAAAGTTGTTAATATCTATCGAAAAATATCTCTTAGATATTAAGTAGAAAAATAATATGAAGCCCCATATTTCACATTAGAGCACTTACTCGTATAAAGTGACTTGTAAGTGGCCTCTTCTTTGAAGCAACTATTTGTGTTAAAGTACCAAGTTGTCTAGAACTTTAGAGAAGCGAAGCTCTCGGGCATACGGAAGTTTAATTATCACTTGAATAAAGTCCAATGATTAATGGAAAATATTTGAAGTGCAGTTTACTTACTGAGAAAGTTCTTCTAGTTTTTCGTATTAATAAAGTAAAAATATTTTTATAATTTCTGACTTTCAAAAAGGAGATTTTAAACTTTGCATTTTTCTTTCAAAATTTACTCATTTTCGCTATCATACAAAGTTCTTTTTTTATGTTTTTGAGCCTGCTGTCGAGCTAATTGAAGTTTGAAGACAAAGAACATCAAAAAATAACAGATTCATAGACTCGTAAATAATCTAGAAGTCAGTTAACATGATGTTGATTGTCATTTGTTTGTTTTTTAAGATATGGATCTAAGAATGCATCCTCTTTATGTCCATAAGAGTTAGTACACGAGTAGAATGGTTACACCTACTAATAGTAATTTAGGTAATAAAATTAATCCACTTTAATATGCAACTACATTAGAGGAAGTTATCCACAGAACTGTACCAGAACTTGCTAAGTGTTTTGATAGAACGGATATTTTAAGCGTTTAACTTATGCATTCAGTTCCATTTGAAATTCAAATCTAAAATTAATCTCTAGTTAATAATGTAATTACTGCAGCTAATAAAGATCGTCTCTATTAATTGAACGTTAAAAAAATCTAGTGTTTTACTTGTAATTTTAGCTTAACCAATTTTTATTTTTAATTACTCGATAACTTTTAAACAAATCTTGTATTTATTGTTAAAGTTGCTATATTATATAAAACAATACTTCAATATTGTAAGAAAATATTTAGATTTAGATGTGGAACTTGAAATTGGTTCACCGTCGTAGCAATGTTTCGACGTAACTAGGTATTGATTCAATGCAGTTGAATTTCAAACTTATCCACAAATATGCCATGAATTTAGATTGTTTTACTGAAACATGTCTCGTATATTGTGGTTTACGATATGAAATCAACAACTGATAGTCTTTTGTTTTGAATTTATATATCTTATTACTGTGATATAAGAAATAATATAAAATAATTTATTTTCTTTTTTTGCTAAGTGTTTTTTGAATGACTCGCTAAAGTATCTCTCTACCTTTTAATGCAACCCAGTTACCTTAAAGAGATTTTACTAGGTCTTTTTAGCTAAAGCCGGCTACAGACTCTCAGTATAGTTCGACTGTGCAGTTAAAACTGAGAACTGTACAGTTTGACTGTGCAGTTCAAACTGACGTGTGTAAGTCAGTTTTAACGGCACAGTTAAAACTGTACAATTAAAAAACTGAACGTCTGTAGCCTGCTTAAAGCAGTGGTTATATTAAAACTAGTTATGGGGTAAAATATTACAATACATATTTATAACTGGTTAAAATACGACTAATAATACGTTTTACAGAAAAACAGACAGTTGTTATGTTAGCGATGTAACGTGTTATTAGGGTGGAAACATCGGTAAAATATTGAAATATTTGACGTATTAATTCACCACTTGACGTCTTAATTAGCAGCAACAGCGATTCTCTATTTGTATTAAAAATTCGAAAATAAAAATATATTTCATTTACTATCAGTATATACTTATTTTAATTTATAGACTAGTTTATTTTACAAGTAAAGAATACATTTTTATACTAACAAAGAATAAGAGAAAACTGATGCTAGCTGGAAATAGAACTGTCGAGACCTATTTATTTTAAATTGTTACAAATAAGAACTACACTTTCATACTGTCCATCAATTTCCTTTTGCGTCTTTGTATAAAGCAATACCGTTTGTCCCGTCAATTGGAAACGTTTAGTTACATCGACAATAAATTGGCGAGATTTTAAAGACTGTAACAATTCTTTTGAAATAAAAACGAGATATATCGAACAAAGGTGAAGCTCCTCTCGTTTTACCGGCCCCTATAATCCGAGCCACCCTCAAGCGAGCGTCGGGACACCACGAAAAGCAAGAGCCAAATAAGGAGAAAAACGAGCAACTCGCAAAGCTAGATAACTTTATTCGCTGCAGTATTTTTTAAAGCCACGATCGGATTTGAACTTTTAATTTAAAGTGTACTTTTAAATATTTTTATTATGCACTTGTACACGTTGAGTTTTTATAATATTAATAAGAGGAAAGATTTGTATGTAACGAATAAACTCAAAAACTCGTAAGCTAGATTATCTCCGACTCCGAGTAACACCGACTTCAATTTTTAAATATATATTATTCAATTTCACGCGACTTCGTAAGCGTGGAATTGAATAATATAGCCTTTGTTACTCGGGGATAACATAGCTTTCTAATGGTGAAAGAATTTTTGAAATCGACCCAGTAGTTCTTGAGTTATTTCAATACATATAAAAATACAAATCTAAAAATATTTCATAAGATTTTTTCCTCTGGCTAAAGAACGGATAAAGAGATAAAAATATAAATATTGATTTTAACACGTAAATAATAGTTACTTTTTAAAATGTAACTTTAATAAGTTAAATGTTACCCACATTTAAATAGTTTCAACTGTTGAACGAAATTAGTTAGTGTTACTGAAACATGGTTTGTATTTCCTAGAGTGTTAGTTCCGGGAATTCTAAATGTTCCCCTTATAATTCAGACCTCAAACTAATGAGAATAATGAAAAGCACTACGATCTCAACGCTTTAACTAGTTAGAGCGATGTCTCCAATAACATTAATAGGTATTTGTAGAGCTATTCTCCATCTTCACTACATAGTATAAAACAAAGTCACTTTCTCTGTCCCTTTGTATACTTAAATCTTGAAAACAACGCAACTGATTTTGATGCTTTTCTTTTAATTGATAGAGTGATTGAAAAGGAAGTTTTTTATGTATAACTAGCGCCCCGTTCCGGCTTCGCGCGGGCGGAATGCTGATACTAAATACAACCGTGCGAAGCTGGGATGGGTCGTTAGTTGTAAATAAAGTTAAGAAAACGTACCTGACTTTATCAACATTTTAACTCAAAGTTGACAGTAACGAAAGACTTAACCTGCTTTATAGCGCGACTAGTTATTGTTCGCGACTTTATCCGCGTGGAATTAAAAAATATAGCCTAAGTTACTCGGGGATACTGTAGCTTTCTAACAATAAAATAATTTTTGAAATCGGCCCAGTAGTTCTTGAGTTATTTCAATACATACAAAAATATAAAAATACAAAGTTTTCCGCATTAAAATATTAGTATAGATATAAATTAGAGCTAATGGTTTTTAGAGTATGTTTGTATGTATTTGATCGTTCGATTAAGAAATGCAATCTAAGTTATGTGACCTAAGTTTTGTAGTATCGCAAACTACTATCTCTACGAAACAAAGTTATGGCACGTATTTTATTTTAGAGCTAGCTGTTGTGCGCGACTTCGTCCGCGTGGAATCAAATAGCCTATGTTACTCGAGGATAATGTAGCTTTCTAATGGTGAAAGAATTTTTGAAATCGGAACAGATGTTCTTGACTTATTGCAATACATATAAAAATACAAAATATCTCCCTTTATAATATTATTTTAGAATAAATGCGACTGTTAATGCTTAACTCAGTCTGATATCGAATAACCAATAATTATTATTATACTCTGTTTTTACATTTTAAGTGTTTTCTTTCATATTCTTTAATGTCATGTCTGTTTTTACAGGGGCATCGGCGGCGGAGGAGGCATGTTCGGAGACGTCAATATATCGGCCATTTTGGACTCATTTAGTATAAGTTACGACAAAAGAGTAAGACCAAACTATGGAGGTAAGTAAACAAATAAATAATATTATTTAAAAAAAAAATTACAGACACACGAGTACATGAAATAGATGCAGGGACTCTCAGTTTATCCAATATATTTTTAACGGTTTTCGAAACTTTTGGCTATAAAATGTTTAGCGTTCTTCAAAAGACCAGATATATGATCATCAACCTTCTCTTGTCCCGACGGAAGGTCCGCACAGTATGTATTTCTCCTCAATACTTCCTTATCAGCCCGAATATATGAATTCACCCCTTTGACAGTAACTAAAACAATGACAGTATTAGTTTTCACACGGACGCTTTTTTACGCCCTCACTCATTACGATTTGTGTAAAATGAGCCTTGTTTCATTTGTCCAGAGGTCATATTTGTCGTGATTTAAAATCGTCACCTGTGAACAGATACACGGAAATGCAGTTGTTCAATCTAAACGTTTTTTTAACGCGCGTTGATAAAGCGACCGTGTTAATGTGGGCATAAATTAGGTAAGTTGCAGCTAAATTGCAAAATAACAACCGTTTATATTCATGTTAAAATTTATACAATTTGCTATATTACTCTCAATTAAGCATGTTAGGTAATTGATTTCGTGAAATCGACTGCAATTTTAACAATGAATTATCTATTGTTCACGAAAATTAAAAGCTTCAATTAATTAAGTATAATCGCTCTTTATCCCGAATGGGGCTAAAATAAACATTGAATATTTAAAGTGTGCAAATACAAAAGTGTAACACAGTCGACGTTGGTCATTAAATTATAATGATTTTAACGTCAGCGAAAGGGAACTTTGCCTCCTACCGTAACCAACCTTTTTCATATTATATTACATTTTTTAACATTCACAATAACGTTCTAGAAAAAAACAAACAATAACTCATATACCAAATTTTTTATCAAAATACAATTTTAAATAAAAATAACTACCGTGAACAACTTATTTTTTATGGTAAAAATATAGGTGAAATACAAAATAAAATATTAGGTCATATCAGAACATTACTTTTCGAATATTTTTTTTTATTCAAAATACTAAACAATATTCACAAATTGGTTTTCGTACATAAGATACAAAATATCTTGTAAGTTATTTCATATTAAATATTTGAATAAAGTATTTTAAAATTGCATTTTGAAATATTTTATACCTCTGCAGCGAAATTCTTTAGAGGCGTCATAATACGATCTTTCATGAAGGTGCAAAGTTAAAGACTGAATGGAGCCCGAGTTAAATAGGGAAGCCCGAGGTGAAATAAGTTATTTCACTCCTTATTAATAAACTACGTTAAACTTTAACGTCGGCAACTTATTGCTTAACTAAACTAAACTGAACATTTAACTTTTAAAAATTACTTTTCTTAGGATACTATAGAAGATTGGATTACTAGACTGCAATCAAGAATTATATTGTAAAAACGCGTCACGTTCGACTACACTCCGTTACGTAAAATAAATAAAAATAGATCGTAAAGAGCAAGAGAGCTATACTTTGTAAATACAGAGTAATCAGAATATTTTTTTTGATCCGCTGTGTATTGTTTAATTCCATAAGTCTTAATATAGATAACGTAAAATTTAATAATTCAATAAAGTGGTACAAGTAATAACTATTGTACCTTTTTGATCTCATCTCGCTTTTAATATTAAATAAAGGCCATAAAAAGGATGAAGTCGTAACTTGGGGTCATTAATTTACGTTACCCCGTGTTCTAAAGACGAAGATGAAGTGAAACTGGTTTAATTTTAAATTTATTACATATAACCAAACAGAAGAAATATTTTGAAATATACTTTCTCCAACAATGATGTACACTATTTTATTGTGAAGCCTGACAGTTCTTCGTGAAGACATCTAACATCAAGCATGTTGTGTGTATGTGTTATATCGTTTTCAGGACCACCCGTGGAAGTAGGGGTTACGATGTACGTGCTCTCCATCAGCTCTCTGTCTGAAGTGAAAATGGTATCTCAATTTCAAAACAATATCAAAGACACAGCGCATACCTAGCAAGATTTTGTCCCTTAGTGCAATCATCAGCATTTTACCGTTCATTGTAGCACCCGTGTCCACGGTTCGATCGCAATTTTAATACGAGTAATAGGCTCTATGCGATGCGTCAAGCGGACGATCGCATCGTTACGATCTGCGTGGATGTGTGAGTGCAACGTTACGCGGCCCGCACGCACTCCGCGCCCCCGCGCCCCCTCTCTCGCCCTCCGGGGATGGGTAACGTCACCATCCTAAGGTTTGGTTTTCACGGCGCGAGGCGCGAGCGCGACTCACAATTGGGCTTGATTGCAGGTCCGCCAGTGGAGGTGGGCGTCACCATGTATGTGCTCTCTATCAGCTCCGTCTCCGAAGTGCTCATGGTACTCGCCACTGTCAGCTCACGCTTGTCTCGGTCGCTGCGGTGTCCGCCGCGAGCCACCGCCGCCGGCGCCGCCGCGACCGAGCAGCCCCAGACACGAGGCTGCGAGCATGTCCGCGTTTGGTGGAGCAAAACGCCCTATTGTCGTCCGCCCAATTGCCTTCTTATTATGATTTTTAGTTAACTCAGTGTGTTTAGTTCGTGTGAGATTTTATTAATTCATAATAAGAATTGCAATAAGTTAAATCTTACAGTTTATTGTGTGTTTAGCAGTTCTCGTAAGTCCAAAGATAAATTGTTACAATGTGAACCGAGAGTTTTATTACTTGCTAAAGGCGATTTTGGTTAGGATTATAATTTTACAAAATAAACTGTCAAAAATAAGTTAATTTCATTTCATTTTAAGAAACGTGTTAATTTCGCCAATAATTGCTATTTAACATTTAATTCGTTGACGAGTACGTAATTACGCACAAAAGAACTATGAACAGTAAATACATATCAATCTATGGATTTGCGAAGACTGTTCTTTTAATTGTGAATCATTTGTAGTTTGTTGTGTTTGTACGTATTTGTGTACCTATTGAAATTGCCAAATTATATACTCTCCAGTAACTTGGAACACCGGTTTCAATTTTACTTGTACTAATTGTAAATAGATAGAAGTTATTACTAATAAAATTATAATCCGTTGAATTTCGTGGTGAAACACAAAACCCGGTATTCCAAAGTGAGTTCTGTGTGAGCTACTAGTCGTTTGGGTGAAGGACCCCGAAGTGGAAACCAAATCGAGGTTGGGAAGGTCACAATGAGACGTGACCCATAACCCACGAGGATAATAATTGTCGAATTCGCAAGTCGCAAAATTGCGATCGGGTCGCAATCATAATCCACAAACCTGATCCAAACATTATTCGGGCAAGCAATCCGTAACCGCTTAATAGCTTCTTGTAGGTGAGGTCAGCCTTTCGAGACGAGCCGTGGGTGCCCACCTGTACTGTCGCCTGCTCACGTTCTCCTAACCTATCACCGAAGCACCTAACTTCCCAATCATAAATAGATATCACAAGTGTTTATTAGATCCTCATACAACACACTATGCACATTTTAAATACTTCACGCTTACTGTTTAAATTATTTATTAAATGTAGTACTGTGTTTTATATCATATATTTGCCTATAATAAATTTAAAAAAAGTCTCAAAATCAAAACATCCGGATTTCCACGAGGTATTGCTTCAGCCAATTTTAAAGTATTTAAATGATTTGATAAAAAATAAAGCATGCCGATGTTAGATGTTAACGTCTTGTACTTTTATAATTAATAGTTTTCATTGTAAATTACGAGTAAACCAACCGTTGAACTTTTTCTAATAAAGTTATAATTCTAATACTTGAGCGAACTTAAAAGAAATTCAAAAAATATTTTAAAGTTAAAAATAAAACTTCAACGTATGAATTTCATTCTCAGGACTTCACCTTGGATTTTTACTTCAGACAATTTTGGACAGATCCACGCTTGGCTTACAAGAAAAGGCCCGGTGTAGAAACTTTATCAGTCGGTTCTGAATTTATTAAGAATATTTGGGTACCTGACACGTTCTTTGTTAATGAAAAACAATCTTACTTTCATATAGCAACGACTAGTAATGAATTTATTCGTATCCATCATTCTGGTTCCATTACTAGAAGTATAAGGTAATATTTAAAATATAGTTAAGTGTTTAGTCGCTTTCTGTATTAATAAATTTATATTATTACGATATAATATTTCAGATTAACGATCACAGCTTCATGTCCAATGAATCTGCAATACTTTCCGATGGACAGACAATTGTGTCACATAGAAATCGAGAGTTGTAAGTATCTTCCTATAGGTTTCAAAAGAAAAATAAATTAAATGAATTTATTTTTAAGTAAATTAATATGAATGTTATACACTATTAATAATAGTTATTGTAATTTAATAAGTTCGAGTGATATATGGTCTTACCCAGAAATATTTACCAAAAGCACTAACAGCTTTATATGTCATATATGTGCAAGGTTTGAAATATTTTGGACACCAGGTCATACAGTATAAGTTTCAACTCCAATGTATTGTTATATTAGTAATGTATACCTTAACGATGATAGAAAAATAATGAACAGTACTTTGATGATATGTATATTATGTGTGCTCACTCAAAGCAACCATTGATTTAATTATTATCACAATGCAACTTATCACTAGGCTTAATGATATTGTGTTGTGATCACTTGTTTGTATCACAGATGCTACTCAGGGATAACCTGTGAGCACATGCGTACAATTTATTGGTCGACACATGCTGTGGTTTCCCTCGTGTTGTCATAAGTTGGAACGTCTCCTTCTCGCATACAGCACCCGCAGAAGGCAGACTCGTAAATAGTAAGCCTTTGTCCTCACGAGCATAAAGCTAACGAAAGGATTGTGAGACATCGATGCTGTGATAGCTGAGCGGGCCGACGGAGGCGGGGTCGTGCGGCGCCCGCGGGCCGGCCGCCGCCGCTGCGCCCACACACCCTCTCATCCCGCATTACTACCGCTGCTTCGCTCCTCACCGCATATTTATCAATTGCACTTGCATGTTTATCGCAACTTTTCTATGCACCCTTTTTACTTTAAAATATAACTTGTCTATAGAATACGAACGGTTATTTTAATTTCGCGTTTCACTTTCTTATTTCAGTAGGTAGTCTAAGTAGATTTATATTTTTCTATCATCCACAATGAGCCGGCACGAGAAGGCCGACCAACGTTTATTGGCCGAACCTCGACTCTGCTCATTTATCTCGCCCGCGACTTTCGCGAGGGGCGCGGCTGCTCGAGCGCGGGATGCGCGGTGCTTCTCAGCGTAAGTGATAGCGTTTTGTGTGTTTGGCATGTCTCCGGAGTCGGGTACACAATGAGAGATATTCGATACCATTGGAAAGACGGGCTATCGAGCGTCGGCATGAGTAATGAAGTGCAACTACCGCAGTTTCGAGTACTCGGTCATCGACAGCGAGCCACGGTTGTAACTCTGACCACAGGTAACGAATCGCATAGCCCGACGTCCTAGCACATTTCATCTATTGCTCCGCCACCGACCCCGCCTCCCTCAGCCCGTGTGCGGATGGTAGATACCGCGGCACTAGCACACACGCTATAACACAATACTTACAATGATCGCACAAAAACCGCGATAAGCGATCTCCGCGTTTACATAGACAAACCCCGACCGAATGACGACTCGAGTTACAAAACCCATTGCGATGGGCCTGGGGTATTTTATTTATGTGTCCGCTGCGCACAGTCGGCTACACCATGCGAGACATCCGATATAAATGGAACGAGGGGCCCAACTCTGTGGGTGTGTCGAATGAGGTGTCGCTGCCGCAATTCAAGGTGCTCGGCCATCGGCAGCGGGCAATGGAGATCTCACTCACCACAGGTATTTTAATTTAGGGGGATTTGAGTACGAGATATTATAAATACTTATAATAATACGTGAAACACTGGACAGAAACAGTCACTATTCTTTTCACATCCTGCTTTTGTACTTTTGCACTAAACACTGAGTTGTGTGTAAAATCAATATCAGTACTTTAACTTTAGGTATTAGACCCCAATTACTTATTATAGTACAACTGGTAAACAGAAGTAATAAGTATACAAGAGAAGAGAGATTTTCTATTTTTTTCCTATTAAATTATATGAATATATTAACATATAAATAAATATCTTACAGGAAATTACTCAAGATTAGCTTGTGAAATACAATTTGTTCGATCGATGGGCTACTATCTTATTCAAATCTATATTCCATCTGGTTTGATAGTTATCATATCTTGGGTATCGTTTTGGTTGAATCGTAACGCGACTCCGGCGAGAGTAGCTCTAGGTGTGACCACCGTGTTGACAATGACCACGCTAATGTCCTCCACTAACGCCGCTCTGCCGAAAATATCTTACGTCAAGTCAATCGACGTATACCTAGGAACGTGTTTCGTCATGGTCTTCGCAAGTTTATTAGGTAAATATCTTATCCTTAGTATTCTTGTATAAAATTGCAAAGCGAATCGAATAATTTAACTGCCAGTGCGACTTTATCGTCAGATATTGTTTCATGCAAAGCGAAATTATGTACACCACTTATTACTTGGGCAATTTTTTGTTGTAAACTCTTGTTTTAGAGCTTCTGTTATATGGAACTCTCCTTCTTTGCAGAATACGCAACAGTGGGGTATATGGCAAAAAGAATACAAATGAGAAAGCAAAGATTTGTCGCAATACAAAAAATTGCTTCAGAAAAAAAATTACCCGTTGATTGTCCACCGGTAGGGGATCCTCACACTCTTTCAAAAATCGGTACTATGAGTAGGTGTCCGCCAGGACGACCATCGGTAAGTTTTAATAACGCGTTATAAAAAAATCTAGATCCTGTTCATACTAAGCATTGGGCTAATAATTTCAGGAGGTTCGTATTAAAGTCCATGATCCCAAAATCCATTCGAAAGGTTCAATGGAGAATACAATCAACGGAGGCAGAACTAACGAAGAGGACAATCCAGGGCCGCCTCCTCATATTCTCCACCCTGGCAAGGTAAAAAAGAATTCTTGGAAATTGCACTGTAAGCGAAAAATATGTGCCAGCGATCTGAACTTTGCGCGCGCAAGTGTAATTTAACTATCAATTTTCAATGTCATTACTTTCAACATTATTTTCTTTTTTTATTCATTCATTATTTTAATTAAGTCTACAAGGTTTAAGTTTAGCTAAGGCGTTTTAATATCTATGTTTATTTTGGTATTAAGTATAAATAAGAATGTTACTGCGATGATTATAGTCTCCAGAATAATGGAATAACGTTCTGACTTATCTCCTTCCAGGATATAAGCAAACTTCTGGGGATGACACCGTCAGACATCGACAAATACTCTCGCATCGTGTTCCCAGTTTGTTTCGTTTGCTTTAATCTTATGTATTGGATTATTTACCTGCACGTGTCAGACGTCGTGGCTGACGACTTGGTTCTTCTGGAAGAGGATAAATAGAGGGGGAATATACATATCCACTTATTTTTCCATAACGCTCAACAATATAATAATTTGAAACTAGTTTTCCAAATCAACTGAAGTAATCGATGAGATTATTACATTTTTATAAGTGATAATTGTTAATTCGACAAGTAAACTTACGTTTGCGTATCGTTTTAATAACATATAGTACAAAAAAATACTAAATTGCTAAACATGTTACAACATGAAAATGACTAAATCGCAAAGTGCGTAAAGTAACATTTTTTGTATCAATTTACTAACGGATGCCGTAGTTTCAGATTAATATAATTTACGTGGCAAAGTAAGTGGTAACAACTTAAAAAAAATGTAACATAAATCTGATGCTCAACTATTTCTGCTTGATCAATTAGTGTTAGTTAGTTTATATACACTATATCTTGAAGGTAGCCTATCGTTTATTGTTTGCAATTTTTCACATTGTAATATAATCTTATGAATTTATTTGAATTAGAAAAATATTATTCATATTATTGTAAAAAAATCAAGCTTCCTAACATAATAATTGTTTCTAAAATATGTCTCATGTTAATCATGCTTTACAATAAATGCATGTGAATTAATTTATTTTTCTTAAAATATTATTATTTTAAATTAATAGCTTATAATGTTTTAATTACAATCGGCATTTATAAATACGCATTTCCATACATTACAATTTAATAGTAATAACTTGAAAGCCAGATTTAATTTGATTTAGAATTATGCATGCAACATCTGCAGTTTTCAATTAATTAAAGACGTTTTTGAACGTATATTGTGATCATTAATTTTGTCATTTTTTTCTTAAAGAATGTATTCAATGTATTGGCCCGATAATTGTAATTATTTATTATTTGTCTAAAACATAGTAACTTAAAGTCTTTTGTTTAAAAACAATTAATTCGTTTATTTCGAGACGCTGAACATACAAGCATTTGTTACGTAACAAAATAACAATAGCAGCACAAAGAATAGATATAAAACACTCAATGTCTCACTAGTATGTTTACAATATAAACAAGATACAATCGAGAGAAGTGATAGAAATGTAAACATAGATTGAATAAAAATTGAAAGAAGTAAATAAACACTTCTATAGAATCATCCGACTGAGAGAATTGTAAATACAACTGAATATTTAGTTTGTAGTTTTAGAATAAGTGAACTCATAATATAAAACTATCAACATAGAACATGTAGAAGCAGCAGCTCGTATTTAGAATGGACTGTTTAATGTAATTATTTATAATGTACTAAGTTATTAGCATTTCTATCTTCGAACATTACGTTTGTTTACATTAGATTAGAATCGCACAGTAGCCAATGCAACGCTTACCTTGATTAGTGAGACTAGACGAATTAGCTTGTTTTGTTAGCTAGTGTATTTTACGAAGCTCTTGTAGTTGCAATCTATTGAGCATTGGAACTGTATAAATGTTGTTGAAATGGGAAGTTAATTCTATGGATTCTTATTTTATGTGGAGTCACCTCCACGTAAATTAGGTATGGGAATTATCTTTCCCATCTTATCAGCATCTACCCTCATTATCTGATGTGCAGCGCTCCTGTCATCAGCTACGATAGTTCTTTATAAATGTGGGTTTCGTAAAATTACAATTATATCAATATTTAAGTCAGTAATTTGTTGGGACAATACTAATTAGTAAATAATACACTGCCATTCCATTGAACACCAAATATAGGGCTAGAAATAAAGTTGTGGTTATTAGAAGTTTTACAATAATTACAAAAATAAGTATACAGATTTTGAATTAGTGAGGCTTATAAATTAAATATGAAGACGATAATTGAGATTGTAGTACAATTATTGACATAATTTAGATACTGAAAGAGAACTGACACACGTATACCGTTATAAGGATGCCGATTTTATGAGAGAATGTTACGTTACGTATAGCATTATGGATTGTTAAACGTCAGTGTAAGGGTTTGTTAGCTAAGTATAGCATAGACAGTTTAACTCCTCTTGACGCGTGACGCTTTGAAACTGATAGTGCATAAGTAAGGTGCTCCATATAAACCAGTACAAAGAGCCAATTCGAGTTAAACTGTCTATAAATTGTTTAGTTTAGTTGAATTTGATATCAATTCGTAAAAGCTTTTGCTAATACAATCTCAAAATATGCTTTAAATAAAAAAAGGAAATGGTTGATTAAGATATACATATTTTAGATTCTTTTCAAAGTGCATTAAAAATTAGAAATGTAAATGATAGAATTACATTAACAATGAATGTAAAAAATTGTTTTAGTCCTGATACGATATTCGCACTCTTTACTTCGTGTACTCACTTTGAACTACTAAAGCAATTCATAAATATATTCTAAATTAATTATTAAGTTATTATTAATAACGTTTAATATAAGAATCGCCGGTAGCATTCCAAAGTAGATACTCGTATTACGTCTCAGCCTCTGATTTTAGTCTCCGAAACGAAATTCTAAAATAAATATTTAGTGATTAGTAAGTAAGTCCGTAACAAATAGATCTAAGATGTTTCTTTATATACTTATTAATAATTATTATATACATTGATTACATTATATTATGTGCACATTCCAACAAATAATATTTTAATGTATTTTTATTGTAAAATTAATGAGTTCTTTATTTTAAATGTATTTAAATTAATTTATATGTGAAAGTATTTACAAAAAAATATTATTATCTTCCATTTTTGTATAATTTATATTTCAATGTGATTAGGATAAAATTCGCCAATTAAATTGAAGCCTAAGTATACACCAATGTTTCCAAAAGCAAT
Organism: Papilio dardanus tibullus; assembly: GCA_013186455.1. Lineage (NCBI taxonomy): Eukaryota > Metazoa > Arthropoda > Insecta > Lepidoptera > Papilionidae > Papilio > Papilio dardanus. The sequence continues at coordinate 1,240,270 of QDHC01005077.1, forward strand.
ATGAAAATTACAAAAAAAAAATAATATGCAATATCTACTATAGTCGTGAGGTCAAAGTGATCTTATTTTGGGCATTTAATGTTAATAAATAAAAATAAATTCTTATATGAATAAAATAATAAAAAAAACATTTTTGAGGAGATGCCTTAAATCTACATAGTTGGAATAATGTTCACGGATATTCTAATTTTATATATAGGTTTTAAAAGGTTAAATTTAGAATTCCATTTATCTTAGAGGATATAACAAGAACTGAGGAGTGATCTACTTAAAATTAAGGGTTAATTCAATTGTAGTTTTTTATTTTATTATAATTTTAATACCATAAAATTGAAGTTGTGGGTATTAGTTTTTTGTTTTGTAAGAGACGCTAGAAAGTTATTAATAGTCGAAGTAAGATTGCATGTTTTTATTAATAATAGTCTACACTCCTCGGGACACGGACTTAATACTGATAACAAGTAATTCATAGCAATTTAATAGATAGTAATAAATAGTACAACAAAATATAAACAGTACATCGCCGTGATTTATATTAATACAATTAAATGTAATATTATTTTTAAATGATTTGTTGTGATGACATTATAATTAGTATTTATGAGTTAAATCAATAAAGTTATGGCTGTTGCAAAAATTTATACACGATTTGAAATTATTAATTATATATTTAGTAGCAACATTATATTAAGAATATTTACCATGCTTTTAAAATTTTTAACGTTTGTAGTTGATTTTATAGATGTTGTATTTGTTGGTTTAATATCAGACGTCGAGTATAAAATAATAATGCTAATATAAGACTCAAGGATTTACTTGATTCTAATTTGGTTCAGTGATAAAAATAGTTTAGCCAATGTTGATGACAGAATTGAATTTTTATACGTTTAATTGACATTTTTTGAGAATAATTATTAACAGGAAATATATAAGAGTTAGATTGGAATAGAAATAGAAACGATAGAATAAATATGTTCATTGTAAAATTATCCATAGAAGCGCTGAGTGCCATTCAGATATTCTAAATCATGCCTTAATTACAGTCGGATTTTGTATTTGTATTAATCTAAATATAAAAATGTTTAGCATTTATTACGACCATATTTAATAATATAATAGTAATGCATAGTAATGATATCAATATAAAAATTGTGATAAAACTCCTGGGAATCGTGAGCATCTTTAATTCAAACATTTATTTATCATCGACTGATTTTATTAATAATTCTAAATTATGTTAAATTATTTTTGTTAAACCATCAAAATTGTTCACATTAAAATTTTATAATTTTTCATCAAAATCGCGCATTTTTTAGGCCTCACCTCTTCATAACAAAGTCTATACTAAATAAAAAGCTCAATTATTGTATAGTACTTTTAAAACGAAAGTATTGTTACAAATGTAGAAAAGGTATAGAATTCTAGATAAATTAACAAGCACAAATAAAAGTGAGTGAATAGGTACCTAAGTACATTGATGCTCTTATTTCATAGATTTGTTTCAAGATGTTTTATTTCTTACAAAAACAATTTAAGCGTACATGAATTTGATTCTGATTAAGATTTGCAATTTTCGTTAATTAATATTTTATCATTCTTATGTGAAGAAAGGTTATTAAAGTTTTGTTACGATTATAAATGTGTTACAGTTGTTTGTTAAACATTGTTAAAAATAGTATATATTATTACAAAGAAATCGTTACCTCATTTTATAATATACACCAATGAAATCGATTAATAGAATAATGTAGCAATATAGCGTGTATGTGGTTACACATTAAGGTACTGTCATATAATAGTAGTATGAAATAGTTGAATAGGCAAGATACAACGATGATCTGAAAAGTAATAAAATATACAAAATATGTGGATTGACGTCATGTGAAAGTATAAATCGATGGATGCTTTCTTTTCTATTATTCTATCCAATTATATTAACTCACCTCTTTAACATTTAAATTAAATTTTCGCACAGCAATTGTGCACCTTTGTTATAACTTAATGCGAGGAACTGCTGTTTTTATACTAATTAACTTGTTACTGTGACTTTCCACTTACGAAACATGCTTACGAAAGCGTAATGTTGTTTTAATTTTTCGGAAGAAAGATTTTGTTTCGCTAGTGAAAACTCACGGGCACGCACATATCCATCAAGGAAATAACTTTATATTTAATTACTCTACGCTATTTACATAATAACTAATAACTTTACTGTTTTATTTATTTTAATAGAACAGTCATTACTTCTACTACATTATATTATTATATAAATATTTATGTGCTTAAAAATAATTTCAAAGTATAAAACTGTATATAATTTAATACTTCCATGAAGGATATGTTCGTTATAGTGTATTGGCTTTGGTCTGGTTGTCTCTGGGTGTCTCGAGCATCACGTCAACCAGATCATCTCAGTCAATACACTACAGTCGTCTTTACTAAGATAAGTTTATTTAAGCTATGTATCTTATTTTGCTTAGCTCTTAAAACCTCAGTTCATAAGTACTTTTACCAAAAATGTGAATGGGTTTTATATTTTATTACAATCAGTTACACTATAGTTATTTATCTGTATACTTATGAATGATAATTAAAATGTAAAGTTTCGAAGGAATAAATAAAGCCATTTTTCAGGAAGTTTTATTTATTTTAAATAAACCTCCTTATTTTTTAATTACAATATACATCAGTGCACATAAATGACATCACAAATATAATAAGTAAATATTTAATTATAAGCTAAATTTATTATCGTTTGAGTTTCATTATCATTATTACAATGTTTTATACACAATTGAAAACCTAAGTTTTCTTTTTTTAATGGACGTTTCTGGACAGCGAGTCATAAAAATGGCCAGTATACTTTTATGTTTTTAACCCTCATGAAATCCAGATCTGAAAAGAAAGGAGTAAAGTAAGCTGTTATTAACTATCAAACACTTATTTAATAATACCACGTACTCAGTTGAACTTAAATAAATTTTACTTTTAGTTTACAATAATTTAGTTGTCTAAAAAATGACATCTTTCTACCTGAATTAAACAAAGTTTTTGACCCAAATTGCTGGTCTACAGGAATATTAGTACGTACGTATAACATTATAAAAATCTACATTTACACAAAATAAAACTCACCTTGTTTTAATGAATAAGAAACTCTGATATTTATCAATTTTTATTGGAATGCTTTCAAATTAATTTTATTCTTTCCACTTTTATATAACTCCCACATTTTCATATACAATGATTCCAATCCATTCGCATAATATTTACAATCAAATAAAGAGCTATTTAAACGAGCATACTCAACCTTCGCTCGAATATATCTGAGACTGAAACAAAATTATTCATAAGATTCAAGAAATGACAAGACATCATAGCGACGCGCAGCAACAGGAAAAAATATAGTTCGGTAGCCCTCCTATGGCTTCATTAGACTAGAATATTAGGCAATATAACTTTATTGAAATAGACTGACAGGCTTTCGACACTTATACAGATTAACATTATTCAAGTAAAAATTGCAGAGCATTACACAGGTCTTAATTACAATCGCAGCTAAGCATTCAAACATCTCGTAGAATTCGCATGGCAGGTAAATATATATAAAGTTAAATTCAACTACTCACTAATCTTTGTTCCTGCCAAGTTTGACTGCAATATCCACGTAATTGCTCATGTCTTTAGCAATTAATTCAGGACAATTAAGAGTTTTCAACAGCGATGCAGCAACTCTGAAAAATATCTTTACCTTATAAATCAATTTAAGTTAATAAAATACATTAACATTTGAGCCAACGATTTGATTGTGGAACTAAAACATGATATAGTACTAAAAAATATGTAGAAAACAACGTAGTTTTGATATCATCCTGTGTTATTTAAATTGCCTCAGAACTAAGCAATGTTACTCGAAAGTAAGTGTAAGAAACGAACCTTGATGCTAAAGTTACTCCTGGTAACGTAACTATTGGAGTACCCGCCCACAGAATGTCCATAGCTGTAGTGTGTCCGTTACACAAAGGTGTGTCTAAACATACATCAGCCAATTGACCCCTCCGAACATGTTCTTCCTTACATGCTATTTTTGAAAATATCACACGTCTGGGTGATAACCCTACGAAATAAGAAAAATATTTATTAAATTTGCGGCAACTATGAGATGGGTTTCTGGACTAACACCATATTTGTTTTTTAATAAAACCTTTATACGTGAACAAGTCATGGTAATTGATATTTTTTATCTATTTCGAAGGAGAATATGATAAATTACAATCTTACCTAAGCTCTGTACATATTTTAAAATATTTGGTTCTCCGGCTGGTGGAAAACTTAAAAGCCAGAGAACGCTATTTGGCACCATTTTCAGTATTTCAACCCATGTCTCCATAATTTTAGGATCAGTCTTATATAGCTGATTAAAATTACAATAAACTATCGCATCACGTGGAAGTCCATATTGATTCCTTGAAGTAAATATTACATTGTCAACGATTTCCTGCCCTGATCCCTTCCTTTCATTAATACAATTTATTAATTTACCATTATAAATATTTATTCCATTGAAAACAATCTGAAAGAAACAATATTTATACGTGTTTTAAAATAGACTAACTTATATCAAAATATAGTTAAACGCAATTAATTTACCTTGTCTAACTTGTGATTAGTTTTCATTTCGGATTCTTGGTTCGGAATGTATAATATATTTTCTACTATATTTATCGGTTTTAAATTTTCGAATTTAATACATTGTTTCTCTTCACTAACACGAAACAATTGGTTAATGTCCATATTCTCTGGTACATTTATTATTGTTATATCATCAGTCGTTTCATCATCATCAGCAATTCTTACTTTGTATTGTTTTATCAAATGCGGAAACATTTGCTTATGATCACCGATAAAGTAAGTATGAGGCATAAAAGCGAATTTTTCACTAAAATCATCAACAGCTGAAATGGGACACGTTGTTTCATCAGTTATAACATAGTCCATATAATCTGCTCCACTAGTTCCAGGATATCCTAGCCACATAACTTGAATAGGTGCAGGTCTCAAAGCAAAAATTTCATTTCTTGCTCCCTTAGTATATCCATTCATGTTAATTAAAATTTGTATATTGTCATCGTTTATTTTTTTGGCTGCCTCCACGTTGCAAGTTATTTGAGATAAATCAACAAAATGTTCCGATTCTCGAACTATCTTTCTACGGAATGTTGTACCATCATCTGAATTTAAAGCATAGCAAAATATTTCCAACTTAGTTTGGTTGTGCAATCCTGGTATAGATTGCATAAGATGTGATGTAGGATGATTTCCGAAATCGCTACTAACATACCCAATACGTAGTCTGTCATTGTTTAATGTATTATAAGTAAAAGGTGCATTATCGACCATTTTTACCTTTTCTACGTATAAATTAGCATGTCTTTCTGCAATTTCTTTTCGTGCTTTATTTGATAACGGATATAAAATGGAATGATGAGGATGAATAGATGGTAGTTTTTCGGAAAGTAATTGCTGTTCCACAATTGCTACAATGTTTTTCATTCGTTCTTCATAGCAATCCCAAATGCATATTAATTGAAAACAATGTGCTAAATTACAATAGGCATCAGGAAAATCTGGTTTTATTTTCAGAGCATTTTCGTAACATGAAATAGCTTCCGATATTTTCCCCATATCTTTTAAAATGCTACCTAAATTGCAATGTGCGTCGGCAAATGTAGGATTGAGTTCAATTGCTTTTTTGAAACAAACTAAAGCACCTCTAACGTCCTGTAATTCTCGTAAAGTATTTCCCATATTACTATATGCATCAGCAAATTTAGGTTGAATATTAATAGCTTGCCTATAATGCATTAATGCCTCGTGTAATTTACCTGAAATAGAAAATTAACCTGTTGAAATTAGAGCTACTCGAAAAATGTTTCTGTCCAGTTTTGTATTATAATTAACTGGACTTCGATAACTAACATAAGTTTAGAAAACTGACCTTGTTGTTGTAATAAGGACGCCAAATTACTGTGCGTGGCAGCAAAATTTGGAAACACTTCTAATGCTTTCATGTACAAAACTGTTGCCTCTTCAATTTTTCCTTGTTCTCTCTTAACATTGCCAAGATTATTCAACGTATCAACATGAGATGGACATAAACGCAAAGCTGCGTTGTAACAATTTTCAGCTTCAGTAACAAGCCCTTTCTCTTTGAGTGCATTTGCAAGATTGCAGTATGCGTCCGGAAAATTTGGTTGAAGCTCTATAGCTCGCTTATAGGTATCTATTGCCAGGTCTATAAGCCCCTGTTTGTAATAGACGCAAGCCAAAGTCCCGTGTATAAATCCATTACTTGGTGTTAGTTTAAGCGATTCGAGGTATACTGCTACTGCTCTGGAAAACAAATTATTAAAACCTTTAATATTATATTCTATCGTAAAAATAAAAAGTCTTGAACAAGTTCTAATAAAATCTTAACTTTAAAAAGAAAAAGCTACCTGCTATTATTAATAACGCGGCTTTTTAACGCTCGGAACTCACGCAAGTTTCTTAATCTGGCTTTATATCAAAGGTCCCTTTGATGTTGTAGTAATTTCTGTTTTAAAATATTTTTATAGACTTTAACGTTATTACTTATTTTTTTCTTTTCCCTTAGTTGTTAAAGTCGATATTAACCTTAATATCGTCATGTCATTACAAAGATTATTTTGTTTAAATTCTCATTCTTTAGTAGCCTAACACTACAATCTATCAAGATATGCTAAGTGGCCCCGTCTTCAACTGCTTGTCCAATGCTCTTGACTTAAAAAGTTTTAGAGCCTTTTACTGCTTATTAAAAATTTTTCTTCAAAAATAAACTCATTGATATAAAAAGACCTATTTTAATTTTTAAGTTAATTAAGAAAAGTGAAGTTATTTTATTCATTTTGGATATTAAGCCAAAAAAATAATTGGTATCATAAATAAATAAGATTTAACAGAAAATATTTTTCTAAATAATATAAAAATGGACAATAACTCCTTGACAATACTAATTTATTATTTTTTAAAATATAATAAACTAACCTTTTGAGCTTATTTTTGAACCAAGCGATGCATCCATTGGATAGATCAGCCGCTTGCGACGTGAGACGCGGCGGTGCAATGTTGATAACGGTGTAGACGACGACGCATTGGTAATCCATAACACGGGCATATCCTCAAGCGTTGCCGGTGGTGACTGAGAGCGGCGGACGCGCAGGGCTCGCGGAAAAGTCGCCGCGTCACGAGAGACGCGCGCGCCTCGCTTGCCAACTTCCCCGGCGTGTCGTCTACGCAAACCACGACCTTCACTAGTCTGTTTATACTGATCTCATATCTGAAGCATATTTTACGCAATTTATTAAAGTGCTGGACGCGACAAGCACCGTACTTTTAGCTCTTGCGACGAAAATGTCTTTGCATTTGTATAAGCATAACAATATTACTCAACATTTTAGACATCGTTGCCGTCAATTCTCAACACTGGTTTTAAATTCATTGTAAACTTTTAAACGTATAAAGTTTCAAACCATATGGAAACAGCTGGCTGAAATCGCGTTGTGTTTACCGACCAAATAAAGTGTCACAGATGTTGATAAAATGTATCAGAATAAGGATGCGGAGAATTACAATGATGTATTAAGGAACGTCACAGTAAAACTTTTAAACAGCCGTAAAATGTTTACGTTTGGCAATAAAATGGTATACGTCGGTGTTACGATAATATCGATTTTCGGATAACATCGACGCAGCGCGACGTGGCGTGCCGTCGGCACGGACGCTGGACGCGACTGCGGCTTCCCCGCTGGATCTCGTCACTCACATTTCGATACTCTCATTCTCGCACCTAGCGATACATTCCCCAAATTTAACTAATTGTTCGATACACATAAATTTATTTATAATATGACATATTTCGTCAATTCTCTTAGCTATCAAAAATGGACTAGTCATTTATTATTTCGGATTTAAAGTAGATGAATGTAGCATGTTTACGAAGCAAATATTTTCTTGAATGTGTATTTTATTTTTATTTCTTAATAGGCAATCGCTGAAAGCTGCCAAATGTCGACAAAATTCAACAAGTTGTTTAATTTCACAAAAATATCCAAATAATGTATATTTATCTCCAACGTATTTCTATTATATTTGGTAGTAAATGGGATTTTCTTTATTCATTAATAAAATAACAATTTTGACTATATTCTAGCTTCTTTTATAGTTTGTTTTTTTAACACGCACGTGTCAAGAAACATCATTATTTCTAAAGGCAGTGACGTTAAATAACGTTTGTAAGAACGGGTCCCAGTACTGTTCTACTGACCTATATATTTTCAATGAAGATGGGATCTTGTGTTCGG
>QDHC01005077.1:1255865-1292654 GCA_013186455.1 Papilio dardanus tibullus
ATATTTATTGCAATTAAGAGTTAAGAAATATTTTAGTTTCAATTGTAAATTTAAATAGAAACTGTTCTACAATACTTCAATTTAATTAAAGCTAGTACAATAATTTTCAGGTGTTATTAACCCTTCATAAAATATTAAATTGTTTCGTAAGGGTGAGCGCCCACCCCAAAAGAGTAATTAGTTGAGTAGGAGCTGGTCGGCCCCATTTTTCACTTTTATACGAAACTGCATACTTCAATCCCCACCAACATAGAGAAATGAGATATGACAAAAAGAGCTAAGCTGTGTCCGAGCTGTGTCAAACAAGACAGCTGAGTTGCGAGAATTCAGCGAGAGCTCAGCTCAGTTCACCATCTGCCGATCGTTACTCTTTTGCGGTGTGCGCTCACCTTTATTTGCTTTTTATTCAACTGTTATTATCCATTCTTGACAACTTAGAAATTAATTTGGCCGGTATTAATAAACGTAAAAAATCATTTTAGTGGTCTACAAAAGATATCTTTAATAAAATAATGATAGAAATTAAATTCCGATATGCAAATTACAATATTAACGCGTTAAATAAATTAAAAAAAGTTTGTAAGGCCTTTCGCACACAAGGTTACATTTAACTTAAAACCGATCTCCTTGACGGTAATACATTTATGTCGTGGCATTTTTATTATGCCTTCTTTAAAGCTGTAGTTACTTAACATCGAATATAAATCAGTATCGCAAAAGATAAATACATTTTGATAGTTGATGTAAACAGAACGTTCGTTCTTCAAGCTTAGTTTACATTTCAATAGTAATATTTCAATGTCCGAAGCTAAATATATTGCGGCCTTCAGTTTTCGTTAAGTCTATATTTCATTTTATAACAGCACCTTGTTAGTGTACAATATAACAATAGAAGTTGATATACATGTTTTCAACATGTGTTTATCGTTTACCGTTGATTTATCTTTATCTGTATATAAGTAGGTATATGCTATACCAATATTTTAAAGTATTTTATCATTTTTTAATCAAACCATTTTGCTAGTATTAAAAAAAAAAACAAAGTAAAAACTTTAAGTTTTCTTGTGTGCAAGACGTTAAAGTTTTATAATATTATAATTTTTCCTTAATTCTTTTGCTTCACGCGTTGAAAAAGCCGTAAAAGTGGAAGTTTTAAGCCGTCCTTTCTTAAACATTATACTTTATTTTTCTTTCAGTTTAAATGGAATGAGTCACTGGGAAATCGAGTTAGGGGAAACGTCCTTTTGATGTAAAATGTTTGTACAAACGTAGATTATTTACAGTGACCCTGAGTCATAACATTCCAATATAATAACAACTTATTTTAATTGTAGTTTTACTTAGATTTTAATGGAAGTTAAGTGTTATTAAAAATAAAAAAAATGTCTCCTTACCGTGGCCAATTTATCAATATCTTCATCGGATGCCCCAAGTGAAGCAAGGCCAAGTTCTTGAGAGAACTGAGCGAAGCTTGGATTTGCCAGCAATGGCATGTGGCCCAGTAGCTCATGACAACAGTCACTGCAATACAAAAATTATAAGACAAATATAACATAGAAGATTTAAGGTTTACATAGAGATTCGAAACAGCGTTCCTCGTGCGTACAGCAAAGCCTTGGAATGAGTTGCCAGCTTCAGTTTTCCGTCTTTCGCCTTCAAGTCCGCCTTTAAGAGTAGAGTGAATAGGCATTTACTATGTTAGCGCGTAACACTTTTTGAGCCCTTCTTCACTTTATACTAGGTGGGATTATGGTCAAGCGCTGACTTATATAACATAAAAAAGGCTAAGAAACATTTGTTAATCTCTATAGGTTCTAATACTTACGGTTCCGGTGTATAAAACGGGTCGGAGGAATGGCGTATGTACTGCGTGCAATGAAAAACACGGAAAGCGAGACCGGATAGGAAATCCCTCGGCGATAGATATCCTGCCACGGGGCGCAATTGAAAACCGGTTTTACGTTTTAGAAATATGCTCAAATCTTCCAACTGGAAAAAAAATTAAGTATTTATTTAATTGCGAAATAACAATTCCAAGCGTAAATATGCAAAATATTTATATACTTCGTTCACAATGTCTAGGTGTCACGTCCTATACACGTGTTCACCTCACCTTATCAAAGTTGCCGATTAGTTAGTACCTAGTGTTTGAAACGATAATTATTGCAAGCGCTGTCTTAACTAGTTTTCTAACTAAATTCACAAGTTGCTTATACCTGAGGCAAGTTGTCTTCCCTGTAACCGCAATATTTAACAAGTTGCGGCCAATTTTCTAAATATTCAACGCACGCGTGTTTCTGGTAGAGTTTATGCAATTCGCGGAATACGATCCCCCTTAAAAAAAAAAGAAAATTGATCTACGAAAGATAACAAAAGAATAGCAGTAAAAAATTAAACATTTACAGGACATTAAATCGATACGACAATTTAGAACTGTGGAAAAACATAAGAGTATTTTTTCGTTGGCACCAAAAGTTGTTAGGATAGAAGTGTCTTCTAATTACAACGTGAATTTGAAGAAAATACACAAAATGTACAAAGATTATTTATATGCTAATAAAAAGCACATTATCAAAGTATTAAAAGGAATATAATTAAATAAGATCTTACCATGTCTTGATCTCTGACTCCGTATACTGTACTCTTGGAATTGGTTGACCGCTGTAAAATGGTTAAAACCAGTAAATTAATACTTAAGTAGTTGTTTTTTTTTAATTTTTGATATTGCATCAAAGACACTAGAAAATAATAGTAACATTTATGAATAATTACGTCGGAGTCACCCGTTAGGGGATAAGCTCCGCGCCTTCGATGGGGACGAACGGTCAACTGGTGATGATAATCTTCATTTCGTTCATTAAGACGAAACTTGAAATAATATTAATACTCACTATTTGTAATTGTTAGCAATAGAAGCGAAATGCTCCCGCCGTTTCCTATAGACCGGATCTTTGAATCCTGGATGATCCGCATCTAGTTCTGATCCATACATGAGAACGTTTTGAGCACGATCCAAATCAGAAATTTTTCTCGGAAACCAAGGCATTTCGCCAAAATCTAAAAAAATACCCAACAAAAAATGCATCATCTTGTAGTCTTAAAATAGTTATTATTGGGAGAAATAATTTACCAAAACTAGCGGCTGCTGAAAGTGGTGTTGGCGGTGCAAACTCTTCACCCATTGGTGGTGCAACAACCTCGAACTCCTGTACTTCCCGTTTGAGCATTCGCTTCAATTGCTCCATTCTATGAGGATCACATTCAACGTCGACCAAAATATCAGACTAAAACAATTTAATTTTATTATTAATATATAAAATAAAAGTAAAATAGTAAGTAAAATAAAGAATACTAACAGCGGCAATCTCCGTCATAGATTTCCTAGATTCGATATGAAGCACGTTTATTCCTAAATCTTGGAAGACCGATAGAACTTTTACTAGGCCACCCACTTGGTTCTTTAGTGTGAAAATTACGGAAATCCTCTCTCCCTCATGAGAAAAATGTACGGGATGATGGGTACCTTCCAGCTTAGGATAATGAGGTTCATCCTTAAGCTGCCAATCTGAACCATTTCTATACAACCACAAACCGAGAAGACCTTTTCCAGATCCACTCATTTTTACGTAAGAACCTGGTCAAGGGTACTGATGCAAAACTTTCAATGTCGTGACAATGTACGACAAATACGATAAGGGATGCGTCGCAGCAAGGGGAAGAGACAAACTGCGCCTCACTCGTGCCTCCGTTCCCTTATAAAGAGAACAGGCGCGGGAGACTTGTTGGAGGGTGGGTATATTTGATTGGCGGAATCAAGTGTTCGGCGTAACTTGAAAAATCTCCTTAGACCGTTAGGACGCGTTCATACTCGAGCGAATTATTTATTCAAAAAATATTAATTTAGGCATTAAAACTCTTATAAATTATTGATCTGTTTTTAGATTTCTATCTTTAGAAAACATTTGAATTATTGATATTGAAATATCATTAAACTTGGATGCAGTCTGAATTCATAAAATAACAATAAAAAACTATGAAAAATGGCAACGTACACTTTCTTAGCTCTTGTATAAGACGCTGATGTAACTTTTATTCTATTATTAATATTTTGTAGGTTTAATTTCTTTTAAAACTTAAAGACTGATCTTAAGGCGGTACTCACACCAGTCCAAGAACACAGAATACAAATCAGGGGGAACCTACCTACAGTGGTCGGGTAACGGGTGTTAAACGCGGGAGTCACTGTATTTATTACCATTGTTTAGCGAAAAGAGCATCCCCTATCATTCATTATCCAGACCTTGCCGTTTGTTTTATCTCATTGAAGTTGTATAAACTGATGAATCGGAACCATTCGGCCAGTTAGAAAAATAAAAAATAACATCAACTATTTTCTCATTCATTTTTTGGTTCCATCTAGTCGTATCTATATCATGTAAAAAACTGTTTCATAGTATTTGATTGTTTTTTTAAGTACTATTATTAATTAAAAAATGATAAAAGTAGGGTAAAGAGTAAAACGATATATGGTAATATCAAAAGCATTATAAAATGTCAGCACAATAACAGTTTAACGAGCCGTATACTGTAAAACGATAAGGACATTAGGCGGATTGCTCTATTGTGATAGTCACGCTACGCTTACAACATGAGGGCTTTATCATAACCATCTTATACTTAGATATTACAAGTATCTATATTGCTATAGTTATAGGCATTCTTAACAAAATATTATGTGATATGATGTTCATTCTAAAGCAGAGATTCCCAACCTTATTTACCAGTGGTCCCCTTTTAACCTCTGGTGCTTTCTTTTTGGGAAGCACTGATCTATCTAAACTTAACTCTAAGATAAACTTAAGCTATACGTCATTTACTTGATATATTTTTTTCTAAACCGCTACAACAAATTCGGTAAAGTTAAATGTTTCATTTTTTTGCTAACCGTTTGGCAGACGCCCAGACAATTACATGCATCTGGCAAAAAGTAACGACTTACCTAACAAACAAGTTATAGCTCCGACAAACGATAAATATCCTTAGTTTTGTGTTAGAAATAGTTTAAAGGAAATAACATAAGCTATTGAAAAAACGTGTCGTTAAAAGGTATTTGGGATGTTTATAAAAAAATAAAAAACGCGACACGTCAGATAGTACAATAGTATTGACACTTTCTGCCACACTCAATGTCTTTAGTTGGTTGCTCTACAAATCTACAAAAAGACCAATAAGAGATTGAAGAGATATCTAAAAATATTAATGTACTTAAGTTTGAAATATAGACAAAATAAATATTCCGATTTATATGCATAAAGGATAAGTTTGTTCGTTTCCAAAGTTGCAAACTAAGTCATAAATTCAATCATGAATAAATCATCTTCAATACAAAATTCAAACGTCCTTTGATTGCTAACGGAGCTTTTAATTCAATTTCCTCCGAGACGTCGCCGAGCTCTTTTCAGACTTGCAATGAATAAATGTTTATTATTGTATGTCAATATTACCTCCATCTCCCCAAAGACGGTTTTAGAATAGCTTTTGTCTAGATTTTTTTTTTCTTTTTCTCATTTTGATTTAATGATCAAAAAGAGAAATAAAGTTGCACAACTCGATTACAGTTTCAAGAATGTATTTTTCTTAATGAAAGCAATCAAAAAATAATCTTGTTATATTAGTATCTTTGGTAAATGACGTGAATAAGACTGATTGATTTCAGATTAAATATGATGTCATTGAGGGCAACAATCTAATTTCTATCTCTATTTAAAAATATCAACCGATTTTCTTATTTTACTCTCTTTTACTAAAAAATGCTCATTTTATTACTAAACCTTAGAAAGTAAACATGGTCCTAGTTTTAATATAATTATTATTTACTGAAACCTCACATTTAAAAGTACACTATCCTTTTACATTGATAATCAAAGAATTTTACTTAACTATAGTTTTCTGTGGTTTCGAAAAAACCAGTACTTATATAAATTACAACGATTAAATAGCTTCGAATTGCCAGCAGAATAAAAAAGCGTTACATTAAAGTCTTAGCTATATTCCTTTTTGTTATTTATTCTAACTAAATATTATTTAAAGTAATAAAATATTGTGAAGTTTATAAACTTTAGTTCGCGATGCCCTTGACTTTTGCACTAACGAAGCAGCGAGCAACTTCCCTCGCTTTTGCTCTTTCGAAACATGTATTGAATGGAGTCGAGTTGAGGGTACAGATGCAATGTCAAGGTCTTGTGAAAATGAAAGTAATATAATTATCAAAGTATCGTATAATTTAAATAAACTTGTGTGTTTTAAAATATCGTGTTGTTATTTGTTATACTGTCGGGAATTTTAGCTATTTTGGACGTTTTTGTAAATAACAGGGTAGTTAAAGGTTATGTTTTGAGTTAAAAGATTAAAGGTTTCGACCCATGGTGGGCTCCATTTTCCGCAACTCCACGACTAGCGCGTATTTTGCGTGAATACACATATCTTTGAATTTCATCGCCGATATGTGCAGGTCGGTGCAGCGTCGGGTATATGTACATATGAAAAACGAAAATCGAAGAACACATTGGTAAATGGCGGGATTCTAACTCGGGACCTGCAGTTTACAAGTCAAGAGCTAACGTGTTATAAACATAATGTGAACATTAAATAAAACGTTATTGTTTAAAAACAATCTTTAATACTTTAAAAACAATCGTTAATTTTAGGGAAAATAGAGGTTAATAAGCCTATGGAAAACCTACAAGTGAAATGAAATAAGATATTTGACTTTGTTGTTACTGACTTGAATCTGAAATGGTTGCGACAATGCGGACGCTGCACTTCCAAGCAATTAGACTGCTTTCCTGCTGTTCTAGAATATAATTACTGCTTCTGCTCAGGAAATTATTAATAAATTATAAAATAAATACAAATTCAATTCAAATTGATGATTTAACTTCAAAAACTTCTTCAAAATATTTTCTTTATTGTAATAGTATTTTACGGAAGTCATTTAATTCTCATTTTCTACTGAAAGAAAAGACATTTTCTTGAAGTGTACTTAGGAGTTGGAATGACAGAGTCTGGCGGAGGACTTGGATTGTTTATTTTGCACTTAGGTCTCTCACTGGCGACTCCGTAGTGGATAGAGACGCAGAGATATTCAAACATTCCTTTTTGAAAATAAAATCCATCAGATTGATTTCTTTTGATTTACTTTAATTTAACTCTTTATTTAAATCTTCGCATTCTCGCATAGTACGTACAAGTGTTACTTATCATGCTAATTATTAAATAATATTATTATTACTTCTGTTAATAGACGAATACATGTTAAATTAGTCTGTTTAATATTTAACGTAATGTTTAAAAAATATGTACCTGGCTGCAATAGAATAATATGAATATTATGAACTTTGTTATTAAAAAGCTATAGGCCTCCATTTTATTTAATTATAGCCACCAGTGAAAATGATTTAAATTAATTTAATTTTCATAAATTCATAATTTATAAAAAAAAAACTATATTTATGTCTTCGAGACTCGAACCTACAACCTAAGTAACAAGCTACTTAATCTAACCGCTCGCTCTTTTCAACAAGTAAAAAAAAAGTTAGTGTGATCACCGACAACAATAAGCAATCAAAAGTTTACGTGTCAAAATTGAAACGCGCCTATTTATAGACAGCGATCGGCTTGACATCATAACTTGAATTTGATTTTGACGGATTATACGCTGATTCATAAAATATACGATGGCAGACCGTGTGTTCGAAGGGTACGGATATACTTGGGGACGACGAGTTAAGGGATGCGCGCGCAGGACACTGACGCATGCGCAAAGTAAATTTTAGTCTTTAAAATTCCCACAACTCGGTCGATAAGCAGAAAGGGCGCAGGGGCGCGCATGCGGAACCCTCTTTGAGTTAGAATCAAGTGCAATAGCGACATGGCTGACAGCGAGTTCGAAGAATTTCGTCGAGTTTTCGATAAATTACCACAGCATATCAAAGCCCCATCATCATTTTACTCGTAAGTGACCGTCCTTACATTATTATAACAAAAAATTGCAGCGCTCCCTTCATTAATGCGAATGTTTCACCTGATGACGACTCGTCCTATGAAAAATATTAATACTAAATGAGAATAGAATAACTTGCTTTTCTAATTAAATTTTTTGTCTTCAAATTCATATTCAAGATTGGTGCCAAATGTGGGATTGGTGGACGAATCACCATCATCCAAAAGTGATGGTTCACCAGAAGATGATAAAGGGGGGGTTGGAGATGCCGAAACGGTAAACGGCTCAAAAGGAAGTACAGATGCTTCGGCAGGAAATCAAGGCGACGCGACAGATTCACAATGCAGTCCTAGACATCAAAACTTTACCAACGGTGAAAGAAAACGAAGAAAACTTCCAGAAATCCCAAAGAACAGAAAGTGTAAGTTATTTTTTTTAATTGATTTGTTTATTATGTGACTATATAAATAACCTCAGTTAAGGTAAAGGTCGTGAGGAAGCTGGCGTTAATTTTACATTTTGCTTCTGCGCTCTGCGATTTTTGACGCATAGATATTCCTACGAACACGTGTAACTATGTTTCTTCACTGTTAAGCCGTTGCGACTTAATATCAAGCTGTTACAATTAATTGATTGAAACAAATAATTAAATAGAATGTAATTTAATGGTTAACTAGGCTGCTACTAAAATTATTGACATTTAACATGGTTTAGTCAGACTATACCATAAGTCTAGTTACGATGGTAGATTCTTCAAATCGTTTCTGTCTGCTCATGAACGATTTTTAATCATCTTCCCTTAGTCATTTTAAAGGTTTCATGATGGCCTTCCACGGCTAAATTATACGGATAAATTTGAATTTCTAAATTATATCCAACTTTTATTTAAATCAACTGGTGAAGCCGGAGTAAGAAATAATACAATTTCCTAAGTTTAAATGAGCAGCATAATTACTTTTTTTAAATATTAAAGCTATACATGGGAGAGCAAAATGTCAAAAGACTTAAGTATGTAATGATAGTTTCAAAGATGTCAAAGGGAAGCATCAAAATAAACTAAAATTGCAAATAAATTACTTATTAGGAGTAGACTCAGAAAAATCAATGAAAATTACACACTAACACCAAATACTGTATCAAACTCACGCCGTCAGAGGGCATAAAACGATTTTCTAGAAAGTTTTCGTAAAACCATCGACATTTGTACTAGCGCAGCGGGCGTTAACGGGATAGAGTACACCAACTTTTCAAAATAGGCCTTCAGATGAAACGTAGAAAAATTTTACCAACTTGCTTAGTTTTATTTGCAAAATATTTGTTTTTAAACCTGCCTTAGTTTCTTTTACTTTATCTCAATAAAATGACTCTTTTATAAACGGTTCCAAAAATATTCTGTATAATTTACAAATAACTAATTTAAGCTTTGCATAATAATGTCCTTTAGTTTTTTTTACTTTATTTACTGTTTGTTAATTTTTTTTGTCTTAACTTGCAATGCTTACATAAATTGGTCTGGAGAATTATGTATTTCATGTTGACCTACTAACTGACAACATCATCATCCTGCCCTTGGTCCTTATGGAGGGTCAGCACAGTCTGGACTACTCCTTCATACTTCCCTATCAACTAACAACCTACGAGTACTGACAATTATGATTTAAAAAAAAATGCCAGGTCCCAATCAACATTTTTTATTCATAATCGACTACCGTTATTATATTATCTGTGGAGGATTAGACAAACACTCATAATAAAGTTTCATGGTAAAAGATTCGAAAATACTCAAATATAACAGTAGAAAATAGTAATCGATTACCTTGATCTAAATTCTGTATAAAAAATCACCCGGCGGGATGTCTCCTTGAGCAGTATAAGAATTAATGAAACAATTTATTGTTTGAAATAATTTATTTTAGGAACATAGAACTTATCCCATCGTTACATAAGTATGTATAAAATTTATGTTTCTCAGAGATTTTTTTTATTGATATTTGACTTTAATATTCGGTCAAAGCTACATGTAAGCACAATCAAATAAACAAACACAGACGACTACTATACTCTTCCCTTCTATAAGGTTGATCTTCTTTCCATTAATTAACCATTATACCTTATTTATATCCTGAAATTCCTTAACTAATTTTGAAGGTACTTGAAGGAATTCATGCGTGGACTTGTAATATGAGGTAATACATTTTTCAGCAACACTCATGGGTTCAAATCAGCCTGCTTCGCTGGCAGACGAATTAGGGGCGCTGACCGGTGGCATAGTTCGCCCGGGAGGTCAAAGTCGACCTCTATTGGTACTAAAGTGTGGATACCTCCTAGATGAAGACTCCAGTCCGGACTCAGAAAGACTGCAAAGTCTTGGGGACGTGGACAGCGGTCACAGCACTGCCCACTCGCCAATCGACACCGGCCCGAAGAGCTTATCGCCAACACCACTTCAACAAAATGGTTTGTGTTGTAATCACACTTTTATTGTGTTTGATTTAAATGTAGGTGTATTTAAGACTGTACTTTATGTTTAGACAAACAATAATAATTATTTCAGTGCAATTCGTGGATGCTTACCAATTTTCATCAAATTGGGGTATATAACAAAACAATTAAATTTTAACGCTTCACGCCAATAGAAAACACTTTAGCCTTTAACATCTAGAATCAAAATTGGCTACGTATTCACATCTAAAGCTGTCTTTTGTAAGCCACGCTTGCCTTTTCCTGCAACTAGCGTCAATATTAGCAGCCTCAGCTCTGGCACATGTAGTCGTGTGTTTGTGCACTGGAGCAACATTTCTTTGACTGATTCTATTGATAATGCTTCAATTTCAAAAGCATTGCAACTTGCATTTTTTCACTTTATGAGCTTCATTAAATCTTATGTTTCTTAGTACGTAAATATAGTTATCTGAATAATTTCAGTGTCACCGACCTCAAGCTGCAGTATCAGCGGTACTAATTACTCTGGCAATATGACGACAGTTCCACACAGCCATCTAGAGATATTAGAAGCGACTCATAGAGGCCTATATAAATTTAATCCTAGACATCACGATGAATTGGAGCTAGAAATTGGTGACCCCATTTACGTTCAGAAAGAGTGTGATGATTTATGGTCTGAAGGTATACTGTATCATTTTTTTATTACCTAAGTTGTTAAAATTACAAGTTGATTATATTTATAAAGTTTGTTATGATTATTTTTTCTAGGAGTTAATTTAAGGACAGGTCAGCAAGGAATTTTTCCATCAGCATATGCGGTGGATATGGAATATAATGACTTTGATCCAGCTAATGTCAAGATTAAAAGAGAAAGATATCTACTCGGGTAAGTATCTAAGTACATACAGTGTGAGTTTAACTTTGAAAACTATCGTAGTCTCGTAATCTTATTGTGAAAGATCTCTTAATACACCGTGTATCGCATATGATGTTAATATAAAATTTAATTTGGTTATCAGGTACATGGGTTCAGTAGAAACCTCGGCACATAAAGGTACAGCGGTCGTGTGTCAAGCGGTGAAGAAAATAATTGGAGATTACACAGGAGATTTCGAAACTCAGACGTGTATTTTGGAAGTTTCGGACCAAGGCCTACGCATGGTTGATCGTACAAGACCTGAAACGGTACGTTACATGTACACAAAATTCCAAAAGAAGATAATGTTTATTTGATCATTATTTCATTGAGGCATGCTAATTGACAGAACAGTTTGACAAAAACCTTTCGTACCTAAATAATATTTCCATCTTCTTTTTAATCATCAACAGAAAGGAGTGAAGGGCCCCTGTCTAGACTACTTCTATTCATTGAAGAACGTCTCGTTTTGCGCGTTCCATCCACGTGACCACAGATATCTTGGCTTCATCACTAAACATCCTACTTCGCAAAGGTTTGCGTGTCACGTTTTTCGAGGGATGGAATCCACAAGACCGGTTGCTGAATCCGTTGGGTAAGTATTGTTTCTTTCTACATAGGATTTTTTTTGTATAAACGTCTTTTTCTGGTCATGTTGCCCAGAAAATAAATCTAAAAGATTCATTGATTTAAAAGATTTCAAATGGTGTAGATACAATGGCATAAAATGTTGTATCGATAGCAGAAAATGGTTCCTTTATTTTATTTTATTTGTTTATTAACTGTTTTATGTTCAGTTAAGTTTTTATTTTATATTCATTAATATATGATAGAAAGTCGACAAAATATTATATCATAACATACTGAAGTCTATACACGTGTTATAATTAATGTGTCACCTCTACTGGAAAATATCCACACTTTCAACGCAATAAGACTTTGCGTAGACATCGCTTTAATAAATAACTGCACTACTAGGTGTTCATTCGTTACTTCATTAGTTACATCACGTTGATAGGTAACCGTTGAAAAATTGTGTAATTCATAAGTAGTTTTAATTACTTTTAATTAAAAAAGTTTTTTTTTTTAATTGTCGAGGCACAAACCTCTATTTATCTAAGATACCCTTACTCGTCAAACCCTATTCAGTGATACAAAAACGCATAGAAGATGAACATACTTTTAATTTTAATTAAATGTATGATATATTTTGTTGCAGGAGAGCATTCCAGAGATTTTATCAAAAGTTTATTGAAACGGCGTACCCCATAGAAGACATTTATATAGAATAATAATAAGAACGTTTAACGTATCAATTCAGCAATATAACAAGCTTTCACACTCTTGGCGAAGACTCACGTTTACTGACATATTTATATTTGAAAAAATATATATACATTTAGTGTTAAATGTAACTTAATGGTAAATGGTTGACCGATATCAAACAGATTAAAAAAAAATCTGTGAATACCATTGGCTTTAAAAAATGAATGTTTAATTCGTTATCGGTAGCTAAGCCTTTTAGAGATATTTTCATAAGTAAAAAAGCAATCACAGTAACAATATTTGTATTGAAGAAGGATTTGTACCTAATTATTGTAATCTAAGCCTTGCATTGCGCCTTGCTTGCTAAGGTTACTCTGTCTAATTGAGAATTAAATTAGACATAAAATAAAATAAGAATACAATGAAATTTCAATTACATTTTCTGTTTATTTAATTTAGAACATTATGCAAACAAAATTGAATGTTTATTGTAAACTTGTGTATCTTTATACGATGATATATCAAGAGATAGTTCGTATAATAAATTCAGTAAATTGGTACAAAGTGAAATCTCTTAAGAAAATATCAAATGAGTCTCTCATACTGTGATATAAATAATTTTGATTTTTTGATTAGATATACTTTTTACATGATTCAAATTATTTTTTGTCGGTGATATCCCACCATTAGAGAAATAAACATTGCGTGGATAATAAAGTTAAGTATTATATCAAGCACTGATACTGCTTATTTACAATACAAATATTGTAAAAAATCGTACTTATAGTAACAATAATAGTCGTAACAATAATATTGTACAAACGTTTATCGTTAGACTACCTTGATATTATTTTTATTCCTTTAAAAGTTTTGATGTTTAAATCTACACTGATCACTTCAATTGAAAATAAAGCAAAATCACAACAAAGTTCATACGAATTTAATGCTTTACATTTGTAAATAGCTAACAAATATAAACGGCCCATATTGCTAATTAAGATGCCTGATAATAAAAGCATATTTAAATATCATAATATTAAAATTTAATAAAATTCATAGTTATTACAAAATTAAGGACCGGATACATTTCTCAATATAGACGCAGTGTTGATATATCGTGTATTTTGTAAATATAAATCATTTAAAGACCCACAGCGAAATTGGGGCAAAGCAGAAGACGCTGTGACTCATACCAAAGAATGAGAGTAATATTTATTTTTCCAGTACTGTCTACCTATTTAACATAGAGTAGTAATAAAGTTATTCTGTATTACATGGGAGTTTATATTGTTTTATTTACACCTAACCTAACCTAACCTGACCATTCTAGAAATAGACACGAATTGAAACTATAATTTATTAATCGAGAGAAATAAAATATAAGACTACGAGATATAAAATTATTATTGTTGATATCCTTAGTATATATTACTTAGTATATATATATAGCTAACAGATAGGATGAATGGGGGTGTGAATTCTATCCACACTTCTGGTTAGCAATAAATTTGCTTCATAGCCAGTCCCATTAAAATGGTAATGGATGATGATCATTTACTAACCGGTGACTCGATATTTAGGATCTAAACATGTAAAAAACTTTATTTAAGGAGATGAACTAGATGGCGCTACTATAAATTACAATTATGTCACCACCAGAGGTCGGTACTATACACTTTTAAAGTAAACGAGCACGTGGTTGCCCCTGAAATTCAACTTTGCGCAACTACACCGCAACACAAATATGACAACTTTTGACGAAGTGCTACCGCATAGTGACGTAGTAAGAACCTAGATATTATATTTCTCTGTACGCAGATATCTTCTTTTATGATATGAAAATAGTAATTTTGAATTATTCGACTATATACTTGATTATTATTTAGTGATATAAATAACATAACTAATTTACATAACAGTAGTTTTAACAGGTAATTATGTTTTAAATCTATGTATCAACGGTATTTTGGAGATGACAAATAATTTAATAATCATCATTAATTTAATATGAAAATTACTTTAAGTTACTTGAGCGCTGTAATTGGCAATTATTTTTAACTAGTTAATAAAAAGTAGACTAGTCTAACAGTCTAGTCACATAAAAATACCCAGTTTCAAGCTTAGCCTACTACTGAGTATGTAAACAGTAAAATTATACTATATAACATGCCAGAATTTTCAAATTACGAAGATAAAGTTGTTACTAAAACATGCTAAATGTACATTTATATTTTGGTAAATGTATGATAATATATATCTGAATTCAATAATTTCAGATATATCAACAAATTGTTATAATAATATTGCTGACGCCTACAATACTCTCCTTTATGTCAAAGGCTCTATTATGATATTATCCGCTTTCAAACATCGGGTACACCTACCTTGACCTTTCTTTGACAATATATATAAATATATATATACCTATCAACGGTGCATTGATTAATATAGGTACCTAATTTATGCTGCAGATTTCTGAACCTTTGAGCTATGCGCTGTCTAACGTCGTTAATAAAATTGGGTTTAAGCAAATATTTTCTATCTAATATTTGCAAATCTTCGTTATGTACGGTATAGGTTAAATTCAAAGCGGACTAACGGCCAAATTTTCAAACGCCACTTAAATATCTAGGAGCGTCTTATATGTAAGTCCACGCTTAAACTCCAAATTCTACGGCGGTCTCGTTCAATTTTGACATCACTTAGATTTAAAGCGCCGCTTAAATTTTAGTGGCATTTAAATATTCGGCCGTAAGTGATATTAAGATTTCTTTAGATCAAGAAATATGTACAATATAGAACTAAAATGTTAGGATAAAGCTAGTAAAATGCAATAATAACTGAAACTTGAATTTCCTACGACTTCCCAAGGTTAGTGAATTCTTTATAAGGGAATGCGTTCACGTATTGCTTTTCTTTACTTCTTCCGGATTTGTTGGTTAAAAAATAGAAATAATACATAGAAAATATGTTATTCAAAACTAAAGTAACAATACAAGAATAAGACAATGAATTGAAGAATGAGAAATACATAATAGTACGAGTACTAGTGAAATTGTGTACTTATGACCGTAGTGAAAAGGGACCTTGAATTGTTTCTCTTTATTCGATTATTTGCAGACTTTAAAATCCATGACCTATTTGTTCTGTGGTTTTTGGTATCAATATTTTTCAAATGTTACCTAACGCAGGTGCATACGTGCAATAAAACAATAACTTCTACCAAAAAAGATAACTATCGTAAATGTCGTGTTGATAAATGGTATCCCCCATTAAATCAACACGACATGAACCTAACTTAAACCTGCCTCGGCGCCCACGGGTGCTTCACTAGTGTTCGACTGGCAAATATTAAGCCTTTTTTAAAGGATTGGTTGTGTTTAAAGAGCTACATTACGACGAGGCGAAAGCGATTTAACATCTCGAGGACCCCACGGCGGATATATGAGTGATAACCTTTAAGCGTTCGTAGCCGTGGGTAACAGCAAACTATTGTTATAAAGGATAAAGTTTTGTACCTTATGGATAAACTCTGTAACAACTGAAGAAAGTTTAAAAATATTTCTCCAATTAAAAGCTAGATATTAGCAGAAATAGAATGAAGGTGTTCGGTCAATATCGCAACTCTTTGGTGGCATACTGGCCATAAGACTAATGCCCTTTTAGTTAATAAAAAAGAAGTGTGAAAAATAGTGAATCGCGCGGGAAGTCGAAGAGTTAACAACGAAATGTAGTCGCGATTATAAATATGTTTATAGTTTAAGATAAAGTTAATGTATTATTATAAGTAACAAACGAAATAAATGTATTTAGCTGCCGTGCTGCCGTTTCAATATATACAGTTTTATCTTTGTATTAGTACAATATGTAAAAATCATTACACATTAACATACAATACACAAAAATATATTTCTATATTAAAATAAAACATTGTTATTGATCATATAATTTATTGGATCACAGAACTAAATTTCGTACAATGTTTCTACATGTTTTAAAGTCATACAGTTTGAGCAACATCATTAATCACACCGACACCACAAAATTTTGTTTCAAGGAAGAATGAGATACTACAGACAGTTATCTTATTACACAAGTTTTTAACATACTAATAAAATTTCATTTAAACAAAGTTCACACACAACTTGACAATCATAAAGACAAAACGCTCATAAAGGTACATACGTAAATTCAATATAAAATAATTTCTTCTGCTATATATTTTGAACTCTTAGTTACTTCTATTGGATAAATACACACACTGATGATACTCCTTTTTTAAGAAAAAGTTAATATCGTGAAAAATTATACCATTAGATTCAAAGACATTATACCAGATAAACCACGACAGTTATGAAACCGTTCTAAAAACATTGAAAGCGATTGGACTACAAACATTGGATGAAAAATTTCAATATATAAATATAACTCTATATTTTATATGCAACTAGTGTTATAAATATTTTGAACTGAGTTTGTACTTCAAATTAATTATAAATACGTATGTATTTATGTACCTAGTTAAAGCTACATGGTTAGTGAGGCATTATAAATGACGCCTGAAGATTACGGTACAGACCGGTGTTAATTTTACTGACTTTAAACTTCGCCTTTGCAAGAATGCCAGTTTGTATGACAAGAATACTTTTGAATGACAGCTACAAACCTCTCATTTTACCTTGATAGATAATCAATTCGTTCTTATCATATATTGCTTTGGTTTTGGATCCGATTTCAGTAAAGATGTGAATATTTTTACTTCAGGCGGTTTTCGTCAAATCTAATGCTATTATTTTTCTATGTATAAAAGCGACCTTAATTTACGAAGTATCTTCAAACAGTTTCACATAATACCATTTTGATGTATTCATATTCGTAAGATATTAAAACGTTCCTAATACAACTTCGTCTGTAGTAAGTTTATGTGTGTATTTCTGTCTCGCTCGCACAGGTCAATAAGATGCCTGAAAGCGGCGTGGTTCGACCCGGATTTCAAGCAGGAATTTACTTTCACTTTCGTTGATATACATCGGCCAACAAATCGCTCGATCTGTTGCTAGACTTCATCTCCCCGTTGCGACGAGACGACGGTATCGGAGCGCGCCGTATCAGTGCAACGTTACACGAAATTGTAGTAATGTTATTTCTGAATCGTTGACGATATATTCTGAACAAAATATTTAAACGAATTAATTGTGAAATAGGTTCTATGACACAATAAACTATTACTTTACGTAAGATGTGAGCGCATTATTTAAATTATTTTAAATGAATACTTTTATTACATACACAACCAGAAATAATCATATATATTTAGAATTTAATTAACAAACATTTGTATGTATTTTACATATCAGTATGTATTATATGGACGACACAAATACAATAATAGTTTTCGAGTAATTTCAAAACGCTAAACATACTAAAACTCGAATAAAACATTAAAAACATTACAGTTTAAGATTAACATGAATTAAAAGTTAATATAAAAACGTAAAGCGTAAAATTTGGCACCTTAAAGGTTAAAGAATATTTTACATTAACAAATATAGAGTAGAAGAAAAGTCAACATAGTATATCTAAACTCACTCTCAACATTCAATAATATATTCTACACGCTCGAAATATATAGTGATAATAATTAAAAAAAATCTTACTCTTTAATTGGCATGATATTGTGCTGTTGGAGGCGTTAAAATTCTAGAAAAGGAATAACATTTTTATCGTTTTGAAAGCGCTACGTGAATTCAACAAGGATTACTCGTTCGTGTATTATGCTTACACTATCGAAAATGAGCAGCGGTATTTAGTCGATGTTTAATTATATTATTTCATTCTGTTTTATGTATAATTAATTACTTTATGTTGTTTGATACCGTCAATACATGCATCTTCCTTTCATCTACTCTTTTTTAAAAAAGTCTCACTCCGTTCATCCTTTTTTTTAGATTTATGAAATGTGGTAAATATTAAATATTGATTTCAGTTATTTAGATATCTATTTTAATACATTATATTATTATCTAATTCATTTACTTCACAATATAATTTGTTTAATTTTTTACTAGATTTTATTTAAATGTGATTTAGAATTTGGTTTCGCCAGCGAGGTTTACGGACGGTAAGCGTTTGTGATACGAGAATTATTTTCATTTACTTAGTAGCCCGCATTGTATTGTGTGACGCTTCCCGTCCGCTCCCACGGGAGCTACGCTACGCTACTACTTATTATCTAGGTGCGATATAATACGAATCCACGTCTTACTTACATTACTCTTTACATTTATACTTGAATACATGATTTCAACAATAATAACCCAAAAATAAAATCCTTTCAGGGCCTTGCAACTTTGCATAACAATATTTAAATATTCTCTTCACAAAACACAAACTTAACATGGTTATAACAATTGGTTACGAAACTATTTTTATTTTTCGACTTTATGGCTCAGTAAATTCATTCGGCCATATATCTTTAGGACAATATTGAATAACAACTTCGATGGTAGACGAATCACATTTAATATCAGGTATTCTGTATTTTTCACTTTTGTACGTTTTACAACATGCGGCTCACATGATTTCAGATTTAATCTGTTTAGAAATTAGCCTTAAACACTCGCATATTGTCCAAGATCGCGAAACAGTTTGATATTGCACAAATAAGGTTAAATATTTAAAGTCATAATATTAAGATTGAATGCATTTGAGAGCAAAAAAACGGGGTCTATATTAGATTAATACAATTAATGGAACTCTACGTACTTAACATGTTAACAAACACATAAATTCAAAATCACATATTCCGTATTTAATATTAAAGGGTTGTCCTGAATTTTAGAATAAAAGAAACTGTTTTCAGTTGTTTGTATTAAGCTTGGGATTCAAATTAGTAACCGTTAGTTTCCACTTTCTAACACCAGTGGAAAAACAAAATTTATAAGAAAAAAAAAAGTTTGGTTCGCAATATCAACTTGTTCTAGAAATATTTATTGTGTAAGGACAAAACAAGGAAACTATAGAATTTTTACCTCTTTCAACAACAATCGATTAGTATCTCAATTTAGAAAAAATCTATATTATTAGAAAAATAACTCACAGGTAAATTCTTAGTTTCTTTAGTTTGCCTTTTAAAAATAATATAGAAATAAAAAAAACCCTTAAACTACGCTATCTTTTAAAAACCCTAAACATTTATTTCTTTGCATAGCTTATAACACTTCCTTCTTTCCTGGAATTCCATTGAGCAAGATCTAAAAAGGAGTTTCTTTCCTAGTAGGATTTGTAATTTATATGTTTATCAAATTGTTACGAATACAACAGACTACTTTAAATTAAAGGAAATCGGTATTTTTATTACGATATATATTATCATATCTAAGTCAACAGTATAGTAAGCGCTTGTTTTTAAAAATTATAAGTGTAATCAACTAATTTAAATTATACTCAACATACAGAGATCAAAAAAAAATCACAGCACTATTTGCAATTTTCACTTCATTTTCATTAAATTAAATGGATTATTATTGTTATTTTCCCAATTAAAATCAGATTTATTATTATTAAAATGAATAGTACATAAATATAAACTTTTCAACATCCATATATTATGAACTTATTAAATGTAAAATTCTTTTTTCAGGTCCATACTACGTTAATATAAATTATGATGAAATAACCTTATACTTGATGTTTTGAATTTTTAACGTTTTAACTATCGAATACATAGGTAGAAAAAGTGTTCTGTGCACTAAGTTTTATATTGGATTGTGATATACCCGTGTAAATGTTAATTGAACAAAATAATTTATATATCTAATGTAAGTTTATTCTAAAATTGCTATATAAATATGTATTTACAATATAACCTTACATACATATACCTTACCCATGGTCAATCATCTACCAAGTTACATTCACACAAGTCAGTGTAGAAACAACGATTACACAATATTTGGAACGTTTAAAGTAATTTAAGATATATATTTCAATTGTTTATAACATAATATATACCTGAATTGATGCTAGATAACTAATTAGGAATATATATTTTGATAATATAGTCGATTTATAATATAATGATATACAGCACTACTCTGTTTTGATTTCCAAAAAATAGTTGTTGAGTTATAGTTTTTGAAAATGATTATGATTCGACCGCGCTATTAAACTTAAGTTAATGATAATTAATATTTTTAAAGTAGATGAGTTCGATATAAGATAGACTTATTTCTCGCTATTTTCTTAATAATATTAGAGGAATAATATTGACTAGATATCTAAATACATTAACATGTAAACTACAGTATAGATGTATTTTCAATATAGAAATTACACTTATTAAGTCTTTCTTTTAATAAAAAAACAATATTTATATAAGAAAAAAATTGTTGCTAAAATTTAATTCTGTTAAATAAATAGTAGTTTAAAGTGCTCTTAACTATCTCTAATATAAATAAATGGTATCCAATAAAACATATTCATAATAAACTTATTTTAAAATTGTAGAATAGAACACATCATTTCATATTTTTTATCTTTTAATGGCCTTTTATTTTAGAAAAAAGGATTATTAATATTAATTGATTCTACCTGAAAAGAAGACATTGCGTATTTCTATTTATCAATAAAAAGCAGTTTCTTCTAATACAAGATATAGATTGATCTAAAATCCTAATATCGTAACATGCCCGTATCGCCGGATCGAACGCCAAATCTCTTTAGTTTTCTTCACCGAGTAACACCAAGTCGTCAGCCACTACGTCAGAAACGTGCAGGTAAATTATCCAGTACATGAGATTAAAGCATACGAAGCAAACGGGGAACACGATGCGCGAGTACTTGTCGATATCCGACGGCGTGGTGCCCAGTAGTTTGTTGATACCCTGCAAAAGTTGTTTACCTTGACTTCTATAATTAATGTTACACTTCAACGCGTCAAACTATTTACCACAAAATTCGCAAGAGGCAGTTAATTAAACCATCGCATTGCGGTTTCTGAATACAAGCTCGCACCGCAATATATATGATGTAATTTAGCCCTCGCTTAATTCACATGTACAGTGTAACATATGTAGGTATACAAACCTTTGAAGCGTGCACCAGATGCGGAGGCGGGACAGGTTCTTCCTCGGGTTGCGGTGGCGGTGGAACCGGAGCGGGGCCGCGAGCACCGTTGATGGTATTTTCCAGAGTAGCTCCCTTAGAATACGCCTTGGGGTCATGCACCTTGAACCGGACTTCCTGTGTGTGAGGGTTGTAAGACTATATTTGGGGTAGATATACATTCTTAAATATGACACACACGGTAAGCTACTGTTTCAAAACAATTCTCACCGATGAGCGACTCGGAGGCAGCGGGCGGTTTAGGGTGCTCGTTCTTGGCGGTGGCAGCGGCTCGGATGGTCCAGGGGGCCCGTCCATTGCCATTTTCTTTTCGGCAGCCATTTTCTGAACAGCCGTGAATCGTTGCTTCCTCATCTGTATCCTTTTAGCCATGTAGCCAACAGTAGCGTACTCTGTAACGAAAATATATTTTAAAATATGACCACAAAACATTAAACGCAAAGCATTATTTGTATTCAGGCACGTTTTATATAATCTAATACATGATTTGATAAATGTAAATAGTAACGCTCCAATAATTTCAAATGTATGGAAGTTACATTGTAAATCGTTTAAAACAGATAATACGCTTATGATACAAAATATATGTCTTACAACGAATTAACATCGTTTCATCACATTTCAGTAAACAATTAAAATTACATTTAAATATTGACACAATGACGTTTACAATACTCAATTAATCCATTATCCCTCTAATGTTACCTAGAAGACTGGCGAAGACCATGACGAAGCAGGTTCCCAGATATACGTCGATAGATTTAACGTAGGAGATCTTAGGGAGCGCAGCATTGGTTGACGACATCAGCGTAGTCATGGTCAAGACGGTAGTGACTCCAAGAGAAACACGAGCCGGAGTAGCATTGCGGTTTAACCAGAACGAAACCCAAGATATGAT
The DNA here is from genome assembly GCA_013186455.1 of Papilio dardanus tibullus. Classification (NCBI taxonomy): domain Eukaryota; kingdom Metazoa; phylum Arthropoda; class Insecta; order Lepidoptera; family Papilionidae; genus Papilio; species Papilio dardanus. Next base: position 1,278,519 of record QDHC01005077.1, read on the forward strand.
GACGATAAGACCAGACGGAATGTAAATCTGAATCAAATAGTAGCCCATAGAACGAACAAACTGAATCTCGCAAGCCAAACGCGAATAGTTTCCTGCAAAAGAAAAATATTAAAGTTAAAAAGCCACTCTAACGAGTCGATTAACGAACTCAACTTGTAGTTCATTTCTAAATTGACTTGCCGATAAGCTTGTGAGTTGCATGCAACTTAAATCACGCGAACACACGGACCCATGACGTTAGCTGAGTTATTTAAAGGCTTATGATATTTGCATCGGTGCTTGATACCTGTGGTAAGGGAGATCTCCATAGCTCGTTGCCGATGACCGAGCACCTTGAACTGCGGTAGAGACACCTCGCTCGACACACCCACAGAGTTGGGCCCCTCGTTCCACTTATATCGGATGTCCCGCATGGTGTAGCCGACTGTACCATGCAGATATATGGAACGATAAAATAAGCACCCATCGCACTGGGTTTTTAATAATATCCGTAACAGTGATATACTCGTTTAACTACTACATGTGAAGTGTAAAATGATAGCATCGCGTTTGTACATAAAAAAACAAGCATTTTTTGCTTCATTTGGCTACTTTAAATAAAAGCGTATTGGGTTATATACACCAAATATGATATTATATGGCGTATAGATTTATGATATAAAACTTTAGTAGTATCTTATCAAGCCAGAACTAAATTAATTAAAATATCTAAAAAAATGTTACTAAATTAAGCCAACTTATGTTGAATATTTTTGTTGCTTATTTTCACTAATTACTCACAACTTTCAATCTCAATGTTGCACAACTGGCGGTCCATAGGGAAATATTGCAGATCCATGGGGCAAGAAGCAGTGATAGTCAGTCTAGAAAGAGAAAACACGATGGTGAAATGAATACAAAACTTGGGATGTTGGACTACATAAATGTATTGTAATTTCTTATAATCCTACCTTATACTTCGCGTGATAGATCCGGAATGGTGAATGCGAATAAATTCGTTGCTAGTGGTTGCAATATGGAAGTACGATTGTTTCTCGTTCACGAAAAAAGTATCCGGAACCCAAATGTTTCGTATGAACTCAGATCCCACGGACAAAGTCTCCACTCCGGGTCTCTTCTTATAAGCAAGCCTCGGGTCGGTCCAAAATTGACGAAAATAGAAGTCCAAGGTGAAATCCTAAAAAAATAATCATTTATGAAATCAAATGATTAATTATCAAAACATTTAACAATAGAAGTTAAGCAATTATAATTTTTATTTATATCAAGATTTAAGTACAAAGATGAGCCCAAATCTCCTTTGAAATATATACGTAGATTTTAAAACAATTAAAGTATTATCATTTACGATGTCAATTATTAGTGCCGCCTAATGATCATTATTCATACGGATTATGTTGATATTATTATTGACCGAAGCCTTCTAGCAATGAAAACAGGTACACTTCTAAACAAATAAAAATTCAATTTTACACAAATTGTATTTGTAAACTTAGTCAAGGCTATCTATATGCTTAAATCTTTTATTATACATACATATAATATTATATTAAACACAAATATCATATGGCTCAGCAGCAATAAGTATCATATGACTATTGGTGTTTCATTCTAGCTAAATTTCATTTACTATGAGCTATCATTTCCTATTGTCCGGTCACGTCTTGAGGTGACTTTAAATGTCCCCTTGATTTGGTTTCCACTAGGGGTCATACACCCTGGTCGTAAAAATAATGCTTTGGAACCGGTATCAAGGGTATCTCCGCGTCAGCTGATTGTAATACACCATTGTTAAACTTTACCTATAGTTTACATCTTACGCGACGGTTAAATTTTGCTGTTAACCCTTTTAAAAGTCATGACACCTCCCTAAAACTATCCAAAGTAATAACGAATAATAAAATAAATAAGGTATACCTAAATTAAAACAAAACATTGAAGATTCCTTGTCGAAACGGAACTCTCGTGACAACGGTACAAACATTTAAAACATTCATAGCAAGACTACTTAAAAAAAAAGAAACAGTTAGGCGAATGGCGATGTTTGAGTGTTATACGCCAATCTGAGAGACAATAGTAAGATCCACAGTCACAACAAATACCTACTCAAAAACATAAAAAGCTTAAAACAAAAGAACAACAATGGAGCAAATTTACGACAGTGTCTTTCTTGGAGATATGCTTATTAGCAAGGTATACATTTTGTTATGTATTATTTTATTTTTAGACACACCCGGAGTAGTGCACCACAGCGGCCAATTAAACTTTAGGTGTATGTTCACAATTTGAAATTTTGGATTTAAAAAAATAGAATGAAAGCTAGTGGTGCGCCGCCCGGGCTGTCTGCTCCATAACGCCGGCATGCTCGCAGCCTCGTGTCTGGGGCTGCTCGGTCGCGGCGGCGCCGGCGGCGGTGGCTCGCGGCGGACACCGCAGCGACCGAGACAAGCGTGAGCTGACAGTGGCGAGTACCATGAGCACTTCGGAGACGGAGCTGATAGAGAGCACATACATGGTGACGCCCACCTCCACTGGCGGACCTGCAATCAAGCCCAATTGTGAGTCGCGCTCGCGCCTCGCGCCGTGAAAACCAAACCAGAGGACGATGACGTGTGCGCCGGAGCTCCCTCGACCGAACGAGGACTAAGCCACGTTATATCTATATCACTAAGGTCCATCGATCGACCGAGGGTAGCTATCCTAAATTCTTCGCTTCTTGCACTAACCGACCATCTACTTAAAAGTGTTCACTTAAATACCATTTTAACTTCAGACAAGGAGCTGATGGAAAGCACGTACATGGTGACTCCCACATCCACTGGCGGTCCTGAAATGTTACTTCGTTTACATTACATGTAAATAACTACGCGTTTGGCCGCAGTATCAGCCAGTACTCAACTGTGACCCTAAGTCATTTATTCTTTTGGATATGTCCACGATACGAAATAGAACGCCATTGAGTACTTTAGTTACTTCAACCCTCACGAAAGTTCTTCTTTAAATGGACGTGATATTATTCTAGCCCCGATGCTAAAAGCCATAATATTTCAGAAGACTAACATAGTTTTACTATTCGCTCTTTGTTGCCTACCAACACTACTAAACCCGTTGATAAAAAGACCGACCATTGATTTTAGTCATATTTTGGTTGCAGACCTTTTGCGTGTTCTCTAGTTCATCTATGTGTGGAGAATAGAATATATAAAAATACCAAAGCTTGCATACTATTTCTGGCAATAATTGGCAATTACATTTTAGTTTATTTTTACTAAACACAATAAAAAATAAAAATACTGCAAATTTAGTTAAAAGTTATTATTTTCTTTAGTAAGTTAATAATAATATGAATTAATCATGAAAAACTTCAATCGAGTAGTGATACTCAAGTGAATAAGTTGCAGTAAAATATGCAAACAGTTTAACGTTAAGATGAATCCACTTGAGTTTCTATTGTAATTCAGATGCACGGATCCATCCAATTTATTGTCTCGGCAGCGCAGTTAATTTATGCATTGAATTTAAATACAACGCTTCAGTTGTAGTACCGATACGGTTTATTTTAAATCTATATTAAGTTTTACCATTGCATTAATAATTTCTTATAGAATTTTTATACTGATCGTAATACTTTCCAAAGTCACTTACTAGAATGAGGTACTAAGAGATAAGAAGTTAACCCTTCCCAAAACTTACGACTAAGTTTTTTATTCTTTTATTTTTTAATAAAACGTATAGAGGATGTGAAAAAGTGTAGTATGTTTTTAGAGTACACGTACAGTTAATTAAAGTTGTCTTTTAAAGATAATCTTTTTGGTACAAAAACAGTTGTGGCAACATGTAAATGTCGAAAAATATATTTATGAATAACTACCTGCCGACCACGACCCCGTTTGCGCGATATAAAATGAACTAAATAGCTTGTGCGTTCTTTATTTTTACCAAATTTCATCGAGATCTGTTTACCCGTTCTAGAGGTGCTTCCCAACAATTACACATCCAATCAAACTTTCGTATCTAAATTAGTATGATTAAATCAATTATTTAAAATTAAAACAACACCGAGTCAAGATATGCGTAGCTTATAATAAAATATATGTTACTCGATAGCATTATAATCTTCATTAGAAATTGATCGCATCGATGTCAATCGGAATTCAATTTTCACCTAGCTTAAGTTGCTGGCGTCTCTGCTTCCGTCCAATTATGACATGCATTCAAGCGAAGAATAAATAGGTTGATGATAAACTACTCGTAGTTTGTCCTATTATTCAACTATATTGGAATATCATATTATTGTCTTTAAGCGTATTAATCCAGAAATATTTCATATAAGTTATCCCCTGTGGAACTGACCGCACGGAATTAAAAAAACTTAGTAGTGCGTTCTGCCAGACTATGATTTATATCTATAGCAATATCGAGAGCGGTTCTGGCGATGCTTTTAAACCACGATCCGTCTAAACTTTTGCGTTTATAATATTAGTTAGATTAGTAATTTTCAATATACTTCAACAAATAAATAACAGCTGGTCATGAAACCTGGAAACGTCGGTAACTCGAAGAATTAACATCTAGAACCGTAGGTATTAAGACTATAACTTACTTTTCTGCCAATAAATAACATACACGAAACATTTAAAGCTTTCATTGCATAAGTTACTTACCTTTTATAATATAACATTATTGATCTATTTTGTACTTTTCATTTTTTGATAATAGTCAAATTTCAAATCAACAGTCTGATGATTAAGGGTTACGATTATCAATTTAGTGGTCATAGGTTCAAATCCCGTTTAAAACATACAACCGAATTGAGAACCTCCTCTTTTTGGAATTAAATTAAAAATGGCCAAATCTATTAGTATTTTAAATTATAAAACCTCTATTTAACTCACCTCCATAGTTAGGCCTAACTCTCTTGTCGTAGCTGACGCTGAGTGAATCTAGAATCGCTGATATATTGACATCTCCGAACATACCCCCTCCGCCGGCTCCCCTGTAACAAAACAGTATTATTTATAAACGGCATACAGTCTGATTTATTTTTAAATTATTAATCCTCTTACAAGTAATTTAGCGTCAAGACCACCACGATGTCTATTTTAAATAGCTCTAAAAATCGTATTTTAAGCTCTATTTACATTAAAAGTAAAAAGTAAGTTGATAGATATTTTTATACTTAAAATGTTTATTAATATTAATTTATTCTAATAAATTTTAACTATTTTAACCGACTTCCATCGGAAGAAGGTTAACAAGTCAGTGGTTAGCAAAAGAATCGATAAAACAAAACTCTGTCAATTAAAATCTTATAGTACGTGGGTGTTGAGTAAATCACAATGACGCTTGTTTTTTATCTGATCCAATAGTACAATACAATCTATTTCGATCTTAAAACTCAATGCACTTGGATTACAAAATCAAAAGAAATATATTACCTATGAATTAAAGGCAAATAAAATTGTCGAAGTATAAGAGTACTTTATAAGATCAATATCCTATTCTATTAGTTACATATTCGAAAATCATTTAGGTATCTTTCATAATATTTTTGCCAAACCCTTACCGAGATTAATGCATTGAAAATGCAAAATCATGCAACGAGAAAACTATTTTACCATCGTTCCAGCCACTTTACTTTGAATGAAGTGAAGTGGAGAAATCTACCGCTCACGTTGCCCGATCCAGAGGTAAAAAACTTAAAATGTTGCAACGAACTTTTGCCTTGTAAAGTTATGAGCGGTGAACTGGGATGGAATAATGTTCCGCACTACTAAGCATGTCATGCTATACCGACCAATTTAGGTCAAATGGTTATCCCTTTAAGTGACCACAACAGTAGATCGACGCTTACCATATTAACATACATTATATTAATCGAATCACTGATGCAACTGGCTAGGAATAGTATTAGTATGATATATGTCATGAATTAGTTTTAAAGGGGAGAATAATTCATCTCTTTGCTGACCTGTTGTCTGGTCTTTTGCTGTTTATTACACAAACTACTTCTCTTTTTAATGTTTTTCTTAATTGCGATCATAACTTGAACTTAAAGTATAGCTATTCCTTAACATTTTGGTAGTCTCTTTTGAGTTTAAATATAGTCCTAGCGTGAAGGGTAGAGGCGTTAATTGCGCAATAATTATATCTAATAAACTATTAAATTGATATCACATTTTATTATATTGACCAATAATGTTTAATGGCGTAAAATTATTTAATATCGTATCAGAGTATAACGTTTATTCGACTATTAATTAAGTTTGCGCCTCTGTGCGAATCGATTTAATTAACTGAAAAACAGAGCTCGCGATGTAAAATTGTAATTGAGATAAATATACGAACAATACATTTTAAAACGTTTGTCTATATCCCCCGGCGTCTCATTGAGGTGTCATTCCGTAAACAAAATAAACTGTGTTGGAAATAATTGTTTAATTTTATAATTTTATACAAAAGCTAGCTTTTCGAAAGCAATGGCAACTTAATTTAATGTTTGAGTTTGTTATTGTGTGGATTTTATTTTAATATTTAAAAACATAAGCGTTATTATATGATATTTGTTTGCGTAAACATAGACATACTCACAATAAAGTATTGTACTGGTTTGTAGTGAAAACACGACGATAAAAGGATATAATCATTACTTCGTTTTTGTTTTTATTTAAACGTGACAAACGAGTAAACTGCCATCTAAATGCGCTAAAATAACTAAGCGACCGTTACCGATGATGAAAAGACTACCGCATTCGCAGATGCGTTGCTTAGTTTTAATCAACGCAGGAGGGGACGCACAGAAAGTTAATAACTCCCTTTCCTATGCGTTCCCTACTCCTGCAAATCCACCTCCCTTCCCATGTTATCCTCAAAAGAAAAAGGTGGTAAGGAGTTAATGACCAAAATTCGGCCTTGTATTGTTATATCTATTCACTTGTCCCTCTCCTCGTATGTTAAGTTCTATAGCACATCCTTTAATATTTTCATTGAATATCGAGAGCATTGTGTAAAGTTATTCTATGAGAACTTTAAATACTGATAGAAACATGATATTATTGTCGGTACTCGTCTGCCACAAGTCTAAACACTTACGGCCACATCGCTCGAACTACGCCTCGAGCCTTCTCGGAATTGATATATCAGAATTCCGAGTAAAACGCTATTGTAGAATTATTTCCATTTAAGCGGAATACCTGCTCTTTTAGTGGATTAATATTTCGCTATGGTAAAACACATTTCTCGGCATATCTATACTTATTAATATTATAAAGAGCGAAACTTTGTACTTTTGTATGTTTGAATTTTTGTATGTATTTAAATAACTCAAGAACTACTGGGCCAATTTCAAAAATTCTTTCACCATTAGAAAGCTACGTTACCCGCGAACAACATAAGCTATATTATTTAATTCCACGCGGACGAAGTCGCGCACAACAGCTAGTAAATATATAAAAAGAAATATGTTTTTTTTTCTATTTAGTTCACTTGTATGGATGAATTCATTGGAAATGATAAATTATGTTTACATAGTCTCTGGCTGGCGACGTTCTCACATTTATTGTCTATGGATTTGTTTTAAAAAGTTTCAGTGTTTTAATTGTGTACATGTCTGTTTTAATAAGTGTATAATAACTGACTTATAAAGATAAAATTGTTTAGATAGGTTTGTTATTCACATTTCCATTCCACATTTCTATTGAATTCGATTATTAGTATTCGTCATAAACTCGGAAAAATATAAATTACAAAATACGTTGAAGATTTTTATGGAAGCATTTTTGTATTGATGTAATAGTGAAAATGTTGTTGATATTTTCTGAAAACATGGAAAAGGCCGTCGTTTACGAGGCAGCTCCGATGTCGGTGTACAAGGTTTATTTAGTTCTGCACATGTCACGATTTCCTTTTAACGATAGTAACAGGCGATGCCACCGAACACACTAACCTACATTTTACGGAATTTACACTCACTCGGTCAGAACGGAAAACCAGAGATATATATCATTTTACTTGCTGCAATTTTGCTCGTATTTTTAATGCGTTAGCTTTCAGACATTTACGTTCAACTTTTTTTACGCATTTGTTGAATTCAACATTTTATTTTTTAAATCAATTACATAGTATTTTTTAAAAAGTAATGTAATTATTATATTAAAAACATTACTTAACAACTTATGTTTTGTCGATGATCATAGCCTCATCATCATCATCGTTGCCTCATAATTAGAAAAAATAAAATGAGTGCCCACCTCTCAATCACTCATGTCAATAAAAACATATTAAATCTCAATAAAAAATAAAAAACGGGAACAAACAATGTCTTGAGACTTTAAGTACGTTTGAAGTGCTATCAGAATAGGCACTTTTAACAAGACGCGTTACAAAATATAACAAAGAAGGTTGTTGTTAGGTTTCTAATTCTTGATATTAGACGTTTCTTTCCATAAAGGTTTGCTTCTTAACGGAACAACTTAGATTTTTAAGTAAAAAACTTACCATAAGTTATTAGATGTATACTTAGTGACAAGGAAAATATATTTGGGAACTTTGTCCTGTGTATAATGTTTTGCAAATAAACTTTTTTATTTTGACTAACTATACAAGCAGATAAGACTTAGGGCGTTCTTACACAAGGTTTGGCTAATCTGCTTTCAGTATCTAAGCTCCAGAATACAATGTCATAGAGGTATACTTCTACATCTATGCTAATAAAGATGAAAACTTTGTTTTTTTTTATCTATTGAAATAACTCAAGAACTACTTAGCAGATTTCTAAAATTCTTTCACCATTAGAAAGCTACAGTATCTTCGAGTAACATAGGTTATATTTATTTATTCCATGGGAACGAAATCACGAACAACAGCTAGTATTATATAAATCAAAATTTGTTCTTACAGTTTCTATCGCGAAATTGTATTGCATAAGCCACTTTATAACTAAAATAACAGATTGGCGTAGTTTGGTGTATGAAAGGGTTAAGATGATAAAGAATCATGACGTAACTGCGCAAACCAATTAAATTTTAAACCTATTAGTCGAGAAAATCTGTTCTACTTTTTTAAATTAAGCCATTTCACAGATAAGAAAAAGTTAAGACATTTTAATTTTGAAACCAACCATTATTCAATTTTTATAAGACAAGTTCGAACAATTATGATCTCGAAAATAAGGTTATAGAATCATTTTTATTCACCAAAAGCAATCCTCTACCGTGCGGTTTTCGCGAAACTTCCTGCCTCGCACAGCCGCACTGTGGAACGATCTGTCCTCGGCGGTATTTCCAAACCGCTACGACTTAGGGACCTTCAAGAAGCGAGCGTATCACCTCCTAAAAGGCCGGCAACGCATCTGTGGTTCCTCTGGTATTGCAGATGTCCATGGGCGTCGATGATCACCTCGGTGTTCCCGCTGCTCGTTTGCCCCCTTTTCTTATATAAAAAAAAAGATGATAAGTTTTTCTTATTGAAGATTATGCTAAATCTCTGACTGATCAAGAACTCAACAGAAACTATTGTAACCCTAAGGCTACATTAAACTGAGTTCACACAAAAAACGGAGATTTTGCAGGCGTAAGGCAGTTTTTGGCGTGACGTCGTTCTAATGATGCCTAAGCGTTAGGATAACGAAAATGCCAACTGAGATTGTACAATCGATCATCCTACATTCTTTAATTCTATTTAATACAGTTCGAACAGTTCAACTGTACAGTTTAAACTGCGCAGTTAAAACTAAACGTTTGTAACCGGCTTAAGCGTTTCATATTTTTCTATGGCATGAACACTCGCTTTCATTACCTATCACAAAACCGATCACATAATTATGAAAAAAACATCAATACCATGTTTAATTATCAACAATTTACTAAGAGCAATACTATAATAGCGTTGAAAATCCAGTTTCAAAGTAAACACGAAGCTGACGTTGAAGTCTACACGACGGTATTGTGTAGGCGTCGACTAGGCTACGTTCATTGTGGCAACTACAACCGCGATACTAATTAAATCAAATGAGTTTGAACATAAATGTATTAACAAAGTTCTATTTTAATTTTTGTTGTTAAACAGTTATATGTGATTTGAAATATGCCAGAAATAATAGAAAATTGATTCTAAGTCTAACATATTCATCGGCCTATAGGCCATAGAAGAATACACCATGTTTGTACAATGGTTATGCATCAAAGAAACAATTAGCACACAACGCAAATAGCACACAACGCGCCAATTTCGAATTGGAAACCCTCTCGTTTTCTGGACATAGTTAGATATTCCCACCCATGTCCTAACACATCGATATTATGTAAAATTATTAATATAAATTGAGAAAATACTAGATTGAAATGATTAGTGCCTCTAAAACGTAGAATTCTGCCATAAAAACAAACACTAACTCAACAACACAAAAACAACAAAACAAACACTCAAATATCTACACAGAAATATTTTTAGTACGAATAACTAAATACAGAGAATATCCAGCTTATAAGAATACTATAGAAAGTGAAGATTCTCGATATAACATAAACTCTTATAAATGAAAACTCATTTTATTTATTTTTAAATTTTATTTTCATTCTTTACTGAGTCTATTAAGTTAGACTGAAACAGATAAATAGCATAAATAAGTTTGTTGCGAAGCGCAGAGGATAACTGGAAATGTTATCTTAAATGAAACTGTGATTAGTTTACTCCCGCTCTTTTACCTGAATCACTTAAATTATGAGCTCTTTGCGCGGCAAAGTTAACTTGTTCCATTTGTAAAGGGAAATGAGATAAATTTTAAATTTTAATCCGCTCGCCAACGGAATAATATCACTATTTATGCTTTAACGCTTTTTCACGGGGACAGGAGAGTGATGTAGCGCAGTAGGCCAGTGCAGCACTGCAATTCAAACATGTAAACAGGGGGGGTTTGTGTTTTATCCCCCCTAAACCTGACCGAAAAAAAAGTTTTTAGCCCTCTGTTTAATTATTAATATTGTAAAATAAAAATAGAGGCAGATCTGACCTTGATCTGATTATCTGAGCGACGCCGACATTCCTAGTAGCGCCATTTAACTTATTTAGTGTGTGTCATATAGTTGACATCGTTGTTTCAATGTTTGTACCCCTCCGAAACTAAAGTCTGGATACGTATCTACTGCTACTGTTTAAGTTTACTTACCGTAGAACACAACTGCCCGTGACACTTGTCTAAAATCCATTGTCATCACTTTAGACAACACAAAGTTTACAAAGGTATTATGTACTACAATATTATGCAATACAAGTATCACGTTAGTTGATTCTAGGATTACTATCAAAACAGTTTGTCCCGGCGAGTGTGTTCAAACAAAAGGATACATTGTCCTACTGGAACGCCTCGCTGGACTACCCTCATGTGAAAGTAGCTTTACAGTTGAGGTCGAATTGCTTTTATTGTGAGGTTTTCTTTTTAATACAGTTCGTAAGATTTAATTTTAAAGGGTAATTTATCTGAGATAGCTTATTTGTTCCCCACTTAAGAATAACATTTTATAGGTATTTTTCTAAGTTTTTCTTTCTAAAATGATAGACTTATTAATAACACGATTACTACTCTGTTATTAAAATCATGCAATCATCATGAGGTATAAAAATATTTATCATAATTACACATTAAGTATAAAAATATTTTTGAATTACGTTTCAATCTTACGGTTTTTCAACATCTCTATCTACGAGTATACTATAATATTATAAAGATGAAAACTTTGTATTTTTATATGTATTGAAATAATTCAAAAAGTACTGGGTCGATTTCAAAAATTCTTTCACGATTACAAAGCTATATTATCCCCGAGTAACAGAGGCTATATTTTTTTATTCCAGATAGGCGAAGTCGCGAATAACATCTAGTTATCTATAAAACATGTTGTAAATAAAATGAAAATTAACAGTGTCTCATTTCAATTTACCTTTCAAATAAAACGTAAACCTGTGTCAGACGCCTGGCCTTTGAAATTGTAATTGCTATTTCATGAATACGTTTACCGTGTTTACGTTGATAAAAATATGGAATGTAGAATTTCTTATCATTATTTTTTTAAATGGCAACCTGTTTAGGATTTACGTTACGGTTACGAATGAGGGCATATGCTTCAAGAAAGTTATGAGATTGAATTTGAATGGCCTGAAAGGGCCCCCTTGCACAGCTCCCTCGCCGGCGGTGCAGTAGTACAAAACAGCAAAGGAGAACAGCAAGAGCGAAGGAACTATGGATAGAATACTGTGAATTCAGATATGACAGCTGATAGAGATGTATTCAAGAATATTACATACCATGCCCACCCCTGTAGGGCAAAGGGACAGTATTGAACTTATGGCCGTTTTCACCAACAATCCCTAAATTTTAGGTAACCCTTAACACATTTTAAATATCACCTAACACTACATATTTTACCGCCAATATTTGTAGTTATTTATTTTTGTTTTTATCGTTTGGGCTTCAAACTCATAATATTTATTTGCGCAAGTACTTACACTGAAGTTATATTTTTCTTAATTCAGGGGTGCTACCCAAAGATTGGCGATCGCTGAATCGACAAAATATATAAAACTGTCAATGATATTCGATAAGTCATGCGCTTACGTGTGGGATATAGAACGTCATTGTCATTTCCATGCATTTTTGGTGCTCGCTATCGTAATCTTCTTGTTTAACTATTTAACTTTGTATTTACATTAACAGAGTTCAATGTTGTAGTGGCAATGAATATAGTAAAGGTCAAGTTCACGTCGATATTACATCGATGGCCGCAACACGCCGGATACTGTTTCATCGAAAGCGTCCATAGTTTATACTCTCTTGCACGTCAATCATCTTAATGAGAGTGAAACTTAATACCAATTATATCACAATCGAGCTACAATAGACACGTATAATTACATTATATTTTATCATTAATTAAAATACAATATTGAAAAAGACGAGACATAACAAGCAGTGGATGTGTAAAGACTAAAGACTGGTGTAATGATGTTCTTAGTTAAAATTATGTTGTAAATGTAGACTACGTATCCTACATTTACAACATAACTTTAACACATCATTATTGTAATATAATTGGGAATGTTCGCATGGGCGCTTTTTTAACGCGCGTTGATAAAGCGCTAACATAAAAAAGCGCATTAAAAACAGTCTCAATACAGGCTGCGCCTAGTGCGAAGACGCTGTACACTTCGTCTTATTTATATAACAGTTTGCAAATAAACTTTTTTTTTATTAAGACTTACAGTCGTTCATTCGCGGATGATACATGATGATGATGGTGTGCCTACTATCCGTACTAGAAAAGCTGATGCAGTTCGCTAACAAAAGTACAACTTCTAGCAGAATGATCACTGTTTACAATTCTCCCACAAGATAAACCACACGGACTCGAACCCCTTTGTTCAAGCAAGATAAGTTTAGGTATTAAATTTGTACCAATTATACAGTAACAATCGTAGAACCACGGGATACGAGATTAATTTAATCTATTTTCCCACATCTAGTAACTCGGTGTAAATCCTAGATAGCAGTCTAACCTAGACATTAGCGGAAGGTAATAGGAATCGATACCGGTCATATTCTTAGTAGTACGTAAAAAATTATTAACACATTAAGGGTGGGTTGCATCATATCAACGGACATAGTTATGTTTAATATTAATTATGACGGTGACAATTAAAAAAACATAGTTTTAGCTACGGCTATAATCACTAGCGTAGAGTCATATTATATTGTAGTAATTAAGTATTATATAACTTAGATCAATATGAAGATATATTTATACGTATTCATAATACGTACTCGCAGATAAAAAACAATATCCTAGGTACCGAGGTTGCTGCCTCAACAAAAGCAGGTATTGATTGGGTCCCCATTTCTTTTATTTATTTAATAAAAGAAATGGTATTGCAGATGTCCATGGGCGTTGATGATCACCTCGGTGTTCCCGCTGCTCGTTTGCCCCCTTTCTTATAAAAAAAAATCACTGTAACTTAAAGGTTAAAAAGGTTTCGACCCATGGTGGGCCCCATTTTCCGCAACTCCACGACAAGCGCGTATTTTGCGTGAATACACATATCTTTAAATTTCTTCGCCGATATGTGCAGGTTGCATCACGATGTTTT
>QDHC01005077.1:1293221-1347968 GCA_013186455.1 Papilio dardanus tibullus
TAATTAAGTATTATATTACTAAGATCAATATGATGATATGTTTATACGTTGCAGCCTTAACAAAAGCAGGTATTGATAGGCCCCCCACGGGGGTAGTAATAAAAGAAATGGTGACATTCACAGTAACTTAAAGGTTAAAAAGGTTTCGACCCATGATGGGCCCGATTTTCCGCAACTCCACGACAAGCGCGTATTTTGCGTGAATACACATATCTTTGAATTTCTTCGCCGATATGTGCAGGTTGCATCACGATGTTTTCCTTCACCTAAGAGCGACGGTAAATATACTCAGAGTATATCACAGTAACTTTAATATACTCTGAAAAGCATTGCACCGAGACATCTAATTTAAAAGTTAAAAGGGTTACAATACAACTAACAAGTGATAAAAGGTATTTTTCTCCCAGAAATACGCTGGTATTTTTACAACGGGAAAACAACATTAAAACATACAAATTGGATTAATAAAGGAAACGTCTGTTTTAATCTACACAGTGAATTAAAAAGAATAACTGAGTCAACTTTAGTAACCTACTTGTATTAGTTATCGTTGTTTTATCAAAAAGATAGATAGCCAATACGTTTTAATACAAGTGATAGCAGAAATAGTAATAAAACGTCAAATGTCGGTTGTATTCACATCCGAGATCCGATACATCATTGTAAATATCAAGGCTTCACTTGGGCAGAGAGCTTTATAGGATTTAGAATTTCTATCTGCATATGTGCATTTGCATTCTCACCTTATGAGTGGATGTTCATTCAAGTAAATACAATTCTAAATATATTTCTGTTCGAATAGATAAATCTGCTGTGAAAAGACAAATGATGGCCAATTACAACCAATTACTTCGTCGAATTGTCTGCATGCATATGCTTGTAATTACTGTTGTATAAACACAATTATATAAATGTATCTGCAATTGCAGATGTCTATGGATAGCGGTCGCTTTGCTATTTCAGCGAATCCAGATAGCCGCTTGCCCGTTTGTCACTTTAAAATATTAAAAAACAGTACTTTTTTGTACGCAAATATTATTGCAGTACGTAGTTGTATTTTAATTGACTGAACAATAACTTCATCTATACTTTTAAATCTTTTATTGGTAAACAAGTTATCTAATCTTAAAATAAAAATAAATATAGTACTTATAAGTTTATTTTATTTCATTTTTAAATTAAACTGCATCTTATAAAAATAACTTACAAAAAACACTTATTGAAACTGGAAAAATAAATGTCTAAAGTTACAAAATATTTTAATCGAAAAAACGTTAATCTGAGCGAGTGCAGAGTGAAGTGCCACTCGATACGGGCATCCTTACTTAGAGCTCAATAAGTATCGTAGAGACCTCACTCAGAGACTTTCAAACGACACTCGAGTATCAACCGTTTAATTTTAAAGCTATTAAATATCAATTAAATATTTTATAAACTAATAAAGTGGATTTATATCGTAAAAATATTCGTTAAAATTTACTAATACGTAAGGGAATAAAAGATTAGACAATAGAAGCGGATAATAAAGAGAGAAAAAAATATTCCATTTAACAAACCTTTTAAATCCATTTGTTGCAGTAGTTTCTTTTTATTCTACACGGATTTGTTAAAATTTACTAACGAATCGTTTCTGCACAAAGTCTACTTACATTGCTTGTTTAGATTAACTTTTTTTTTTAACTAAAATCAGTATTAGACTTTCAAGGAAATTGTTACATAATCTTACCTAAGTCGCCCATTACTTCGACCATAATTTATAAGCAAAGAATTTTTATTTAAAAAAAAATGTATTTAAAATAACTCAAAAACAACAGTGCAACTTTCAAAAAATCTTTACTATTAAAAAGCTACATTATCACCGAGTAGCATAGGCTACGTTTTCGCGAGGACAAAGTCGCGAACAGCTATTGATGTTATAAATCAAATCTAAATCTTGATTAAAGCAAATCTTGTTGTACAAAGCCATCCCGTGTAGCATCAGGTAATTCACAAACTGTAACAGCGGATGCTCGTGGAATAAATAAACACGTTCTATGATACTCGATTAACCTGGTTTTCGATTGCTTACCGTAGTACGCACGCTCACGTAGACAATATGTGCCGCTAGAAATTGCACGTCATTAACTTACATTCAACGTAAACCTTTCAGTCAATAGACGATCTGAAACCATTTTTGCTCATGCGCTATAATTAAAAATTTTAATCTATTTTATTTTTTACCCTATTTAAAATCCCAATAGAAATGGAAAAATATATTCTCTAGTATCTTTTGTATGTAATAACATTTTTAAATGTGTGAACATATTAAAAAGAAATCATAATTTTTTTTCCCATATTCTCATTAGGATTTAACAGACTGTAAACTAACAATTTATTTTCACGCCCGATGTAACTTGGTAGATCGGTTCTTCATGAATGCGTTTTGTACAATATTGCAATAAACTGTTTTCACTCAAATAGAAAGTTAGTACTTAGCTCAATATTCTGTGGCTTAATAGAAAATTTAACAGCGAATTATGAATAAATTTATACATTTTTTTTTATTTCATATAAGGTTTTTAAACGCTATATATATTGCAACATTTTCATTTCCCGGAAACTTTTTCCATTTTTTTTTTAAAAAAGACAAACCTTATAATTCCGTACCGTATTTTATTAACATGTAAACGTTCAAAGGTTTCAGTTTAAAACGCTAATGTTTTAGCATAAAAAAGCTTTGAAACGAAGTAAAACTGTTTTGCAATTTTTAGAGAAACAAATAATATTAAACGTACCCTATTTATTTAACTTGTAAACGTTCAAAGCTTTTAGCTTGTTGAGTAGTTTAACGTGACTCTAGTTTTTTAAAATTTTATTAAATTCATGTAAAACATGTTGTAATAATCAGAACAGTTTAAGTTATGTTCAGTTCAAATATCATTTAAAACAGATTAAAATAATTCAATAGTACTAATTAGCGTTAAGGCAATTCAAATTAAATTTTCATTGAAGTGATATTATGCATAGAAATTAACTCGCCTCATGGCTCGTCTGACATTTAAGAGATTAAAGGGGTGTTCGGGTGGGCTGCTTTAACAACTAATCAAGAAAGTGCATCGTAGCATATAAACGCGGTCTCGACGTTGTTAAAACTTATCCACACGATCCAATATAGACGCCAATAAGCAAATATCTACGCTAACTACAATATATTTCATGGTCAAACACCATTATATGTACAATAATTATATAACTACAATATAACATGTCTCCTTCATGTAAAAATAAACTTCTATTCTGTTAAGGCTTTAATAAAACCCCACTAAAATCCAAGTTATATTCTTTAATAAAAATATCAAAATATAAAAGCATTTTTTAAATAGAATTCCTTATAAATTCTTTGACTGATAAAAGGGAAAGAGAAAAATTGTTATGTTCAAAGGTCGAGTTCAACTAACAGCTAGTTTAATATTATTAAAGTAGGTGTTTCTCGGAGCTCTAAGAAATAAACTATGAGTGTAATAATTCATGCTTAACCACTACATTTACCTTCACCTTGAATATCCGTATTATACTTAAGTCCATTTAATATAAAACCTCCTACGCTCTATTTGATTTTCCTACACATTTTACAAACAATATTAACTCGTAAGCAAGGATTTTTATTACAACGAGGGGGTTACCCAAAGTACATTCGCTATGAAGCGATTCTGCACCGAATATCAAAAATGTATGGAACTGAAATGACGTTCGATATCTCACGCGTGAAAAGCACACGACTTATCGAATATCATTGTCAGCTTCATACTTTTTTATCGATTCTATCAGCGATATCGCCAATCGAAAGATAAATAATAAAATATCGGGAGCTCAATCAGCTAAATCGTGGTAATAATCCCGTTTCTTACGAACAATAAATCGAAAGATAATTTGGGTAGCCCCCATTATTATGTTACACATCTTCTATTATAAATATAAAAGTCATTGTGCATGATTAATTACTAAACTATTAGGATTACGATGAAACGTTTGTTTTGTGTGCCGTAGCTTTTCCATTTCTTTTTACACTCTGCTTTATACAAAAATATTTTTAGTCTACGTGACATTGCTACCACTGCCTGGATTAGCTAGTACAAACTGCAAAAAAAACTATAAAAGAAAAAACTAGAAATAATAAATACTAAACTATTCTTTTGAAACTGAATTTGTTTCATTTAAAACTCGACGGCTGGAAACTTCGCGAAGATCTTGTTGCCAAATAGGTCAATAAAAGGCTGGCGATCACAGAATTACATTAGCATAGCTTAATAAATTGCCAGTTGCATTGTGCTTGATTTCAGTAGCTCCGTGGTTGTTCGAACTTCGTGATAGGAATATTGTTTTAATCACGAAACCCGGAATTCGAAACACGTGGATAAGTAACTGAGGGTTGCGACTATGTGCGTGCAAACGTCATTTCAATATTTATGTTTGGTACGATCACATTTCACCAACTTATATAAATACTTTACGCTGGTATTTTTATCACAATTTATCCATTTTTAATGAATTTAATGTTTCAGTCTAAACAGTTATATGTATCTTAATGACGATAAGGGTTATGAAATACTAGCGACCCGCCCCGGCTTAGCACGGGTGCAAATCGGTATAATGCTGATATTAAATACTGCAGCGTTTGCAATGTAAGCGCTAAATATGTGTTAATTTACGTCATATTAAAAACCTCTAAATTATCAGTGTTACTCTACTATATTGTGAATGTATTATACATGAAAACCTTCATTATGAATCACTCTATGTATTAAAAAAAGCGCATCAAAATCCGTTGCGTAGTTTTAAATATTCAAGCATATAGAGTGAAACATAAAAGTAAGAAAACATAAGAAGTTTCTCTCTAGTCTGAGCTTCTCGCTTATGGAGGTAGCTCGTCGGGACCAGAGAGTGACTGTCGCTTATAGAGGTTTGTCGCTTATCCAGCTGTGGTCTTATCCAGGTTTGACTGTATGTCATTCTAGCTATTCATGACTTCGTCCGCGCGTCATTAAAAATATGTTACTCGGTGATAATGTAGCTTTCTAAATATGAAGTTTTTTAAAATCATCCAAATAGTTTTTGAGTTATTTCAATACATGAAAAAATACAAATATTTTCTCATTATAGATAACAAGGAATTGAATTGACTGTAATAAATAATTCGATACCAAGACCTTTATAAATAAATAATATAATATTGAATATCGGACTTCATTAAAAGTGATTTGATTCAATATCGTTTGATTAAAATTAACCGACAAAGTCCCGTTGAACTGAATTAATTATTAACTTGTACATCCCTAGTTTGTTAGTTTAACAGCTCAATTAAAACAATGTTTATAATTCTAGAATGTTCCAGCTATAAATACAATGACTACAATATATTTACGCCGGTATCGATAACTCTTTAATCAATTATGGAACAACATAAATATTTATTAATTCAATTAAGATTTCTATTAAGTGAACATTCTCTCAATAATTTGAGAAAACAAAACAATTAAAAAGAAAAACTCTATAAAGCCAGCAGACGTTCAGTTTTGTAACTACACTGACGTATTTACGTCAGTTTGAATTGCACAGTCGAATTGTACAGTTCTCAGTTTTGCCTACACATGTCCGTTTTAACTGCGCAGTCGAACTGTACAGTTAAAGTGCAGTTAAAGCTAAGCGCCTGCAGCCGGAATTATATGATCAGTATTTGTTTCTAGAAAAGAGCAACGTTCTAAAACATTTCAAAAATCTGTTACAAGATCTTTTGTTGAAATGTTTCACATATAATTAATTTCCAAAAGAAAACTAAATGGCAATCACCTAAGACTTTTAACATAGAGTTGGTAATCTTTCTCGAAAGGTCAAAAGTTTATTTAACAAGAATGAGAAAATTTTACTTTAAAATTATCTAATACTAGCTGTTGCTCGCGACTTCGTCCACGTGGAATTAAAAATATAGCCTGTGCGACTCGGGGATAATGTAGTTTTCTATCAGTTAAAGAATTTTTGAAATCGGTTCAGTAGTTCTTGAGTTATTTCAATACATACGAAAATACAAAGTTTCTCTCTTTATAATATTAGTATAGATTTGGTACCATTGGAGATAAAGTTCTATCATAAAAATCTTTCTCATTAACAAAATAAATACAAGCAAATAGGTGATAAAAGGATAAATGTTATATCACGAAAATAAGTACGTAAACGGGCGAATCAAAAACCATTTCGTGGTAATATAATTATTATGCCATTTTCCTTACTTTAATCATTGTGTTACGGCTGTGGTTTGAAAATTAATTTCAATGTCTGTTTACAATCCAATTCAATTAAATAAATAACCTTTGACCTTCATTTTACCTGAAATCAAATTATATTTTATACGATTTTCTACAATGTTTTTATTTACTGCAGCTTTGATTTACGCGAAGTCACTTAGGGAGTTCATTAAAGGACATTTAGTGTGACAAATACAAAGCTACTATTTAAATAACCAATAAATGACTGAGTGCGACATAAAGTTTTTTATACTATATAAAAAATATATTAAAATGAAAAATATATATACAGGGTGTCCCGTAAGTCGACGCCAAAACTGAAACAGGTGATAGAGGAAGTCCTAAGAGACACTAGAAAAATATAAAAAAAAATCTATGTCTAATAGTTTATGAACTATAGCATGTTCTAAATTTTCGAAAAAAAGTACACCCTGTGTTGGTTTTTAGCCTGCAGTGGCTATAACTCTTTACTTTTTAAAATTTTTATTTTTCTTGTCTAATCTTAAATAGTGTTTGTATAACCTATTGTTTAAAATTATAAGCTAACTGCTACAGATTAGAAGATAATGCCACTTTTATCCGAACTATAACGGAACGATTAAATATTCGTCCAACTTTAAATGACTGTCTGAAAAAAAAATGTACCAACGCTTGTATGGCACGTCGCGCGAAAAGTTGGCGCATTTAATAAGGATTCTAAAATGGTAAAGCACTTGCTACATTATTTCTTACTTATCAGGGAAAAAAATATTTTTCTTCAAAAATCGCAATTTTTTAAAAATCTTTTTATCTACTAAAAGTGATTTTGGAGTAACGAATTGTATTGTATTGCCACTTCTAGTTTAAATGGGAGGAAGAGGCATTCCATGAAGTTCGAGTAAGAAAGATATTGACGCTTTCGAGTGTTTTTTTCTTGCTATAAAAATTACTGGGATTAAGATTTTTTCTATCTCTGGAGCCGTTGGCTTGGTCGAGCGATGTCTTTCACGTCGGTCTGTTCGTGGCCGTCATCCAGATCGGCAGATCTTACACTGCTGATTTACTCAGCTGCTTTAATGTGTGTTCAAAGTGTACTTTGTAACTTTGTGTCGTTATAACGATATGCGAACCAGTAATTTTTGAGAAGATGTTAGTTGTATTGGAGCTGAAGGAAAGCGAACATGCTTTTTTATCATTTTTAGCATCCCAAATATAATTGTTTAAAAAATATGGAAAATTTATCGCAAAAAAAAAACTCTCGAAAACGTCAGTATCTATCTCCCTCACTCATGATAGAATGCCTCTTCCTTCCATTTAAACTAGAAGTGGCATTCAATGACATTCGTTACACTAAAATCACTTTTAGTAGATAAAAAGATTTTTTATAAATTGAGATTTTTGAAGAAAAATATTTTTTTCCCTGTTATGTAAGAAATAATGTAGCAAGTGCTATACCATTTTAGAATCCTTATTAAATGCGCCAACTTTTCGCGCGACGTGCCATACTAGCGTTGGTACATTTTTTTTTCAGGACAGTCATTTAAAGTTGGGCGAATATTTAATCGTTCCGTTATAGTTCGGATAAAAGTGGCATTATTTTCTAATCTGTAGCAGTTAGCTTATAATTTTAAACAATAGGTTATACAAACACTATTTAAGATTAGACAAGAAAAATAAAAATTTAAAAAAGTAAAGAGTTATAGCTACTGCAGGCTAAAAACCAACACAGGGTGTACTTTTTTTCGAAAATTTAGAACATGCTATAGTTCATAAACTATTAGACATAGATTTTTTTTTATATTTTTCTGGTGTCTCTTAGGACTTCCTCTATCACCTGTTTCAGTTTTGGCGTCGACTTACGGGACACCCTGTATATGTATATTTATGCTTAATAGTTCATCATCATCAGCCTTTGTCTGCGCACTGCTGGACATAGGGATGAAAGTTTTTGACAAAGTTGTTGTGGAGAATAAAAGCATAAAGCTATTTTTCACGCAAAACACACTCCAGTCGTGGAGTAACGAAAACATAACCCCTACTAATTACTACTACTAAAGCTATTTGAGCTAGAAAAAACTTAGGTTACGAATTATGACCGAATTTCGATCAATTTGCAACAATTAATTATTATTATCAGTCATTGTTTTGAGTGACAATGTGTCTGGTTTAATATTGATTTTGTAATATGGTAATATAATCCCGTCCTTGACCTTTACAGCTTAGCTGCTAGCACGTGGCCGTCTATCAATTGTTTTCATTTCATAGAATCAAGGTTGGATCCTGCGGAAAGCCGAGAGTAGATAATAACGTGCAATATCTGAGCAAAATAATGTATTTTGTGTTATAAATAGGGATTTTAATCTTATTATCTTTATAATATTTTAACGATGCTGTTACCAGTTTAAGTTTTTTTTAATAATTATATTTGAATTAATTTACAATTAGTTACTTAAATCTTAAGTTACTTTAAAAATAAATTGTGCATTATTTCAATTATCGGGAAGATTTTAAACGTTACTCGCGAAATAAAAAAAAATTGACCAGCCAAAGAAATGGTTAGTAAATAACAATAACAGTAGTACACTTATTATACTGGTATTTCCATTAAATAAATAAAATAATTACTTGTATATTATTGTTTACTTTGCTTATGAAAGCGTAAGTCGCATCATATTGCCGTCAGGGTCGTGCTTGCATAAGACACGTGTAAGGTGGCGTCTTTCAAGTTCATGCAGCAGACGCGAGAAACTTTATCCGTGTACCTTCGTAACCTACACTTCATTATAACTACGAGCCAGGAAATATGTATTCCTTTAGCTAACCTTGACTTATAAACTTGGAGAAACTTGCATCAAGCTTTTACGTTTTTTATAAATGTTTTAAAAACATACTTTATACGACTTCAGTTTAGAGAGGTTAAGTTTGAAAGTAATATAATAAGTTATTCTATAATTTAATAATGTTATTTCCGTTCTTAGCGAGATAATTACATTTATTTACCTATATTGAAGTTTTTCCTGACATTAAATTGCAACTTAGATAAAAAACAAATATAAAAAATTTGCCCTGATTCTAAATAAAAATGTTCCAGCGAAATAGTAAATTTAATAAAGCAATTTTTCAATTGGGGTTACAAGTACTGAATCCGGATAGATTTGTATTAAAAAACTCAAGTATCCTGAATTCGGTATCATAGTGCAATTCCGGACAGAAGTTCCAATTTCGTTCTAGTACTTACGAGTATTTGTAATATTTTTATGTTTAGAAAAAATAAATAAAATGTTATACAGCCACGACTAATATTTTCATAGCATATGAAGTTTAAACAAGCATGTATTTTTATTCAACTAACGATGAGGAACAAATAAAAATAAAAATACAAAAAATAAATTGATATAATCTATCATGTTATCTTTAGTCTGACCGAGAAACTGTAACACATGTTTTTTAACAGTGGTAGAGTCTGCTTTATTATCTTCGCACGGATTGTCCGGCTCGCCCGGTGAAATACCACGACCACACAGAAGACAGGCGTCAAATGGAAGCGATTTCGTGTTTCGTCTGATAAGTGTGGTGCCGGAGGACTAATTTTTGCTGGTTTTAGTATCGTGCTGATCGCGCGCTGTCTGAGAGAGCTGAAGGACTTCTATGAAGCGGACGCGGACGCTCATTGATAAATTAAAACTAAAGGTACGTTATAACGTCGCGTTTTGGACTTGCTCGAAATAATGCCAAATGTCTTATCTTATGATAGTACATGTGCAGTCCGGCAAAGTAGATACAAAAATTAGCCTTACCTGTCGATGTTTTACTAATTACTTGTTTTCATTTATCGTTTTATAATCAGTATTTTGTGAACGAGTTTAAATGTAACGTCTTGTGTGTTTAAGCCGGCTACAAATGTTCAGTTTTAACCGTATAAGTCGTCTGCGCAGATAAAACAGACGTTATGTAGGAAAATGTAAATGTAAAAAATGTACATTATATAAAACGTAAGCTTCGTGTCTCAAAAATGTCAAGAGTTGTACACCCACGTTTGGAATTTTATATCAAAGTAATATTCTCTATGACATATTCGCAAATTGATAGAGCAAAATGTATTTTGAAATGTTTACAACGTTTCGCTTTTCATCTTTTTGTTGCCGACTTAATATTTATTACGCTTTATTAATAGACGTCAAGAGGCTTATAACAATTATGTATTGAAAACTTCTTTAGCTGTTGGGATCCTTTTTTGTTCTTTTAATTCTGCGCGGACGAAGTCAAAAAAGCTATTGCATTTGAGCTTTATTCAATTATGTCGTGTTAAGGTGTAAAAAGGGGGGGTGAAAAATTGTTTCGAACTTTTGAGCTCCACGCGGACGAAGTCGCGAGTGACCGCTATGTTATATAATAGATTCTGTTTGAATGTGGAGTGTAGCAAACGGTAGTTCAAAGAACGCCAAAGATCGATCTGCTTACTTCCAATTTTGCCGATCTCGGTTCTATTCAACTTTAACGCGAAGTCAGATTACTGAATGCAAGTTATAATCAAATAGAAAATAAACATGTCTTTTTTATTGACAAAAAAATACAATTTTTGACTTTATGTTATTTATTTATCTATTTACACCTAATACCACAGATAATATAATAGATATAATCTGGAATTGTTTCATTTTATACCATTTCTATTTATTAGAAAGATTTTATTCTAAGTTTAAAAAAGCGCAGAAGAAAACTTTGTAAGTACATAAACGGCCGAATGTTCAAATACCACTCAAATTTAACCGTCGCTTAAAATCTAAGTGGCGTCAAAATTCAACTAGATCGCCGTAGAATTAAGAGTTTAAACGTGAACTTAACCTGTAAGACGCTTTTAAATATTTGAGTGGCGATTGAAAATTAAACCGTGAATTTATATCTATGTTGCAGTCCATTTAAAATGCACATCCATCACAATCTCAGTACCGTTTGATCATTATTGTGTCTATTTGTAAGCTTTGCTAACGGACGATGTTTGTATCAATCAGATTGATTCAATCTATTCCCGTACACACTAACATTATTAATAGTAATATATGCATTTAAGATAGTAAGTGTTGAACTATAGCGGCTTAGCCTATTACCGCTTGATTTTAACATGTACCTACGCTTGATTGACAACCGATCGATTAGCAATTTACTAGTATCTAGAATATTCATTAATTATGGTGTTTTATATCACGCAAAATACGCGCTAGTCGTGGAATTGCGGAAAATGGACATCATGGGTCGAAACCTTTTTTATGGTGTTTTATTATAAATCTTGTGGAGCGAATATTTTATAAATAAAAATAGTACTTACACATGAAGATTTTTTTTATTCTGTATTATAACATAAGAGCGAGACCACTAGTAAGGTAAATTATATAATTATATATTGTTATTTTTATAAGCTGACTCATTTCTAACTTTTCCTGACTTCTAATATCTTCTCTTATTGCACTGTACTACTGTGCAGCTCCTTCAAGTAACCTCACTTTAAAAAGTGTGGCTTCTTCTACAATCCTTACTTGCGAGAAAACACTCTCTTATAAAAGTTTTATTAGAATATTGGTTTTTCATATCTATACTAATATTATAAAGAGAGAAACTTTTTATTTTTGTATTTTTGTTTGTATTGAAATAACTCAAGAACTACTGGTCCGATTTCAAAAATTCTTTCACCATTAGAAAGCTACATTATCCCGGAGTAACATAGGATATAATATTTAATTCCACGCGGACAAAGTCGCGCACAATGGCTAGTGTTTAATATTATGAAAATTATTTTATGCCTCGTTCTAATTCGAAAATAATTGCTAAAGTTAGTTACTTAGGGCTATTTCCAACAGTACTACCACTAACTCGTATTTTGCGGGTTTATACTCAATCCCTCTTTTCGCTCAAACATATTAAAAAAAGATTAACGTTATCACAACAGACCCAATTAGCGAATTTTATTAGGCTAGCTAAATATTAACATTGAAAAGGTCAGCCACTTTTTAATCGTCCCTCTAGCAGATTAGCTCCACAGAATATTATTACTCCACAGTTCCTAAATTCGATTATATTAAATAAAATTGAGTTTTGTATAAAGTAAACTATTCTTGCTTATTTAAAGGGTCTACAACCCTAGGGAATCATTAGACCGAGTTCACGACAAAATTAGAGATTTTGCTTCGGCGTAAGGCCGTTTTTTTCCTAACATCGGTCTTATACAGCTCTGGGGTTATGGAAACACTAAGAGCATAATGGTTTAGAGTACGGACACCGACGTATTGTTCCGTCTCGGTTCGAATCTGTCATTCGACAGCTCATTAAATAAATCGTACGATTTTCCAAAAAAAACTTCTTATATTTTAAAACTAGAAATAACATTTTCACTACGAGGAAAATTCGTAGTTATACAATGTAAAGTGAACATTAAGAAAATAGAGTATAATATATTTGTAGAGTCCGTACCATAGAGCGCTTACGTTGTTGGTCTTTGTAATCCTCTTATAGAGTAACCGTTGAGTTTGGATCGTAGTTTCTCAATAACAAAGCTGCAGTAGTTAACATGCATACACTTATGCAAAAGCATTAATTTGTTTATAAGGTAATATCCAAACGCCTCTGTATTTTTTTTTAAATTACAACAAAATTATTAGATGCTTTCAGTTTTGTTTAGATTTCTTGAAAATCTTTAAAAGTACGTTATTGAGATTTTTTTCCTAAAATTATTTTTATTGATAAAAATAGAAAGTTTTTTTTCATTTGGTTATAAATTGTAAGTAAAATTTAAATTTGAAACGTTTCATGTTCTTTATTTTCTAAGATAATGTTCAAGTTGTCGTAATTTTAAAGTTATTAATCTAGATTTTATATTTGTTAGTTAGTTATCTTCATTAAAAGTTGTAACGTTGAAGTTGAAAGTCGTCTAAGTAACTAACAACTGCAACAAATTTTATAGTTCGCACGTAATCCATCATACTTAAAAAACAATCAATTTCTCTTTTAAGCTTCGCTTCAAGGAACGCAACAAAAGAGCTAAGTAATATTGAGTTGCTTTCAAACTTGATCTTTACTTCGAGAACTTATCTTCCTTTTGCTCGTCGTGGCATTTGGTAAAAGGAAATAGACCAATATTTTATGTTCTTTTTCGTATTCAACTGAAATCTTCGAAACGACTGGACCGATTTTGACGGGATTTTCAACTTAGGGCTTTACGTGTTACCCTTTTTAATTGATCAATTTAGATAGTTAAAGGTTTTGTAACAAAATTCTTTTTAAGTTCGGATTAAATGGTCGAAAAAATAGATTAAATAGTTTTGGCTAGTATGTGATTGTATGTGTTGTAGTAAAAAGACACGACAAAAACTATGTGAAATTTTTCCTCCCCCTGTACCATGCAATGAGTTGCCTAACTGTTATCAAGTAAACAAGAAAACAAAATTACTGTTCGCGTCGGAACTAAACTTAAATAGTAAAACTCCAGTATAAACATTGTGCGACTGTAAAGTTTTCAACAAACAGAATTAAATAAAACATACATTTTGAGCATTGTAAATATGTTTGATAAATTTAATTCACAGAGAAAATCTTTATCACTTTACAATTTCGCTATACAGATACCAAATAATTAAATTTGCCTTCCGATTGTCGGAATGCGATTGTCGGAAATGAATTTTTAGCAAACTTGTCCGATCTGTGACAAAGCTATAATATCGAATTGAATGAAAAATAAATTCTCATTGTCAAAGTTCGAAATTTGTAATTGGTTTATTTGTATTGGTCTTTTATGTTATTTTTTAAAATGTCGGACAGCGATTTTAAATGTATTTATAAAGTATTTTATTGAGTCTCAATTTGGGAACTTTTTGTCATTTCAGTTTGTTATAGCATCCATTCCAGTTAAAATCAATTAATATCGTAAAATAACTTCGTTTCACTTTTTGATCTGGCCATTCTTCGATTATTTACGAGGATAAAATGTTGAATCTGTTGAACTGTGAGACGTTATACTTGTAGTTGTTTGACGAAATACTAAGTCATGATTATTCGGCGTGTGCTTTACACTTCGATTCTTCTCTATTATTATCTGCTTAATAATTTACATTATTAGATTTACTCTAATAATTATAACTTAAATAAGAATTGAAATTATAGATGAAACCAGGGATATCGTTGGCTATTTTTTTAATAAACTTGAAATGTACAGATATCTTTTAAATAATATAATATTTGTATATACTCGAAGACTATACTTGCAGACGTTTAGTAAGCACCGAATATTAAAGTGGGTAGCGTTTAAGTATCTTAGTAGACGAGCAGGGTGTCTTCAATCTTCGATGTTAATTACAATTTAAGTGGTAATTACCAAGCTTATCGAAGTATTATATCACGGGCAAACTTAAATACATTGAACTATTTTCAATCTATTTACAGGCGATATGTTTTGTTAGACTACACTCAAATAATCTTTCATCAAGTAGGTTAAATAGAATATTATTTTTATAATTAAAGATTGTTCATTTATTCATTAATTGACTCATTTATTCATACGTTACTTGACAAGCTTTGTCTAAAATGTAAAGCCGAGCGTCCACCGCAAAAGAGTAAAGAACTGAACGGGAACTGGGCGGCTCCATTTTGACATACGAAACTGCATACTTGTGTCCCCACCGACAAAGAGAAATGAGGTATGTCAAAAAGAGCCGAAAGATTCTAGACAGCAGTGCTATGTCCGAGCTGCGTTCTGCCGTTGGGCTCGCTTAGCTCAGTTCTTTGTTGATGTGGACGACACCACATTTGAGGTCGCTCAGCAAACCATATCCTGCTCATTACTCTTTTGCGGTGGGCGGTCGGCTTTAACCTATTCGCTAATGATAATAGTACCTATTGGAATACATTCGATTAAGCGACTGTCAATTCTGTTTACTCTAAAATGAGTTGAAACAATGTTTGTTATTTATATTACGAGGCTAATAACATCTGTCGAAAATGTCATTTGTCTATACTAATATTATAAAGACAGAAACTTTGTATTTTTGTTTTTTTTTGTATTGAAATAACTCAAGAACTACTGGGCCGATTTCGAAAATTCTTTAACCATTACAAAGCTACATTATCCCCGAGTAACATAGGCTATATTATTTAATTTCACGCGTACGAAGTCGCGCACAACAGCTATTTTAGGATATATTAATGAAATGTCTTTTATTTATGGCCATACATTTAGATTATTTTTTGTAAATGCTCATGTTTCGGTGCAGCATAGTATTAGTTAGTATCAATTTCCAGTTTCTCTTTGGGAATCGTTACGTGAAAGAAAATAGCAAAATGAAAGGTAAAAAGTAAAAAAAAAGTACATTTCATTCGTTAGTCGTATTCTTTCCACATACCGTGTTGGCATTGCGTGATAAAAATTCACTTACGTTAGAATTTAAAAACAGTTTACGTTCTATATTTATTTAAAACTAGCTGTTGTGCGCGACTTCGTCTTGGAATTAAATAATATAAATACGTTACTCTGGGATAATGTAGCTTTCTAACGGTGAAAGATTTTTTAAATAGGTCCAGTATTTCTTGAGTTATTTCAATACATACAGAAATACAAAATTTATCTCTTTATAATATTAGTATAAATATACATAAATGAAAGATTTTTTTAGGTTATGTTTCTATAACAAATTTATGTATATTTTTAACATAGTTAAATTAAAATACTTATTCCCTTAATACGCAGATAATATAATACTATAACTTTTAAAATAATTCCAAAGCGTAACATAATGCTGTCTAAATTTTAATTTATTCTATTTAAAAAAAACTTATCTTCCATGTTCTCAATTGTATGAAACGGACGCTTGAAATGGTTAGGCAGTTTTCGAATAAAGGTCACTCCCAGTCGGCTTTTGCAAAGGCTAACGTTTAATGAAGGAATCTCGGAATTTCACTCGTAAAGCTGTTAAGACCATGAATACGAAATTCGGATTGATTCCTTTGTATTGAGAGCATTGACGTAAGTTGAACCATTTGTAAATGTGTGTTTTTTCCAGATTGATTTTTAAGATTGAAACAAATTAAAAAGGCAATATTTAAAATTAAACGATTCTTTTAATAAAACAACGTCTTAATTAAGATTATATTGATGTTATTCTTTAAGAAAATAGCGGTTAAATTAGCAAACAAATGATTAAGTACTATTATTTATAATACCTGAACCTTAAACACGTTTTGAAGTGAGAAAATACTGTTTATTGCCGAGACCTGACAAGATCGAAAGTTCAAAGGCATGGAAATATGAGATATTTGCCTATTGGAAATTATTAAACATTTTGTAAGGTTTATGTCGTACTTTGATATATTTCTCTTAATGATTTTTGTCAAATAAAAACAGTATCTCTCTTTTATACTGTGACTAAGGGCCGAATTTTCAAACGCCACTAAAATATTAAAGCGTCTTCGACGTTAAGTCCACCCTTAAACTCTAAATTACGGCGATCTCATTTAATTTTGACACCGCTTATATTTTAAGCGACGCTTAAATTTGAGTGACGTTTGTACATTCGTCCGTATATGGGATTGACGGGAGAATACTCATGAGACTTATATGACTAGGTCACGGGTTAAAAGTTGAAAAAAATATTTTTTTCAATGTATCCAAATTGACTGTCAATGTCAATGTCAAGCAAATAAAACACAATTGTCAAGTGAACCCTTGTAAATGTCAATTCTTTTTAGAAGATCGCTTCCTCAGAGACGTGAAGTGACCGTCAACTGTTAGCCAGCATCCATACGGATGCTTTTAATGCGGATTAAAAAAGCGCCCGCGCGAATACGGGCTTAGTCCATCTCCATAGTTGGAGTATTCTAACATTTTAAAGCCATAAGTTTAAAAAAAATATTATAAAAAATTTAAGTTGACTTAGCTTCGTATCAAAATATGGGTATTGACGGCCCTTTTCCTAATGCAATTACGGTGGTAGTGTTTTTTTTAAATAAAAACTTAATAGAATATAAAAAAGTAGCAAGCTGTATTACTTATTCCCTACAAGTGCCAGACGTGATATCTATTTATAATTTAACAGCCATTTGCAGTAATTCACTTTTCAAATCCAACTTATTTTGCAGAAAAATAAAAATTAAATCCTTTTCCAAGCAAGCCGTAACTGCATATATTTTATTGAAGAATTTCAGCACGTCAGCTTTCCCGTCCGAGAACTTTGAAGATTGCATTTTAATTTCGTTATCTCTTTTTAATTGAAACAGTTATAGGATTCTTTTGAGACAACTTTTTATAAAAACTGTAAAGGAATGTTGTCAACGCAACAAATGTTTTTGATTTTAATTACTATTTTAAACGTTTAGATTTATAAAATAGATTGTAAAAATGTATAATATTTTATTCAAGCGATCTTTTGACAGCACATCGTTGCGGAGATTGTTGCGGGATACCTCTGTCCGTGCATTCAACAATATGTAACTAATAAGAAACTATTTTCATAAGAGCTCAAGCGGCGACAGAGGTAAAACCGAAAAGCGTCCTGTGGCAGTAGTCGCGGTTGCATATGCATAACGGGGATACCGATGCGGTCTAAAAGTCACCGTCAAGTCATGAAAGACGCCCGTTTAGGATTTGCCTAAATAATATGTAAAAACAAATTGAACTAAATATTTTATTGGGAGTATTGCCAGCCTTATTATTTTTTTTAATATAATAAAAATGTACGAGTCATATTTTGAGTGAATTTATTAAAAAATAATTTTCCAAGTTTTTACAATTTGTTTAGACAAATTATAATTGTGCGGCAAGCGTCCGCGATTTGCCGGCTTTATCAAAGCGTGCCACGATTATTCGCGCGTTGTAAACCGCAAGCTTATTTCGCCGTCCATAATCATATTCGAATTCCACCCTCTCAATATAAACGATTTTAATTATACCAATCAAACTTGTAATTATTAAATATTTTTTAAATATTGTCTCTGGGCAGGGTCTATCTAAATAAAAGCGATTTAGGTGCCTAAGATGGTGCCAAATCAAATACCATAATCTCTACCTACCCTCTACATGATAAATATTATATTTTTTATTTTCTGTTGTCTATTGTTAAATCTGAAGACCGAAAGTACCTTAAAGATTTAAATAACTCTTCCTAAATCCACGCGGACGAAGTTACGGTCATCAGCTAGTCAGTTTTCAAACATTTTATTAGAAATAAATGGACTAAAGCTGTCACTAAAGAAACTCAGTTCTATCTCAATATAGAGCTAGTTTTACTAAAAGTTAGAGAATTGTATTTTTTCTATTGAAGTTGAGAACTTTCTATGCCATTACGTGACTTTCCCTGTAAAAGACAGCAACAACAATGCGAGCTCGTTACAAATGAACCCGGATCTTAATAAAATAACAGTATTGTATTGTTTTGATGAAAGTACAATAAATGAATGGAACGCGCAAGTTGCTGCTTAAGGGGATTGTTTTACGCGTTGCCCGGCTTCATTATAATTTATAAGATTACAATTATTTAGGTCATATTCATATAAAATTATAAATTCAATAAACATACTCACATTTCAAACGAGATTGAAATGTAAAAAATATTGAGTTCTATTTCTATATTATTCCATATTTGCACATGTCAAATAAAAGCTATCGAGTTCTCTACAGTCCACATACAAGATGCGAGCTCTATCCGTAACCTTGAAAATTTAGTTTACGTTTTTGCTTGTGTAACATTGACCACGAATACCTTTGAAAGCACTGGTATATTTGAATTCTCGGAAATTAACAGCCAGGTTTGAATTACGTAAATGTTTGTTTTAGCTTTCGCTGAAAACGGAGAGCGCAGTAATATTAAGTTTAATTAAAACGAGAATTCAAAGCTCTATTTTGTGTATATTATGCAGCATCCTCACCATGGTCAAAGTCAATGTCGATTTCGAGGTATACGAACTCAAATTTTATTCATATTTCAATCAGTGTTATTTTACATACGAAACTAAAATACTGGAATATTATTGCTTTAATAATTTTGTACGATATTGAATTCAAATTACTTATAATACCTGAATTGTGATAACCAATATTGGTAAATATTTAATCCAAAAAAACGTTATAATAAATAAACAATCACGCTTGCTACTCCGAGTAGTAGGCGGAGAGGGATTTTTGTTTCTATTGCTATTTAGATTTATTTAAAAAATTAAACATGTATTGATAAATTTACTTTTAAGACCTACCGGAGCATCTACCGTCGTCGTTAACATCTTAAGAAGCTCTCGCTAGATTGTTTGCATTAAAATTCTATTGACACACGATTTTATATTAAAAAATGCTTGTATTTCTATAGTTTTTTTTAGATAACGGCCATAAAGTGTATCTTAAAAATTGTTTTTTTTTTTTTTTTTAAAAACAGACTAACGGTGGGAAGTTAGAAAGTGTCTTGGACGTTGAAGTCGCTAGATAAGGGCGGGGCACGTGTTACTGCCCTTTCGGAATTACTTAAAGGAAATGTTTGGAGAAAAAATAGTCTTATCGACCAAAATGGTTTAAAAATATTCAGATTTTCTTTATTTCTTTCTTGGTAATAGAGGTTCCACCTTTCAGCATATGTTTATGCTCAATTAAAATTTACAATTCTATATTTTTCGGGAATGATTTTTTCTTGACGTCAGACGCAATTAATAATTAATGTAAGACATTACAATTAATGTTAATACAATTATCAAAATATTACGATAATATCATAATAAATAATGTAATTAAATCTAATAAATTAAATATTCTGTGTCTAAAATTATTTACATTCAATTAATTACAATTAAATTAAAAAAAATACAATTTATTAAATTAATCTGTTTATGTTTTTATCTGCCTACTCTTGTCCCTTACAATCGTCTTTCGCGTAATTGTAAACGGTGAAAATGTATTTTAACAAAAACGCGTTGGCGGAAAACATGACCGTGAAAATGTTGTTGTGTTTCAATTTAACAGACAACGTATTTACGGAGTGTTGTAATGAAATGGAACTGACATTGTACTTGCTTTAGAATTATGTGAGAGCCAACAAAGATACAGAGACCTCTCTTCAGATTTATTTTTATATGAAACAGGCAAAGTAATAACGAAATGGATGCCATCATTGACGTTTCCCGCCCATATAATTACAGTTATAGCGTTAATTATTATAACAAATGTTAGAACTAGGGCATACGATTTTTTTTGCAACGTCTTCTCATAATACACAAATATTTGAAATATACACATGAAATATACATAACCGTTTATATAACGAAATGTTTGCCGCTACAGTTATTCGATAATAGAAATGCCGAATACTGAAGCAAAGAGCAACTTTGGCAACGTGCTGGCTTATATAATTTTTCTCTCTTTCATTTTTTCATTCTCTGCAGCCCTTGGCATAATTGTTCAATTATATTACAATTAAAATATAAAGCGTTTATTTCAGATTTGTTTTTACACTCACTTGTAATTTATAAAATATAATTAATAAGAGTAGTTAATCTCTAAAATATTTTAGAGATTTTCCGTTTTTCTACTGTGCGGTGAATCTAAATATTAAAATTATTTAGCATTTCCTTAAGGATGATAATTATAGCATTATCATTACAGACTTTTCAGATAATTTACATCTTAAATATTTTAGAGATCAACGATTCATATCTTTTAATCAGATCACATTTAAAATTTGGTTGCTAATAATCGGATTGCATATTTATTTTAGATTATTCCTTCCGTATTTATTTTTTTATTTAATAATTTGTATTAAATATTTTGTCTTATATGCTACAATAAATTATTCTGTAAAAAGTGTGTTTGATAAAAAAATGGAGAAATATTTGACGTAACAACAATTTTTTTTCTTTTATACCACAATAAATATTTTTTGAAATGATTTATTTGTTTCACAAATATTTATTACCTCTATTTAACTTACAGTAATTTTAAAAATTTTTTTTTTAGTTTGTCTTGAATGTAAAAATTTTTGTTTAGACTAAAATTATTTTTAAAAATTCACCAAAAATATTCTGAATAATAATTTATTGAGTAAAAAATTTTTCATCGACAATTTCAAGTTTTTAAAATAGTTTTTAAGTTTTACGTCTTCTTGGTAGACAACGTGTTTTTTGGCGGGTAACGTGTAATTAGTGGTAATTGTGTGTGATGGCATACTCACGCAGCATGGTCGGCGTGAGGCAACCAAGCTATGGCGAGAGCCAGGACGAGGGGGAGGGTGTGTACGCCGCGCGATCGGGCCGCGTGCATGTTTCGCGCCCGCTAGCGGGCCGGCGGACGCAGGCTGCCGGCAGCCGCGTTTCAGTCAGCAGACTAACCTGCACCCCCGGCTCCGCCGCTACCGAGGCTCGCGCTTGCGCCCGACTACCTATCGACCGCAATCCAGTCTTTGCCTTCCGCCACCACCATGACGCTCAGATCCTCACTGGTCTTATCGAGCGACAAACACACTATACACTCCATCTTGACACTGCGACACCACGGCTTCCCGGACCTCGTGCTTCTTTCCGGACCGCTTCAAGTTTCGAACGAAACCGGCAGTTTTACAATTGCGAGAAAACTATCGATCGAAAATATCGATTGATACACTTCAACAACTTTTCAAACTTTACCGTCTTCCGAAACTTTATTCGGTTTAAAAACGTCAATTTAAAAACTTCCAATTTATGTTCGCAATTATTTTTGAATATGCTCTTTTAAAAGCTTATCACGGGCCGACGGCATTAATAAGGCGTCGATACTGGGGCGTGAAATAAATTTTATACACAAATACTTTTGAAACACGATTAAATTTTCACATAAATGTAGTAATATTTTTGCGAGGCGATTTTCCTGTTACGATAAAAAAAAAACAGACAAATTCGGGTTCCCAGAAAATTCGATTAAAACACAACTTCAATAAACTTTTTCGTCAAAGTTGACAGTTGCAATTGAAATTAATGTTTGTTGAGGCTAATATTATAAAAATATTGTTAAAATTTATAAAAATAGTTTATACTGTACCTACTTTCCGTGATACCGTTGAATGTGTTATTTTTAATAGTTTGTCCGTTGCGCTCAATTTCAACGTAAGACGCGAGCATTTAGTAAGGTCCACGAGGAATTCGAACGTTGGTTTTTTGATATAGCGGCCGCAAAGTGGCTATGACATAAAGCGTTCGGAATTTTAGCAATAGCTATAACGTTACCAAAGTTTATCTATGTTTTTCTTAACCATATTTTCGTAATGTACACCACTATTTTCACATTTATTTTAACTAAAATGTCAATCGCTTGGCAAAGGTAAATCATCAATATTCTGAATTTGTCAATTCTTAGAGCAAAGATTTTTATTCGTCCCATAGTTATTATTTTAACTGTTTGATAACGTTACATTCTAAATGAAAAAGGTTTTTATTTTGTTAAATAATAAAGTTAAGAATTATTCAGCAAATTACAGCACTGTTAGTAGATATATAACCGGGAGTACGCAGTATGGCCCCTGGAACTTTTGGCACCCTGCCAACACCGTGAGCGTTACAAGGCATGAAGATACATACGTATACAACATATACCTACGAATTTACAGGCATAAAATACAAACCCTATTCCCATTCTAAACTTTACATTTCTACGAGTTGACTGTGATTGTTGACGGCTGTCTTAGCCCGCGCGTTTAAGTGGTGCGAAGCTGTAGTCCTTGAGAGCTGCGCCGAGCATGAACATCTGGAGGGGGCGCCAGGCGTTTTTTTTTTATATTACAAAATGGCAAACGAGCAAGCGGCCACCCGAATTTGCTGTAATAGCAAAGCGCCCGCTGTCCATAGACATCTGCAATTGCAAATGCTTGCATGCTTGCCTACCCTTAATCTATGGAGGAGGAGACGCAACAGCAAGAGGTTAATACCTCTTCCTATGCGTCCCTTCCCCGGCCAATCCTCTTCCCATTCCCATCATTTCCTTATAAGAAAAGGATAGGAGCGAAAGTGGACTAAAATAAGGCCTCCGGCACCACACTCATCAGACGAAACCCGGAATTGCTTCCATTTCACGCCTATCTTCTGTTTGGTTGTGGTATTACACCGGGTGAGCTGGACAATTCGTGCGAAGATGTTAAAGCGGGCTCTACCACTGTTAAACGCGTAGACTAAGGACTGGGAGATTAGGCACATTCTGAATCTAGGTGGCTCAAGGCCCGGTCCAAACAATCAAAATATCACCTTGCTGTTCGCGCCACTTGTTTGATTCCGTCTCATTAAAAAAAATCCTAATAACAAGTAAAGTGTTTGAATATGGGGATATAGGGATTGCCTTAAGGGGATGTACGGACATTCCAAGAGAGTATGGACTCTCTTCCCCTATTAAATACAAGCGCAATGATAATGTACTTCAAAGATAGTATTTAATATTTACTATGTTGAGGGATAAACTACTTATAAGTATGTAAAATAACGTGTTATGATACATCCATAATCCACATAAGAGTCGATAAAAAACATGTTTTATTTGTATCTATTTCACGCACTCAACTGTTGTGTAAAATCTGCAGAATATTGAATTTCACATCCATTTGCTAGTTGAGTTATTAGGAGCTAGATGAATTTATTCGTTCGTAGAAACTAGTATACTGAACGGTACTCCAAACATTTCAATTATCAATTCCAACTAAGTCGATCGACTACACGGAAGCCGATCGGTGAACTTAATCCGTTCGTGAAACTTTGTGATACACGTTTCAAACAGGATTTATGTTTAGGTATATTTCCTCTTGAAATATGTATGATTAATTTTAACTGAACACTTAGTACGATGTAAAACGACATGCCCCCTTATTCCGAAAAATTGTATAAAGTACTGCGATAAACGAGAACCAACAAGTCGTCAATTATACGATACTGGAGGACACCCGGAACTAAATAACATAGACCAGGGGTCTTATTAGACCAAATTATCTGTCATAAGAACTACCAGGAACAAGGAAATTCGATATTTTGGAATAAATTTTATGAAAGTATCAAACGTGGTAAGTACGAGTACAACAGTAATAACGCTGATTCGGAATAAAGCGGTTGATGTAAAGCACCACACCTCTACCAAGATCGCCGCACAGAATTTTCTCGACCATTAACATAATACATTTCTCCATACTACGTTAAATAGAAGTTATTTTTTAATATGAATAAAAATAAAAACATATTGCTTAACATGAAACTATAATCATTACTTATTAAGTTTACAGATAAATATACGAAGCGTATCGTGACATTACATTTTTATAGAAAGATACCTATTTAATATTGAAAATTTCCCTACCAACTCGCTACAGAACAAGCAATAAAGTCAGTCTTAGTGTGTACATTAAACAGTATACGAAGCAATTTAATATTAAAAGGTAGATTCTTGAAAAAATAACACTAAGCCGTTTGTAACTGAATATCATGGCCTTCTTTGTATTTCGTTTTATACTAAGGGCGTAATTTTAAACATCAATGCAGTTTCAATAAAGATCTTTAATAGTATTAGAGAAAATAATGCGAAGGAGACCTTGAGAAGGTATTTATATTACCGAGTTTCCTTATTGTTAGTAGAAAGAAGTTTTCGTTGCTTTTGTATCCGGTTACTATCTTTACCTTCGCCTTTTTCATATTTTTACCTCTGGCTTTAAAAGATGGTCTATTGATGAATAATGGTTTAAAACAGCATGCATTATTCAGGTGTATGGATTTAGTGCACCAGTACCTTGCCAAAAGTAAATCTGCAGTCTCTGCCTACCCTTCTGCGGGACAACAGAGGGTTACATTGTGAGTTTCGAATGTCTTGATGACATTTTGACTTGTCGCAAGTCAATTGATACCCTCGTCATTTCAAAATTCAAAGACCCAATTAGACCCAACGTTGGGTTTTTAATTTTTACTTAAAATAAATATTTTTATAAAGTAAAAATGAAATAATTCCAAGAATTGTTTTCTTGTAAAGTTCGCATTAAAAATGATTTTATAAAGCTCTGTAGACGATGCGGCCGGTACCGAGCGTTGGAAAATAATAAGGTAGTTTGTTTCAACCATAAAGCTCTTCTCAATCCTCTAACATAATAATTTTCTTAGAAACGGCCAAGGTCGAGGTTCCCGCTGCAGATCAGTGAGAACGTTTGAGGTAAGTTTCTTTCAAGTTCAAGCTTAGTGTATGTCTACAAATTCAATGCCATAATCGAAAGCGCTTATGCAGACGGAATCAAAGTTTAGATTGAGTTTTGGATATGTTTACTGCGTTCCTCCAACTACTTCGTAAAGCTAGCTTCGAGATGCTTTCACTATTTTAGTAAGTAATTAATGTTAGCTAAATAATTTTGTGTGAAAGTATTTCATTTTAAATTCTCAGCAGGGATTGCATTCCTTCTTATATGTATGTATGCCTACTTACTTGTTGAAAAAAAAACGGAAAGAGAAGGAAATTTTAAGTATGACATTTTTTGTGCAGGTGTTTCAGAATTCGAATCTCTACTGCGGTCACCAGACTTCTTCTCATGTGTGTAAATAAACATTTATATTTAATAGTAGAAGGGAGCAAACGGCAGCGAATCGCCTAAGTTAGATAATCCGATGGACACCTGCAATGCCAGAGGAACCGCAGATGTGTTCCCGGCCTTTAAGGGAGGATTACGCTCTTTTCTTGAAGGCCCCTAAGTCGTAACCGTTTGGAAATAAAACTATTTTATATTTGCAAACAAAATGTAAAAACAATAACCGATTGATAGCTTTTATAGAGCAATCAAAAACTTCTATTCTACATTCATTTTCAATGCTACACATACAGTAATAAATGTGAATAACTAATCCAATTATAATACAAACAAACTTCTGCGACCGAGTTGGAGAGACTCAAAACTGCAGGTAATTTAGCGCGCACATTGTGTTTGATTGCCGGTATTGTACATGAATTCGTCCGGGCCTGAGTCCCGGGCGTTGATTGCGACCGGTGTAAAGAACTGTATGTATAGCTACGTCAACATT
The DNA here is from genome assembly GCA_013186455.1 of Papilio dardanus tibullus. Classification (NCBI taxonomy): domain Eukaryota; kingdom Metazoa; phylum Arthropoda; class Insecta; order Lepidoptera; family Papilionidae; genus Papilio; species Papilio dardanus. The sequence continues at coordinate 1,319,492 of QDHC01005077.1, forward strand.
TTACATTACTGATTCTCTTTTAAGGAGGTTGGAAACCAAGCTATTTATTCAATACCGTGACCGATAAATACTTACAATTTTGCTAAAGTCAATATGCTGCCGATTCGTTGCCTACATTTATTAGACTTATGAAGGGATGAACAGAATTTACTTTTGCAACTATGGTTTCACTGTTTGCCTTGGTAAGGCAATTACAGATTGATGAATAGACTAGAGAATACTTTCATAATATACTGTCTCTTTCCCTGTTTTCCATCCGTTTTTGTTTAAAAAAATCTAATCATAATTTTAATGAGTTGTAAGTTAACATTTCAAAAATGAACTAAGTCGAAATTACAATACTCAATTACAGTTAGAATACGATATTCAAGTATTCGAATGATTACTTTCAATATACGTATGAATATGGCAGAAACCTCACTTCAAACCATCGTGAAAGGCGAACCAATTAAAGTCAAGTGTTGACTGCAAATAGCGGTTCCACGCGTACTCCTCTATTACATGTTCGATAGTAATAGAGAATGATATTTGCATTGAATCCACTGCGCAGTCTAACAATAGAGAAACAATGAAACAAATGAACGTTCATTATCTTAGTTATATTTAATAGTAAAATATAATATTACTCTATTAAAAGTTTTTTTTATAATACAAAGTGGCAAACGAGCAAGCCACCTGGATTCGCTGGAAAATCCGAAGCGACCCCTGCCCATAGACATCAGTAATTGCAAATGCGTTGTCTAGCCTTAATTTACGGAGGAGGAGACGCACAGTAAGATGATAATACCTCTTCCTATGCGCCCCCTCCCCCGCCAATCCACATCCCCTTTCCTTAATTTCCTAAATAGAAAATGATAGGAAGAAAAAAGGACTAAAATAAGGCCTCCGGTACCACACTCATCGGACGAAACACGGAATAGCTTCCATTTCACGCCTGTCTTCTTTGTGGTCGTGGTGTTTCGTGCGATGACCAATTCGTGCGATGATTTTAAATGTTTATTACTCTTAAATCCAAACGTGGATACATTTAAGTGTTTAAATTAATGTAAACGTAAAAGCTAATACATTATTTACCACAAGTTCTAACCACAACGAAGTTATCGGTGTGTCAAAAAAGATCGTGCTCGATTTGTTGGGGGCACTGCCGAGCCCACAGACATGGGCATTTTTACATGTAATATTTCACACGACATTTACACGATCGCATTTTAATTATACGAGGACACTGAATAAGTTATTAAAATTGTCAACAATCTTACTTTTTTTTTCATCTTAATGGCTATTGTTCAAGAAAAAAAAATGTTGATGATCATTGTTGAGTTAAGTATTTATTGTAGAAACTCGTTAAATTAAAATACTAAGCAAGAAACGTCTATTGTATTCCTCAAGATCATTATAAAAACTTGTGTGATTTGCATAACCTGTTTTGCAATACAATGATGAAAATTAAATATTTTTTAAATTAAAATAATTATAGAAATATTATACAAATTATTATGTGAAAATTACGGTTAATAGGGAAGTATAGAACAATAGTGCATACTCTTCCGTCCCTCCATAGGGACAAGGACAGAATGATGATGTAAAAATTACGATGTCTTTTTGGTATTGCCAGTTCAAATATTGATTGTACTAAAATTATTTACCAAAAGTAAGCATAAACAAATGGGTAACCTGAACCACATAGCATTTAAAAATAATCTCTAATATTCATATTTATCATACGTAAAATTAAGAACAATAAAAACATTTCACCAGGACCTGGACTAGGGAGCCACTTTAAATTACTTTCACTCATCTAATTAGCACTTGTCGAGCGCTATGCGGGCGCTATTATATTATGAACCAAAGAGCCTCCTCTCGTTTGTATTGAGCCTTACAAGTCCTTTTTGATTACATACACCAAAAGTTTTAAAGTTCCACCTTAATTAGTTTGATAATTATAATAAATTATTTCATTTAAGTAGAATAACAATGAGAACGGGAGATATATCTTAATAAATTATTTTATTCTATATAATATTATTATTTTATATGCAGTTGCGTGGACCACTTCGGTGTTCCCGCTGCTCGTTTGGCTTCTCTTATAAAGTAGTTTGAAATATTTGAGATAAATAATTTAGGTTACGGTAGATGTGTTGAATCGTAGATAAGTAGCGATAGCATAAAAAGGTGTGTTTGTAACAAAAAATTATAATCTACCATTAACCACACTCACTGCGTAACAGGCCGATATCGGCTTGCTGCGGTACTTATGATTTAACTTGCCACAGTAAACGTATTAAATCGTTTTAAAATCTAGCTCAATGGTTAAGGGTACGGATTTCCGCTTACGTGGTCAATACTTCCCGCCAGTCTACTGTTGTCAAGAACCAGATGCTATTATAAGCTTAGAGCTTAGTTGGAAATCTGCTATTATGTTAATTATTACGATGGATGGGTGGATGGAAGTTTGTTTGAAGACATGGAGATGTCTCATCTAGAACATAGTCTCGAAGAACACATAGGCTACTTTTTTTTTTTTTATTTTTTTTTTTTTTTGTATCGGGGGGAAATCTTTTTTTAGTTCCGAGAATGCAGAAACGTGTTATCTAATATAATATAACTTCTATCTCCCGTTTTCGGTGATCATTTATTTCTCGGAATTATACAATCACACTAACCGAGCATTTAAATTGTCAAGTGTCGAAAGTTTTCAACAGTGAAAATATACCTGCATAGTTAGGCGATGTATAAAGCCTATTACAACAGCGTCCGTTGGTCGTGACATAGTTTCATTTGTAAAGTATGATGCACTGCAGCCAGGTAAAGTTAGTAACGACAGCTTGCCTAAGCTTCGAAACAGCAACGCTTCAAATTAAACTTTGTCGCGTGTTCTGCATGCACAATTAAAATAATATTCGTGTTAAATTTATCAATTCATTGCTTAATTAATGTAACCGGGACTACATTTAGTTGAAAATCAGCAGTATTTAAAGCAGAATGTTTTTGGAATTATCAAATAATGATATATTTGTTTCCTTTTATAAAGTAGAAGCTGAAGAGTTTCCTTGCTTTTAAAAGCTAGATAATTTTAAGAGTCATTGAGGCGATTTAAATATATTTTATGAGATATTTTCAATTCTCTTGGGTCAAGACATCTTTGTTATAATGTTTTCCTTGATTTCTTCCTCTTTCATTTAATACCTTTCGACATAAATGCCTCTTCAAGTTTTATGTTTTCCTTGTCCTTATTAATATAATATTATACTATGTTTTGTGAGCTAGTCATACTTGTGGCTTTGGCATGTGTTAGCTCCGATAATGTTAAAAAAATAATACATTCTCTCACCCTATTCATTAGACCGAGTTCGCGATAAAAGCGGAAATTTTGTTTCGGCGTAAGGCCATTTTTTGCGTGACATCGGTCTAATGAAGCCGTAATCTTATACATACTTAATTAAGTGAAATGAAACTTTTATATGTATTTTTATTAATAAATAAAATATATGATCAGTAACTGTAAACATAAACAAGCCGCATACGGCTTCTGTTTTGAATTATCGAGAGAGGAGTCATAATAGACAGCGTTCGATAAAACGTCATCGCACTATGCGGCCGCGTTTATGTAGGTCAAAGTCAATGTTCTGTGAGCTTGTCCAGGAAGACCGCCGTCTGCGGCCGTCTGACCGCTAACGTTGTACACACTGTGTGACCTAAGCACACAACACTGTAATATGATTACTTTATATCTTGTGATACGTACGCTTTCCTGTCTGTAGTGGTCGAGTATAGACGCCTGACCTATTTTATATAACAACATATTTGTCAACATTTATCAGTTGTTAATTCTTTTTTCATTTGTTTTTATTGCTATTGTTTATTACAAAAGTTCAAAAACCTTGAACCTTATTGTTTCCTCTTCTACTTCTCTTCTTTTTTCTATACCTTTGAAAGGTAAAAAGAGGGATGGTAATGTTACCATAATACTCGTGTTACAAAAGTGAACCAGAATCATACAAACAAAAAAAAGTTTGTAACGCCTACATTTTCTAGTATAAAATAATTTATACTCGTATAAGTATAAATTATTATATTTAATAATATCAGTTATCATTAAAATTGATATTCCTCCGTTACCGTACCGCGCGAAACGTAATCAAATGGAAATCATTTAATTTATTAAAGTCCACGGCCAAATATAGCGTAAAAGCTACAGATCAAATTTCGTTCACTATGATTAATAATTTTACTAATTGTATTTATTTACACCGTTGTATTTTCCAAGTTTTAGTACAAGTTTAAGTACGTAAAACCCATAGTTCTCTTGGTTAAGTTTACTAATTACTTAATATATCTCACAAAAGAACTTCTGTTATATAATTCCCTCATAAGTTACTAAAATAAGAGCCATTTTTTTAAAGAATCAATTCTCAAACAACTTGAAGAGTCAAAGGAGTTACGTATACTTTTCGAGAGTCTTTTCTTTATTATAAGTTCATAGAAAAATCTTCAATTCCACCTACTCATAAATTCCAAGTAAACGATAAAAGCTCAACAATTCTTCTAAAAATATATCAGACGGTATTATAAATATGAATTTCTAGCTTTAACTCGCGACTTATTTGCTAAAAATACTAATAAATACACAGAAAAATATAAATATTTTCTCTTTAATGTAGTAGTATAGGACCTACAGTTATCTATACTAATATTATACTTCTACTTTTGTGTATTTAAAAAAAAATACTAGGCCGATTTTAATAGTTCTTTCACCGTTAGAAAGCTGTTTATAACCGAGTGTCTTATGGTATAATTTTTAATTTGGCACGGACGAAGTCGTGAGCAACAGCTAGTCTTTAATAATTCTAAGAATCACTTGTATAGTGCGTTTAAAGTTAAATGTCAGCTTTTGTAAAATATACACTGCAATTGAGATCAAATAAGCGTCGATAGAAAGCCTTTGAAACACTAACTACGAGTACGAAGTCTGATATTTGTTGTAGGCAGCCGAAAGCGACGTGTGGAACGTTTATCGAATAAAATGAAAGGGTGCAAACACTGGATAACAGGATACAGTTTTATTCAAGCACTAGCTGTCGCCGCAACCTAGTCTGCCTGTAACTAAAAAATATGGTTGGATTATTTCATATAAAATCAGAAATATTAATTTATATCTATACTAATACTATACAGAGAGACACTTTGTATTTTTGTTTGTATTGAAATAACTCAAGAACTACTGAGCCAATTTCAAAAATTCTTTCACCATTAGAAAGCTTACATTATCCCCGAGTAACATAGGCTATATTATTTAATTCTACGCCTACGAAGTCGCGCACAACAGGTAGTTTAGTTATAAATAAGCCATTACTGATTACCGATATAAAAATACTACAATGAAACAATATGTAAGTGCTTTATAAACATTATATGCAAATGGTAAAGGCTTTGAAATAACATGCACCTGCACTTATTTAAAAGCCCCTTTGAAATCTGTAGTTTTCATCAGTGTAAAGGTTTTGCAAGGTAAGCATAATATCGTGCATAAAAGGATTTTCAAAAACAAATGACTCGTATGAATATTAAAAGAGGCTTTATTACGAATATTTTCCTGTAAATTTTGATAGGCCTAGGATAATTTTATTTGTCAAAAAATTTACTCACTACTTAATTAAATGTTTTTTTTGTTGTTAATTCTGTTTAAAATCGTATTTAATTTTTTAACCCCAAAGTTGTAATTATAAAATTCAAAAAATCCCGTCTTCGCAAGATCCTGAAAATGGCCAACTTTGATAGTTGAAGTGTCGCCTTTAAGATCAAAATTATTATTGCGTTATTTTTGCTTGGACTTACACGTTAAATATTAACAATACTATATTGTTATTCTCAATAATCTATACTTATATTAAAGATTAAAGGTTAAAGGTTTTGACCCATGATGGGCTCCATTTTCCGCAACTCCATGACTAGCGCGTATTTTGCGTGAATACACATATTTTTGAATTTCTTCCCCGAGATGTGCAGGTTGCATCACGATGTTTATACTTATATTATAAAGAGTGAAACTTTGTATTTTTGTTTGTATTGAAATAAGTCAAGAACTACTGGCCCGATTACAAAAATTATTTCACCATTAGAAAGTTATATTATCCTCGAGTAACATAGGCTATATTATTTAATTCCACGCGGATGAAGTCACGCACCACAGCTAGTATATTATAAAGTAATAAAATTATAATTAAAAATAATTTTAAAGTATGTATGTGATATCATTAAAATAGGTTAACCCTAGAGAATTTATTTTCCTCGCTTTGTTGGAGTTGCCCACTAATTACCCAATTAAAACATTCTAAGCTCAGCGAAGTTAAACACTGTTTTTATTACATTAGATTTTAAAGCAAAAGTTAAAAGTAATTAATTAAATCAGGCGCGAAGCACACTGCAGTTTAACTTTATATTTGAAAACTGTCTGATGGCTTCAACTCAGTTACCGCTTTAGTTATTTCTATAGACAGAAAAGCGCTGTAACTATTTTAAAACAATAATTTCCCTCACAATTTTAACAGTCCTCGGTTACATTGTTGATTCCGCTGAAAATTTTACACTGAATTTAATTCTCAGAAATGAGTATTTCATTATAAATATGGAAGGTTCAAGGGCAAATAAAAGTGCAGTATTTTTCCTTGTAAATGTATATTAACTTAATATATCGTAAAACGTATATATAAAGAAAGCTTTTTTTTTAATCCTACGCAAAACTTAAATTTTCAAGCGCCTATTATCGTTTAGCTGTAAAGAAAATTGCTCTTTCTCGTTCGTATTACGAATAAAATTATTCTGTTTTGTTTCTTTAATAGAAACTTATTCTTCAATTTGTCATTCATTTTAGTTGAAATGCATTAGAGAGCTATCCATTACGATAGACGATTTCTTTGTAACGATTCCCGATTCGAAAATATTCGTCAGAGACGTCTCTACGTCGGACTCCGATCTTGACTTCTTTTTGAAAATCAGTGGCATGTGATTGCATTCATAGCATTCCTGGAAACAGAGAAATTGGGTTAATTTGCATTATAATGAACAGTGTGACGTCACCGAAGATCGCTATCTGATCTCGAGCATAACTCAAATAATATCGTAATAAATTACGTTTGTTAATATCATTTATTTTACATTTCGATATTAAATATATTTTGCCGCAACTTGGCCGTAAAATAAGTTATTTGCTTGACAAAATTGTGACAACATACAGGAGATTTTTTAAGTAAGTAATATAGACAAATTTATAGACAGTTGACATTTTTAATTAACTTTAACACACGATGCAACAATAGTAAATACAAATGGAAACTCTCTTTACGACTGATCTAAATACGAATAGTAATCCATTCTAATAAAATTTCTATCAAAACTTAATTCCTCTCTATTCAATAAACCTCGAAATATTCATTTTGGTGTGCAAATAATCGAGCATCGCAGTACGATTGATCTATCAACAGACATCAGTCATACATAACGTGAACCATTTTTTTTGTGCTCAAAACGGGACTTTATTTTAGTTACTTGATTGATTTACGATGTTGTTATACAGAAGTTATTGATAAGTAAAACGTATTTGCAGACTAAAAAAAAATCTGTGTCAACGAACGAACATGAAGCAACAAAACAATATAACACATATCGTAAACTGGGCGAACCAAAAATGTGCGAGCGATGACATTTTCGCCACTCTCGAGTTCTCGCTCGATCGCTCTTCACATGCGTAGACAAAGTGTGCAAACGCAAAGCTTCGAAAAACGTTCTTAATTTTGGTATGGAAGTCACTATTCGCACTTTTTCAAAAAATGGGACATTTTGGCGTCCCCGAAATTCTTTCGGGGACACCCGTGACTCGGGACTATAAAACGCGACAGTCCCGTTCAAAACGGGACGGCTGGTCACGTTAGTCATACAGGTCAAGTTCCACTCCACATCGACAACTGCACGACCAACGCCGCCAATTTGAGTTTTCGAAATCATTAAAACAGTTTCAATTTTGATACAACTTGTTATAATGTTTCAAATATAAGAAATAATTTCTTGGTATTATGGTATTAGGTAATGTATACTAATATTAGAGGAATATTTGTATTTGTATATTTTTGTTGTATTGTAATAACTCAAAAATTACTGGCCTGATTTCAAAAAATCTTTCACAGTTAGAAAGCTACATTATTCTCGAGTAACATAGCCTATATCCTTTTATATCCACGCTGACGAAGACGCGAACAACAGCTAGTTATAAATAATTTTGATTGCTAAAATAGACAGTTTTTATTTATATTTGTTTTTTCCGTGATCGTAGAATAAATTATATTAATTTGTGGAAATTATTGCAGTAACCTCGAATTAGTATGTCTAGTTTAAAGTTTTAGTATAAATAAGTTACAAGCAGCTCTGCAAATATGTTGCAATAATTTACCTTCGTTTACTGAGAAAATGTAGGAGAAATAGTTACTTGGTTGAATCGACTCGTTAGTACTAGAGATAATCTGTGCTTGCATCAAATCTAATGAATCCAAAGAACCTTATAAACTTAACCTTGTTCTTGTTTACTCACTTATTACCTTTTATAAGAAAGTCTTACAATGATTTGCATATTTTTGCATAGCCTTGAATTGATTATGATAAAATGTTGCTCTAAAAAGTTAAAAATAAATTTTGTGAATATGTCATATTTTTTAAAATTCGGTGCTGTATAAAATATGTTTTATTTTCACTTTAAATCATTCATATAAATATTTGAAGTCTAATTAAATTCCAAATGAAAAATATTTTCGGTAGCGAAAAGCTCACCGACAGCTGTTTGTAGTTCACTTGAATATTGACATGAGTACGTGTCACTCGCGGTCCTATGAATTTCCATGCATGTAACTCGACGTCCCGTTGCGAAGTAGGCTTTCCATTAAATCGATTTAAAGCTCTCGAATGAAGCGCTTTTAATGTTTTGCATTTTAATTTTAAATAACTGAATTATTAATACATTCAAAAGTTTATATGATGATACAAGTCAGATTTGTTTGACAAAAAATAATAACAATAAGCGTATTAAAACTAGTACTGAATTGAATGAATTTTCACCTAATTCTAACATAAAATATGTACACACAATGACATAAAATGTCTGATAAAGTTATAGTTTAGTCTACACAAGAACCGTGGTAGGGGCTTAAGTGAAACAAGTGAGTGCAGTAACCAGCTGTAATTGACAAACACGATAGTGAAACATGTTTTACCCTATTTAATTCCAAGTCAACAAGGCCTTCAGGGAGGCTACCCAAAGTATCTTTCGATTGGCGATATCGCTGACGGAATCGACAAAAGCGTATGAAGATTACAATGACATTCGATAGGTCTTGTGCTTGTCACGAGTGAGATATCGAACGTCATTATCAGTTCCATATACTTTTAATGTTCGCTATCGAATCGCTTTGTAGCGCTTGTACTTTGGGTAGCCCCCAGTTTACTTATGATGTGCATTACCGGAGAGTGCTTCTAGATGGGATTTTTCCGCGAAAGAAAAAAGGCATCGTCCAAAGAGAATTTTATGCTTCATATAATGGATTAAAATTTTATGTTACGGTTATTCAAGTTATTGTAAATTTAAATGCGGAATATTAATTTTCAATGAAATACTTTTTTATTACCGAACTAAAACAGACTAACCGCTGAATATTCAAACGTCACTCAAATTTAAGCATCGCTTAAAATCTAAGTGATCTTAAAATAAAACGAGATCGCACTAGAATTTAGAGTTTAAGTTTGGACTTAACATGTAAGACGCTCTTAAATATTTCAGTGGCCTTTAAAAATTCGTACTATAAAAGTAATATTTTTCGTTATACAAGTAGGATTAAATTATGTTTATGTGTGTACGTTATTATTTCAATACTTTGTTACCTCCCGTTAGTTTAAAACGGCTGAATTGATTTTGACAGGTGATCTGTTACTCGATTCGTATTCTCCAAAGCGTTGAAATTGGTTTCATTGATTTTTATTAACACTGGTTTAATTTTAACAGTGTGGAAAATTTTAAACATTTCTATTTTATTTGATTTTATAACGTTGCAAAGTTTTAAAGGAATAGGAAATATGATATTTACTCATTTCTTTTTGTTGTTGTGTTTTTATTAATTAGATTTTGATTGAATTGGGCCGTGTATTTACAGTTTCTTTAAGTATTAAATATATTACAATTCGAGCTTTTTAGGTCTTGAAAAAAGTTGTCCCATTATCTTAAACAACGCTTCATAAAGCGCTTCCAATAAAACTATCAAAATTTCTATCGTTAAAAGATATTCTGGCAAAATATAGGATGATTATCTTGAAATTTTTCATCCATAGTATTAACTTTCCGGTAGTATAGCGGTCAATATTCCCGCAGATCAAGCAGGAGACCGGGGTTCGAATCCCCGCCGGAAAGATTTTTTGTACATTATTTTTGAAACAAAATTTATCATACATTTATTTGAGTTATTATTCGAATATTTCGGACAACTAGAACGGCGCCATAATCTCTTATGTAAATATTAATTAAAAACAGAGGATATAAAATAAGTTGAATAGGTTTTTGAATTTAATTCACAGCCAGCAAAATGTTACAGTTATCCTTAAGATTTTACTTTCCTTCAATGTGAAAAATATAAATAAGTAACTATGTATTTGTCTATTGAAAACATGCATCAATTTTATTGCACAAACAACAGCAATCATTATTGAAAAAAAAACCTACTAAATGAAGTTAGTCTACGCAATATAGATTGTGCTCCGAGCTTCGTAGCTTCAAGGTCATTTCGTTACGTAACATCCTGTGCTCGCTTTTACAAAAATGCATCTTTATACTTACATTTCAATTTATAACTTAATACAAATTAATGCTATTATATTTTCCGCATTAAAGTTAACGTTTTTTATAAGATGTATTGAAATATAGTAGTGTTATTATATTTTATCTTTGGTAAAGAAAATCATAACGGGTAGGTTTGTGTGTGTAAATAATGTCAATTACCTACTTAGTAAACTAAACTAATTTTATATTCTCCGAAACATTAAAATTAATTATTAATATTAATAATCAATAGATTGATTAGCATCATGAGAAGAAAATAAATAAATGCTAAAAGGTTTTAATGTTCTAATTTTAGAACAAAGAGGAAATATGATTTTCATTTGTTTCATTTATGATGGCGCGGTAGAACTACCTAGATACTCGTTTTTAGTAATGCGCTATCCATTAAAATTATTTTGTGGGTACCTATAGAAAATCTGTATGCAATTTGAGCTTTTAAGTCTTTTGACAACGCAAGATTTCCTAAAACACTACTAGTTAGAGCTCTTCCAATGAAAATATAGATAGGAGTTTCTTACAACTTGAAATCAATTCAAATCAAAAATTATTTAATTACTAGCTGTTGCTCGCGACTTCGTCCGCGTGGAATTAAAATCCAAACGAAAAATAACCTATGTGATTTGGGGATAATGTAGCTTTCTGTGAGTGAAAGAATTTTTGAAATCGGCCCTGTAAAATACAAAGTTTCTCTGTTTATAGTATTAGTATAGATATAGATTATAGAAATTATTTAACTCAATGCAGGATGGATATCTTGGCGTTTTCCAACTATTAACACATGGTCTCCGGTAGTATAGTGGTCAGTATCCCCGCCTGTCACGCGGGAGACCGGGGTTCGATTCCCCGCCGGAGAGATCTTTTGTTTTATTTTTTTTGTCTAAAACTCTTTTTAATAATATTTTTTAGTAAAAACAAATACTTTTAACTAACTTTACCTTAAAAAAATATACACAAATAACCGTTATATTGTTTTTTCATTTATTTACGGGGAACAATTTGATATTAGTCGATGTTTTAAATCCGCAAAAAACTTTTGGTTATTCCTGACCTAATTTTTTTCGATCCTAAGGCATACGAGTACATTATATTATATTTGAAGTCAGGTAAAATACGCGCTAGTCCTGGAGTTGCGGAAAATTGAGCCCATCATGGGTCGAACTTCAGACATACATTATATTGGAATAAATTTAGGCCAAGGTTTCTTCTGTATTAAGAGGATTTATTCTTGAAAAAGTATTAACGGCATGAAGTAGAGGTAAGGAGCAATATATCTTGTGCTAGGAGCTTCAAGCGTTTGCAATCACTTATTCTCAAGAAACATCTTGCACTTTCCGTTATAAAATGCATCTTTAACGTTAAATTTTAATTTTAATCTATACTAATATTATAAAGATTATAACTTTGTCATATTGTATTTTTGAATTTTTGTATTTATTGAAATAACTCAAAAACTACTGGGCCGATTTCAAACATTCTTTCACCGTTAGAAAGCTACCTTATCCCTGAGTAACATAGGCTTTTTTAATTCCGCGCGGACGAAGTCACAAACAACACCTAGTGTTTTATACGCTATCAAGCTAATATGAATATATTAAAAAATAGATTTTCATTTCATTTTCTGCGACAAGTATAAGGCGGCAGAAGAACCATAGGCTACTACTACAAAAAGCTTCATGGTATTTACAGCTATTTCTTCATTTGTTTTAATTTAAGGTAAAAAATAATAAATTCGTTATGAACTGTATCAAACTTCGTCCTAGCTTGGAACGGGGATTCATTAACTTTAATAAAATAGCTCGGTTATTAACTCTTAAAGCCTTATTTATTTTTCTTGCTTGTTTAAACGTTTATTAAATGTTAAAAAAAAGATTAAAAAGGCAAGCAAACGTATTTATCTCGGACGTCATATTGAAAGCCGGCTTAAGTGAAATTGATTTAAAGCTCTCCAACGACTGTCATGATCTTGTTGCAGCACACTATTTGATCTCGGCTTATGGGATTTACAATATCAAAAGTCTTAATAAATTTTTTATTTTAAAAGAATGTTTACATTTTATTTAATACATGCATATTATGTCAAGAAAAAAATTCTCAAAGAAAATTTATTTAAGAATTAAATGAAAATTACTTACCAAAATTAAAAACGAGAAATAAAACTTTAGTAAACTTAAGTTATTCATTAAAATAAAGGATAGCTCACATTATACCGTGTCCTAGCCGGGTCGTGCCGTCAGTGTGTCAAGAAAAAATATACCAACGTGCCAGAGCCGATGACGTACGGAGCACTGTCAAATTATATTTTGTATGGATACACGGACGGCGCGGACCCATACGGGACACGGTGTAACGGAAGTCATCCTTAGTGCTTATTCAGGTTAACTTTGGAGAATTGGTGTAGAAAGTTTAATAAGTGATTCTTTTAATATAATTTCAATAGTTAAATACTCACTTCATTGACCAGGCATCGGTGTACACAATATTGATGTATTTTAGAAACGTCGAATTTCCTCCTCCGAGCCATATCCTCAGGTTCGAGAGGCCCGTACTTCGGTCTAGGTTTTAAAACTCCCACCAAATTCTATCAAATATAAGTATTATTACAACATATAAGGAAATGATGGGAAGGGGAAGTGGATATGGCAGGGGAGAGGACGTATAGGAAGAGGAATTATCTCTCTCTATCTCTTGCTGTGCGTCTCCTCCTCCATAGATTAAGGGTAGGCAACGCGTCTGCAATTGCAGATGTTTATGGGCAGCGGTCGCTTAGCTATGTCAGCAAATCTAGGTGGCCGCTTGCTCGTTTGCCACTTTATATATAAAAAAAACTTATTTAGTACATCTATAAAAATTGAAATCTATAAAAATATCAGATAATCTATAGATACGTAAAATTTAAAGTTCCTACAATAGATTTTCTATTGTAGGTTATATATTATCTAGTATTTGTAATAGGCAGGCAGTATATTTTTTATGTTTGATTTTTCCGATGCAATCATACTCACATTACGAACGATGAATTTTGCAATTGTTTTCATTTGAATTATTGTCACAAAACAAAGTGAAAAGATGATCCAGCCACTGGCCAATATCATTTGAACTTTTTCCGTAAGATGTATTAAAACATATAATTTGTGAATAATAAAAAACTGAAAAAAAAATTAAAACTTAATTTGAACCTTATTCGAGAACGTTACTTCCGTAAGACTTCTAATTAATAGGTACATATTGTAATCCCTTTCATTATCTTTGAGAAGACAGAGACAATATATATTAACAAAAGTATCACGACAATCTACAGTTAGAAACATTTTCATGTTATAAAAATAGAAATAGAAAACTTACAAACGTCAAAATGGGATGCATGGCCCAGCACGTAGTCCAGAATTGTGTAGGCTTAAATCCGAGTGAAAATTGAATATCAGTTGAAAGTTTTCCGATACCGTACAACCACATAACAACGGCAACTTTAAAACCTCCTAGGTACAACACGGTCAAGTTTATACCTTGTATTAGACCGATTAATTTATTTTTGGAAAGCTGAAAAATACTAAATACGTTCAATTAAAAAAATAACTTAATATCAACTTAATTTAATAAGCCAGTGTTCAAACGCAGCTCAAATACTTCGTTACGTAAACTTACAATCTAAGTTAAAACAAAATTAAACGACATGGCCGTAACATTTGTAATTTAAGCGTGGACTTAACATGTAAGACGCTCTTACATATTGAGTGGCGTTTGAACATTCGGCCCTTCGACTATTAATTACAATATTTTAATTAATAAAAAAAAATGAAATAACGGTAAAATAAGCATTTCCCACAAGATCTTTATACTGCAACCTTCTAGAGCAAGTAATATAAAAATTGGAAAATCTCAAGGAAACCTAGCGCTTGAGATATAAATAGGTTACCAAAATCCACCGCAAAATAACTTGAGTATTTCTAAAGTCCGCCAACTTGCTACTGAAACGCCCCCAATTAGCCTTTTGAAGATCAAATGGCTTCTTCACCAAGTTATAAAATAATATAGTAAGTATATTTAGTAATAAATTCTTATATATTTTAAACTAAACTAACAGTGAGTCAAGGTACTTCAAAATCTTGACTCACCTATTTTTAGTGACATAGAATGGTAATGTAACTAATATTAGGAATGCTAATACGATAGTTCCAATGGATGGTTGGTTGGCTGTTTGTTTGAAAGTATCTCCCAAACGGATAAACGGATCTTGGTGAAATTTGGTATAAATGTAGAACACATCTGGAAGACACATAGACGACTTACTATGTTTTTTTTTTAATTACGCACAGATGAATTCGCGGGTGACAGTTTTATAACTCAGTTTTGACAAAAAAAAATTGTTGTAGAAAGACTTTCAGATTCAAATTAATTAATACTAGTCCCGAGTATATCTATACTAATATTAAAAAAGAGAAACTTTGTATTTTTGTGCGAATTTAATGAAATATTGCAAACACTACTCTGCCGATTTCGAAATGTTTTTCACCATTAAAAAGCTACGTTATCCCTGACTAACTTTAGCTATATTTTTTTAGTTCCACGCGGACGAAGTCGCGGGCAACAGCTATTGTTAAATATTATTGAAATGGAATCCAATGTTATTAAAACATTCTCAGACTATCCTAAATGGCTCTATTCAAATTTCTCGACGTCAATTATTACAAATGAAATCTAATACAATCTCGTAACGAAATTGAGTCATCGGATACTTGTTAAGATCTAACTAACAAAGAGTTGTAAATTAAAACTTTCTAATAGAACTAAGCAATATCTATTACATGAAATTCTACTCAGCTTAGCTAAACTTAACTAATTGGGCATGGTTTTTCACTTTTAAAGTATAAATTATCTATAACGGACGCTATAAAGTTTCCACATCCATACAAAAGTTGCAAATTTTGGACAAAAACAAACAAAAGAGACATATTATTTAAAAATAGAATTTGAACCCTTAGTTCTTTACTAGGACCAGGATAAATGAACCGGTGGACATAAGTCAAACTATATATGACAGTTCATTAGCGCCTACCTATCATTGTTCAAAAACTTTCAAAAGATCATAATAATTTTCTATGTCTAAGTTTTTTTAGAAAAGGAAGCAAGCGAGCAGTGGATCGTCTGAATTTATTCCACAGCCATAAACTTATTCCACGCAAGAGAAACCACAGAATCTAAGTAAGTTTTACGTATTTTCTGACTTAAGTAACCGCGATAGCAGCGCCTCTCATCGGGCCAGAGTTTCTTGTTTACCTATATTTAATGTAACACGGCAAAATTACCAACTCGTACATTTTTTAAATGATCGTCAGAATGTTCGCAGATTATTAATATGAAATGTAACGTTTTGGTGAGCTTACGAACTGGGTCAAGTTTTTTAAACAAGATGCACTTTGACCTTTAAAATCTTTAAATAATGAAATTGAAACGTTCCGTGTTGTTTCGCTGATTTCATTATATTAATAACTAGCTGTTGCGCGCGACTTCGTTCTCGTGGAATTAAATAACATAGCCTATGTTACTCTGGGATAATGTAGCTTTATAATGGTGAAAGAATTTTTGAAACCGGCCCAATAGATCTTGAGTTATTTCAATACAAACAAAAATACAAAGTTACCCTCTTTATAATATTAGTATAGATTCACGTGAACTTTATACTGCATTATCTGACTTTATACTGTATTTAAAATTGTTGTAATTTAGACAATTGTAAATAAAAACATTAGCTAATATGAAAAATAGAATTAATAAATGTTTATGGTAAGTTAATCTCAGTAAACCACTGAAGTTATTATTCCAATAAACTTGTATTCCGTATGAACATTTTTGGGTACCATATTGCTTATATCTACCGGCATAAATAGATTATAGTTTTAGAAAATACTGCTAAACCATTAATTGTTTTCAAACGACCGGGTGATTTTTTTTCAAGATTAGGAGTATTCATAAAAAATGATAACTGACGGTATTTAGTCTACGTAAAATAATTAATTATAAATATCTATAAAATCCAGGTGATACATGAACCAATTTTATTCCTAAATTTAAGAGTATTGGGCAGCGGCCAATTTTTAACTGCCCCGGGGTAAAATGTTCACTCTATTTGAAAATATTTAACATCGGAACACTACAATAAATTCTTGTATACAAAAAATAAGCCTATCAAATCGATTATAATTGTACACTAGATTATAAATTTAAAAAAGCAACTAACTACGAATTTTAAATGACAGTTGTCATACTTCTTCTTTTTCTTCTTTTAATTGTTAGTGGACCCCATCGTTATTCGATGATTTTGCCAACATCAAGGTATCAATCATCATCATCAAGTATAACGACTGTCATTTAATGTGACAGTTGTCATATTGAAGTGTCATGAACGCAGACAGAGAAAACATAGACCGCTGGATATATTTGTCTCATTCACACAAGAAAAAGAAGGACTTATTTCCATGTCTTGTAAAAGAACGAGATAGAATGCACTATCTTCTGTTTCCCCCCGTGTGCCGGTTTTTTATATGGCAGCACTTCGGTATGACAAAAATGCCGTTTTTTGTCAGCGTTTTATTTCTATTTTTAATATAAAAGTTAACAATTCTTATTGTAAACAAATTCTGAGCTATTAGTGCAATGTCACTTCACATAAACATGGTGCGTTGCAGTGTTTTGGGGTGTAAAAGTGGCAGTGAAATATTCATGTCCTACATGTTTTGTCCCTTTCGGTGACAAGCTGGCCAGCGGTCTTAATATATTAATATCTAAGGTCATGAAGACCGTCATTTGACAGTTATATTAATGTACCTATTTGTTCTTCCAGACTGTTCTATATCTGTGCAAAATTTCATCGAGATATGTTAAACAGTCTTGAAGATACGTAGGGTAATATCTTTAACACAAAACTTTAACATTTATAAATATGAAGTAATGATAAATATTGAACCGCACGAAGTTATGCAGTTTGTAGCGTGGGCAACGTACCGCCTCGTATTAACCTCTAGAAATTCAGTAGCAACGACGTGACCTATATGAAAATACGACGCAATGTACCTTAACAGACCATGTGTTAATTAATTTACATAGAATATCTGTAATTATATAATTCAACAGTATCGATTAAACAAATTGTAAACATTATAACAAATATTATGAAAAATATGAATATGTTTGTACCTACTTTGCGTATTTTTGAAAGCCTTTCGCTAGTGGAAACCTACGCTCTATTGCATATTATCCGAAACGTGCAATGTAAATCAGCTTTATTGATTTAATATATATAAAATATTTGTCACCAAAGTCCTATTTAAATCTATAATATCTAATATTAAATTATTAAATTAAAAAAAATAACTCAACAATTAATAGACCGATTTCAAAGATTCTTTTACCATTAGAAAGCTACGTTATCACAAAGTAACACAGGCTTTTATTTGTTACTATTTTTTATTTTAGCGCGGATGAAGTCGCGTGTAACAGTATACTATAAAATTATTATTTTAGGTATGCGAACCTGGCACTGTATAAAATCATATTATAAAATCGTTCATAAAAAGAAATAAAAGATGTATAAAACAATAAATGTAACATCACAACTTGATAACAATAATTAAAAGCAAAACAATAGAAATAAGAAAAAGGTAAATCTCCGCTTAAACAAACGAAGCTCTGCACTTAATTGTTTTCCCGGTAAACATTTTAATTTGATTAAGAGCAATTCGTATTGCCGACAGGGTTATTTTGATTGATCTATTTTTACTGTGCTCGTTCAAGGAATAAAAATATACATTCAACAAGAATATAAGGTAAAAGCGTAGTAAAATAAAACGGGCTTTTACTACGATTGTATTCGAAGTAACCTTGACATTGACATTTAATGAAGTAACCGTGTTTTGTTGATATAATGTATAGTACTAATTTTAGAATGTACGTTTATTGTGTTTAAAAAGCACATTGCACATTAGTCGGAATTCAACCGTATCGAACAAGAATGTTGACCGATGAGAGAGGCGCTGCTATCGATTGATTCTGTCAAAAAATATGTAAAACCTACATGGATGCTTGCTCACCTTCTATGCTCACCGGGTCGCAAAACTTGTCAGTCTATAATGAATAATCTACTTTTTTTTAATCAAAAATATCTTTATGCACTTCGTCTTTACATTGTGTTAGGGGACCAAAGCGTTCGCTTTACGTATCAATAGTAATATTCAACATCAGAAAAATTAAAAGATCTTTATTTTATTGATAAATATTTTTTCTTTTTTATTTTTATCTTTTCTTTAATTGAAAAATCAGCTCGTATTCTTAATGATTGAATGTAAATTGACAATCTATACTAATAATATAAACATTTCTTTGTATTTTTGTATGTATTGGAATAACTCAAGAAGTACTGAACCGATTTCAAAAATTCTTTCACTTTTAAAAAGCTACATTATCCCCGAGTAACATAGGTTTTATTATTTCGCGGACAAAGTCGCATGCAACAGCTTGTATTTAATAAAATGTTTTAAGGAAATTGACATACAACATTTTATTATAATCATTTTATCCTACTCGTTTATTTTTAAATATAGATACCTACGTAATAAAGGAAAATACTATGCCGCCACAAAGTCTGCCGTGGCTTGTTTTCACGTGAATAGTAGTTTGTTTTTGTTACATAAATCCCGGACGAGGTTCCCGCATGTGAGCGATGAAGGCAAAGGTCACAGTACTGATCGACCGGATGACTGCTTTTGTCTTGTGAGATAACGTTTACCGTTCCCGGCGTGTGTTTACAATAGCATTATTTATAGACGTAACATTGAACCTTAGATTATTATATAATGGAGAATTTAATTATATCAAGTCAAAATTATTATTAGTGTATACTTGTTGAAATAAGTTCAATTTAAAATAATTTAAGTAGTAAGTTAATATTTTATTAATTAACAGGAAAATAAAAACATTGAACGATCATGAATGTTTTAACTTTTATTGATGTTCTTTTGTGTTAAGTTTTTTTTTTTGTGAAATGAAAACATAGATTTTGGCTGGGTATCGACGTGAAAAGTTACTTATAATATACCTACATATGGATTTAAGTTTTGCGGTTATAAAGTATGTTTAAGTAAAGTAGCGTCGCCCATCGAGGTAGAATCGAGTTCTAACACTTGATCTAATATAAATTTCATTAATTGAATGAGTTGAGGAACAACAAATCGTAAATTATAGCTTACACTCCTTTTTGCAAGTTACTCGTAAATGTTCAACCTTTAGCTACACGCTGGCGCAATGAATTTTTCGCAAAGCCCTTGAATTATTAAATGGAGTTGACTTGTTTAGAGGAAACGGTTTCCAGTAATACACATACGTTCGGCCTTGTTCCTTTTACTTTGTAATTTAATGTGTCACGTTTTCAAAACACGTTAGCTATAAATAAAAGATTACTTGCTTCGATATTATTATCAATTTACTATCAAAATAGTTATTATAACGATCATATTGAATTTTTCTTCACTTTTAGTACCTTTTAGTAGCTATGTATCGTTTTGATTTTTTTACAAAGACCAGTTTTTGCCAAAATTCAATTCCATTTGCTTCCACGATTGAACAGGAAAACGTAATTTCACGTTCAAATTTTTGAGGACAACTTACAAACGTAATGTAAGGGAGATGCCACACGAGCGTTACGGTGCCGCGGTCGAAGCGCTACGATTTTGGATTGAAAAAACCCAGCTGTGAGAAGATGCCGCGTCACTCCCGAAGAACAGAATATTAAACTGTTTGAATTTCATTACAACTAATGTACAAAATTGCTCTGCGTTTTGTTGCTCAGCGCTACATCTCGTAGCACCATTACCGTTTTTATTTTCTTTCCTTTGGCTGTTTCTTTGGTCCAAACATGTTGCTAGTGTATTCCTATAACACAGATAATTTTGGGGTACTGTATAGCACATCGTTCTGATTAGTATTCCAAAACTGCAAAAAGTTATTGATTCATCGCTTCTACTGACGCAAAGCCAACGCGTCGGTAGTGTGGCATAGCTTTATCTTTCGGGGTTCTCATGATGTACCGGTGAAATTTTAGAAAAAAAAATACATCAACGAATTTTCGTTGGCCTTTTGCATTTTTAATAGCAATGCCAGTAAAAATCATGGAACTAAAGGCAATTGAATTTCGAATGAAATTTGAGTGTCGAACTTCAAATCACTTTATGCCAAAAAAAAAATATTCTTTTTTTTTATGAAATTGATGAATTGAAGATATATTTATTCATTCGTATTCTGTTGAGAGGATTTTCATATAAGTATTGAAATGAAAAAGTCAAAAGGTACACACGCGGGCGTATATGAAAGGCTGTTTTATGTTAGAACCGAGTCAGAAGCTCGTTATTTTTTTATTGAATGTTCCTCGTGGTGCAACTTCAGTCCTACGTTGCTCTCAATGCCAACCCACGTAAATTATGCTGACCTTTGATTTTCACAGTCATTTTTATTCTATAAAAAGCTAGCATTTCAAGATGAATATCGTGTTGCAATCAGAATGTCGGATGTCGGATCTTGATGCAAATCTAGCGATCGAATCAACTTTGTTCCGACTTGAATTTTTTGTAAATCCCGTTCCTGTGATATTCAAATCTTTGAATTTATCAAAGAGTTTTACGAATGAAATTTCTGGTTATTTATTTCGAAAGTCTTGTAATCTCTTTACAAATATTTTATAATTATTTTTCTTTATGTAACAATATGTTTTTTCTCGTGCAATCACGATGATATAGGTATAGTAAATATTAAATACTTAGCAATTAAAACAGTAGACATTATTTAGGAAAAAATTAAACTTATAAATCCACTAATAACTTATTTCTCACCTCTTGTTGGTAAATTGTTTTTAAAATTAAATAAGCTGGGTCTAAGAATTTCTTATTGTCGATTTACAGATAATTTTCTTCCCGCCAACATTCCAATCTAATACAATTACGTTTTTCTTCTTAAATCTTTTTAATTTTAATCTTCCACAGGTATTACACGTTACCGTTTAAATATGTCAAAATAATATCTACTTAATAGGAATATTTCCTTAATTGTTTTTTAAGGATTTTCTTAACCCGTAATTTACAGTCAAGGACGTTTATTTTTTAACCATTTTGTATGAACGTAATAGTATTGAAGGCACGTCATAGAAACTTACATTCCTAAAACTCTTGAGATGATGAATCCATCCTAAGTGGGATGCGAAATTAATCCGTATCATATTATGAACAAAAGTAATAAGTCTTGGAAAGATAACATACAGTAATTGTTTTTTTTTATTTTTAATGAAGCTAAAAATTGCCATTGTCAGTATAAAATAATTTCACGACCGAGTTGACTCTTGACACAAGTTGGTAGAGTGAATGGGTTGTATAGTTTTAGTTAATTAGCCAAACGAGTAACCTACACATTGTTCGTGTCGTACTTATGGCTCCTACGCTTCAAAACATGGAACAGACTCTCGGTCTCACGTGAGTACGTTAACAATTGCACTATCTAGAGGCTGAAAGCTATTATGTATTCAATTTTAATTTACTGAAAATATTAAATTACATTTAAATGAACTAACAAAAATAACTAAAACATATTAATATTTACATTACAATGTTAAAAAACATACCAGCGCCACAGGATACGAGAGATTGCAGCAGCAAAAGCATAATATTCCCACCATGTAAACAACTTTTACTGAACGAAATTCATTATGCAAAAGCTTCGATATCGTCAACGTCAAAATTGCCTGAAAAAAAAATCGTCAATACTAATTACAAATAACAAGTTTCGATTTGCCGTTACGCCTCGACGGAGTAACTGGCACGCCCTTAAGATTAAATTTATTTATTGAACGAGACAGAAATGCGTCGAAATTGTATGAAAAATTATTATTCTAAAGCCTGTGTTGAAACAATTTGCAAATCGATTAATATGAAAATGCAAAAACAGCGATCAATAAAAAATATGAATGTAATTATTATTATAATAATTATAAAACAAACTTTCTATTAAAAAGTTTGGAGTTATACCTTACGATTACAAATAAAACACAGGTTTACTTCACATATCGATAGCTACAAATCTCTTCCCTTGGGTCTTGAAATACAAACGTGTATTCGTTTGTTCAATAGCTTAATAAATTCAATACAGTGGACAGAAGACCCTCTAGGGATGCAGTAAGAGGCAACAAAACGAATCGGTAACTTAAAAGAAATTTATTTCATTTATTTTTTCTTTGCTTACTTGTATCAAAAATTAGTGAGGGTTTCTACTACCAGAACATGTCGGACAATGTCGAGATGTGGTCAGAATGTTTTATACATTTTCTGAAGTTAAAAAAAACAAAGACCTACGTGAAGCTTTTAATTTTTATTATTTTTATTTGATCATCAAATTTTACAATATTTAAACAAGAATCATTTTCTTGGCGCCATTAAACTTATAATGAATGGAAATGTGGTTTTAAATAGGTTATTATTGTAACACCTTAAAAGCGTCGTACAATATACGTTACAAAGGATGAATGATGGAAGAGGGACAGTAATTTTACAATAATACCACTAGACGACCAACGCTGGTAATCTATTCTAATATTATAAAGAGAGAAACTTTGTGTTTTTGTATTTTTGTTTGTATTGAAATAACTCAAGAACTACTGGGCCGATTTCAAAAATCTTTCACCACTAGAAAGCTACATTATCCCCGAGTAACATAGGCTATATTATTTAATTCCACGCGGACGAAGTCGCGCACAACAGCTATTAATACATTTACACCGTAAAGGATATAGATAAATATGAGTGATTAATTCTTTGACTTTCACTAAATTATATTACAGTGTAAATGCGTTGTCTACTGCCCTAGCATTGTATTACCATTTTGTTATCCCTTATTGTCATATATCATGTAAATATAGTCTACTCTGTCGATAGAACCCAATGTTGAACGTATGAAAATATACTTACCAAATAAGCACTTAGTGAACACATGATACTCAGGAATATGTAAATTGTAAAAACTTTCTGCGCGTGCAAAAAATCCGAACTCAGCGGTAGCACAACAAACAGAAGATAATGCGATGTTATCTCTGTATTATCTCTGACACATGCAGTCAATGCAATGTATAGTACTCGTACTATAATTGATCTGGCTAAAGCAAACGTAGTGAAAAATATTCCAAATATCACAACTGCGTTGTCGATCATAGTGTGAGGGGACATTGTGCCAAAATCGTAAACACCGACCAGTCCAATTCCAAATGCGAATGTTATTCGATCAATCGCTGAAGTCTGAAAAAAATCAACAACAAAGAATTGATCAATTTTTTCATTGGTCCTGACCCCAAAAAAGCATTTTATGACAGAACAGTCACAGTATTTCAGTTGAAAAGGGGTAAATAACCTGACAAAGATTTTTACAAAACAAAATTTAAAAAATCAATGTTCTTTTAATCACCTTTTAATTTTAATGACAAGTGTTATTATAGCATTAAGAGAATTTAATATTCATAAACAAACTAAAAGCCGCAATATCAAAATGCAGCAGCTACTACGAACGTTTGTGCAACTTATATCACATAAATCGAGTTTACTTTGATTTATGCGGACAATTTGCGTTAGCCCGTACTTTGCAAACATTGAAGATGCTCGAGGTACAGTTTCAACTAAATGATTCATAAATAAAATGATATAAACAAATTTATTGTGAAAATATAACGGCTAAGTTTATCATCATTCTTTCATTCCGTTATCTTGCTATTCACAAAAGTTAACATTCTCTACAACAACAACAAAACTCACGCCCGTAACCCAGAGGGGTAGGCAGAGACAACAGACCTCCATTTGGCACGATCCTGACACACCTCTGTCGCTTCTTCTACCATTTTTCTTTCATTCTTTAACATTCTCTGTGTATTTAAATCCATTTAAAATTGAAACTTTATTTATTTAACAACTGTCGACTACGATTATTTTATCTTAACCAGCACTTTGATATCATAAGCTCGCTAAACGACGCTTATTAGATTTCCTTTGAGCACGGGGAACCGGTTAAGATATCAATTTCATCTTATTAATAAACATCTTGATAAGTTTTACCTTCCACGCCAGCAACAAGCACTTCATCTTAATCTAAGCTGACTTCAAGTTAAACGGCTAACGAATTAAATTGATAGTGTTTCTGTTAGTTTCAAATTCAATCCTAGCTTGCAACAATATAACCGTCTCATTTTTAATCTTTTAATGTGTACGTAAAAGTTAATTAATTTATAATAAAAGGCCGAACACAAGGAAACTACTATCAATATTGGCAACTATCAATAAAATTATTCACTTTTCTTATCATTGGGGTAATATTGTATTCCCAATGTAAAAATCATCTCGAAAAAATACATAAGTGTGTCGAGTATTCACTCTCAGCTTATTTACGGTTAAAAACCATTAAAGTTTAAAAAAAAAAGATTCAAAGCATACAAATGTTACACGATGTACAAAAGTTCTATGGAAAATCAGACATCCTTTCAGTTAAAGACGATGCAGAATCAACACAAAATCAGGTGACAGTAAATAGAGGCTATGGAACGGATAGGACGCAAACTAGCAAAGAGAAATGCAAATTACACGACGACGAATTCACACTCGAGTACTCTGCATTTCAGAATGAATTGTCCCATAGCTGGAAACGGTCCTTTTTAATCACAAAGAGACTGAACATTTTCCTACTTCACATAAACTAACTAGTCGCTCTAAGGATTTTTAATTTGTAATAGTAATCTCTTTAATTCAATTTTAAATTGACTATTTTACAGTAAGACACACACATTTTATAGAAAGAAGAAGAATGTTTCCGAGAGAAAATGTTGAAACGAAAGTAGGTAAAGTAAAGGTACAGAAACAATGTACTCAAATAAATCTACTGCATGTCATAAATATAATAATAACAATGCCTTTTCAGAAGCACCGAATGACTTACGTATACTCGAGGCGCAGTGACATCAAACATTTGACTAATGGCAGCCGTGAAAAAGTATTCCGTATAAAATAATGTGAATAATAGAACGAAAAGTGTTGAGAATGTCTTCCAAAGCATTGATATTCTGACGAGCTGGAATAGCAAACAAACTATATTTCACGGTAAGCTCATTTTCTTTCTTCGTTTTAACTTATTTATTTATTCATTTTCAATCATATATTATGATATTTTTACATTTTAAGTTCTTAAACCTATAGGTTTGTTTGAACCTTGCACATTCTCGTTGGGTAGTTACAAATTTTCTTTTAATAAATGAGACGAATATATCTTGGACGTTTAAGTGCTGTAACTAGGGACTTGAGATAAAATTAGTTTAAATAATTATGTTCCATATTTTATACGTGTTAGAATAGTATATACTTTGTCTACTCAAGAGTATCTGCAAGTATACCATTTATCTATTCCAATACGTTACTTGTCATTACGTAAATAATTCTAATTTTCATTGCAGTTAACTCGTGTGCATACATTCATAAATGGAATGTTTTTAGAATACTTAGAATCATATTTACCTTAAGAAGAGTTGTATCTGTCATGGTGGCTAAAAAGAAATTAATGATCCAAACAAGAGTTATAACAAACAGTCTTGCGGTCAACTCATTCTTGTCGGTTGCATAATATGAATCGCTGAAACATTAAATAACATTAAAGTAATAGAAACAAAAAAGTGAAATAAAAAAGGTAAAGCGAATAGGAAGGTCATGGTTCTAGAAAATTAGAAAACTACAATACATATACACAATATTTTAAGCGTTCCCGTTAAATGCTCTTGGGACTTCATTTCAACGGTTCCTGTCTATCTCCTTCACTTGAAGGGTAATACCAAATAACCTTCAATATATTTGACAGCAAATACCTTTTTCAATAACACACCTAACCTATATAATCAACTGTCAAACATTTTCCTTACGAGTTAATGTCATGTTTATAAAACCTTGTAACTAACCTTTGTAATTGATTCTTGGAAAATTCTCAAAGTATGATATAAATATAAAAAAGGACCAAAGGACAAAATGTTCGACATGTCAATGTCACTGTCACATTAGGGATAGGGAACTTCTGTCCGTGTGTACGGATAGAATAAACCAATGGGTACGGACCACGCACCATAAAATCGCGGTTGTTATACAAATTATTTGGATGTTATTATGCCTGAATTGGAAGACAGCACGAATAGACTGTGCCATTGATCACAGACGGCTCATAGAGATGAAACAATAGTACTTAATATGCCAACCGTATGGTAAGGACTAAAGTAGGTGTAAAATGATAAATGAAACTTACTAATAATTGACACTAGCGGATGTTTCGTTTAAATTTGTTTTATCGTTCATTCTACAAGTGAGAATAATACTAATGGTAGGCTCACACTGATGATACACTTTGTTGCACTTCGACCAAGGCGGGATCAAATGGAGTCCAGCGAAGAAATAACGAATTGCATCTGCTAAATCACCTGATAACTAAACATTAATTTAAAATTAAACACAATGGTTTAAATTTTCTTTTTTTATCGAAACAAGGGAGCTACCGAAAGTAAATTCGCTTCGAAGCGGTTCTATAGCGAACGTCAAAAATTTAGTATTCGATATTCGTTCGATATTTCACGCGTAACAATCACATATCGAATATCATTGTCAATTTCTTACATCTCTGTCAACACCATCGGCGATATCGCCAATCGAAAGATAGTTTTGATAACCCCCAGAAAGCTAATTTAGCACTAAAAATCTCATCTCTTTCTCTCTCTGTTTCTCACTACCTCTTTCCTGCCCTGATAAATTTAGGATCATAATATTATGTTAGGCAGTATAACTAAGCTTTGAACCTAAAGAAACATTCTACGATTTGACAATTTAATCCGTTCCTTTGTTGGTACGGTTTAAAAAAGCATTAAAGTAAAAGCTTACAATAATATTCCATAGCAATGATTGTAGCACACAGCCCATATGAATACCTTTCAGCAACGGGTTCAAATACATATAACAATCGATTCTTCTTGTATACTGCTTGATGAATATATCCATAAACATATAAGTTATACCCATCGTTATTTCCAGAAATATAAAATCGACAATTTTTACTGAAATTACATTTAATTATAGTAGCATAAAAATTATATTAAAACAAAAAAAATCTAAATGTCTTAATTTTCATCTGCAGTTACCAGGCGTTTGCTATGGTAGTATCCTAAGAAAATGCGCTTTTTTATCGCTCGGCTACAAACGTTATAAAATCACTCTTGTCTCGTTCCCCTGGCGTTTAAAGCGCAACAATGAGCGGTATAAAAGCGTCGCGTTTTAAAAGGGCTGCCGTATGAAAACTTAGAGGTATTTGAACGGACGTTAAATAGCCCATGAGAGTTTAATAATTTAAGAAAAGGAATACATACCTCGATCATGTAATACTTTTGAGAATATATCAAAATTATAACTTGAAGAAGAAAACGAAAACGCAAGGAAAACAAATTGCTTTATACTGTCCCATCTAAAATGTTTGTGTACAAAGCTGTCCTGTAAATAATAACGTACAGTTATTTATAAAAAA
>QDHC01005077.1:1348206-1407581 GCA_013186455.1 Papilio dardanus tibullus
GTGGACGAATCGCGAACAACAGCTAGTATTATATATTTTCATATTCATTACTTTAATTAAATACCAAAGGTGAATGTGTAAGATCAATATTGGGGTAGTTCATTCAATAAGTAAATGTTTGCTTTAAAGTCGGGATGGTCTGGATCGAGTTAGAGGAAACGACTGGGAATAAGTTCCGTAGAGGGAAATTTGTAGCGGTATTTACCATCATAATTTGTTTTTTAATAACGCATTGACAAAGTCTTAGGCAACACTCTCATTAATATAACTTTAAAGCGCCTAGAAAATTAAGATCCTATGTTTCTCTACTTATATAACAACTCCTTTAAAACTATTAACCGTGTACTTTTTTGTATTTATATTGGTAAACATCATTTTAGAGATAATAAGTACCTACTCTTAATTGTAATACTAAATTATACATAGATATAAATATAATTAAATATATTTATAATCTTATATTCTATGAAGGGAAGGTTTCTTTTCAAATCGTCTATCAATGAGCGCCTACCGATTTTCAAATACACGTGAATTTACAGACGTCCGGACGATACATTTGCTCCGGAAATATTCTATTGCAAGCTTCCATGAGATGTTTGCTTTTGCTCCCGTGCTTCCTTTAAATCCGGATTTGAATTTTTAAAAAATTCTATCTTCCAATGCAGAGTGTATATCTTTTTATTGTCCGACTTTAGATGCTTGAGTGTAGTGCTCTCGACAAACTCTAGATTTCTATATCCACGAGCAGATGACATCGTTGACTTCAAGAAGTCAAACTTTATAAGGAGGTGGGCTATCTCAAAATAATCCTAATAAAATCGTCCGAGTAATATTAGTATTGTAATGCCACATTTAGTACTTTGTGATTTATTCTAATCAATATAATTAAATATTATTGATTTTATCTCATCCCAAAACCTTTAAAGGACTTGTAAAGTCGGAAAAACATTTTTTTTTAAATTTTGATCTTTAATAGAATATATATCAGTTTATTAAGTTTATTGTAATTAGAGAAGCATTTCTACAAAGTTGGAGGTGGCAGTGTTGAAGAAAGGTTTTAAAATTATAGGGCGCAACTAATTTGCAGGTTTTACTTTTCTATAAAGACAATTTAGTTACTCGTATAAAGGCGTTAAGCATAATAATAGCTTTTAGGCTAATTATCAAAAAAATATAATAAAAGAGATATGTTAATAATAAGTTATTAATAGAATAATCGAGTATAATGTAGGATTATTTCTGGTTTATTATTGTAGATTAATTTATTGTTTTTACGGATTGTTGAAGCATTCGATAAATGCAGCTCTGTATCGGCATTGATCAGCATTTAAAGTTCGGCATACACGTACTGCAGCTTGCAAGAAATAAGATGGAAGTAGTATAGTCAAGATCTACCGCCTATCTAATTAATAATTAATAGAAAAAAGATATTTTGGGCAAGACCCTTTCCTCGAATGGTTTGTAATGAAACTCTTTAATGCAAATATCTCACTACGTATATACCAATATATTCTTAATAAAGATTTTTAAAATTTCATATAAACTAGCGTGGTCTACGATCTCACCTGGTGCCAAGTGGTGATGATGATAAAAAAATTAAGTGAAAATGTATAGTAATATTTACTTACCTAATTCGACATATTATATTAGATACTGTTATTTAATAAGCACCGTGAAGTTTAAACTTATTTTAACTTCGATTTATTCTTTACAAAATTATCAATGAAAACGATAAAATATTTTCTAAACACTAAAGTATTTTATAATAACTAACGGTTTGACATATCGCAACGTTCTGTCACGAAACCTTCTGTCATCGTATATTCTGACAATGTCAAATTATTATCAATAGACATTCTTTTTACTTCAAAAAGTTTATATAATATTTTTCGTAAGTGCAAACAACCAACTTATATTAAAGTTACCTTCAATGTAAGTAAGTACGTTTTCCCCTATGCATTCCTAAACTGTACAGATTTTGCTGAAACTTTGCTGAAGGATGTTTTGAGGACGTCTGAAAAGGTTTGTGTACTAAAGTAAATACGTTTTTCAGGTTTAATTAAACTTCTGTTTGCATTACCCTTTGCATTTCAGACTGAAAGATAAATTTTAACTTTTTTCCTGTAGCACTGCATTGCATGTTGAATATGTACGGCTGTACCTTTTGCTGCCTAACTAAGCGAATTTTCGGCGGTTTTCTAGTTTACAATAACCCTTTGTCGTAAAACAAAGTGGTTTTATTGTCATCAACATGAGTTTCCATTCCCTTAAAACATGTATTTGCGTGTATTATAAATTGGTTTTATATTCGAATCCAGAAGATATATAGCAATAATTAAACTTTTGTTTCAATTGAAACAAAAACTCCACTTCTCTTCGGTGGAAAGAAAGATTTATGTTGTTTTTATATAAAAGGATCAATAACCTGATCCTCTTTTAGTAAGTGCGTTCTCGCGAATTTAAAATAATGTCATATTTTTATCGAGAATGCTTGTTTGTGTTGAACAAGCACTCGGTTTCAGTGGCCTCTTGCATAGCTTGTGTTCACGTTGTTCTACTTGATTTCATAGGAAAATGTTTTATTATTTTGTAAGATAGAGAGCATAAGTAAAAGCTTCAAGAAAGTTAATATTGTACTTATCCAATAATAGTAGTTATAGGCCTATAGGCCTATAAGAGCGGACTTTACCTATTTTTTTAAAGCAGGTGATATGAGCTCATCACGTTTAGAACGTAAGTTCATACAACAAAAGGGAATTTAGAAACCCCTAACATAAGGTATGCTCGGAGATCCTCGACGGGAACGTATAGTGAGTTGAGGATGAGATGACATAAACCATCAACACACTATAACTTCCCAAATTCGTAAGAAGTAAGGTGTTGAACTATTAGTAGCCGGCTCAATCCATAACACGGAAATAAATTATTATTTTGGTTGCACCAAAAATAGGAAAATAAGATAAGGAAAATTAGAAAGATATAAGATTTATTAAGTAATACAAAATGAATTATTATAAAAAAAAGACAAAAATATGAATATATTTCTAAAATGTTTCCAATAAACATTATAAGTAAAAAAAACCATCCCCATTGGTAAACTTATCGATTAAAACTTATACCTATACTTAATACTTTAAAAGAAAATAGATGTTTCAAAAATAATGCTTGGCTAGTCGTTTCGGCGAGGCACGAACACGGCTGAAAACGGTTTTGGTCCCGAAATTAAGCCGATGATTGGTTCCGCCGATGGAAGCTTGCCGATGCAGTCGACTTTAAACTTCTGCAGGATGCCCACGAAGACGATAAATATGAAGGACTTTGCCAATGTATCTCCGGGGCATCGACGACGACCTGTTGATAAAAAAACATAAACTTTATAGTAATACTGAATGAACGATTAAAATTATGTTTATTTGTAAGTAACATACACTAGAATAAGCATCGTAAATAAAAAATAGTAACGACTAAAAATCATATGAAGAACTTAAAACTGTTATAAAATTACATAAAACCGCGCAACGACTGTTGGAAAAAAATATGAAAAATATCGCAACCAAGCACGAAACTTCAAATTAAATTTGCGCTCATGAACTTTAAAAAAATGAAAAAGGTCAAATCTGACCGCTTTCTAAACGCCGACAAAAATTGCATTTGCAGAAATGTTTCACAAGAGCTATGTTGTAAAGCATTTTAAAAATAAACAAGTTGCGCTGAACTTGTAATGTTATTAAAAATGTTTATACGTAGCAATTATATTTTTAATAAAATAATGTCTGTCGGATAGAGTTTTTATGCCCAATAGTAGACTAACACAGGCTGACGATAAAGAAAAAATCTTCTGCTTCCCTTAAATTAATCAGCAAAGCGCACAGCACAGCAATTAATCGCATCTATTAATATAGACATGTTTAATAACATGGGTATATTTTAAGACATGCCTCTTGCACAATAATTAAATTCCATTATTAAATTTTGCTTAAAAGTATTACTCGTAATTTGGTCGATTACTTTTTGCGTTGCTTTCTCTCAGTCATACTCATAATGATTCATAACTGCACTTTTCCTTCATAATTAAAATGAAATACAGCTATAAACTAAATTCTACCTAATAAATATGTGTGATAAAAAGCAAATTGAAACTTACCTAAGCCAAACGGATACAAATGCTCGACATTTTTCAATGCACCTTGTTCGTCTATAAATCTCTCCGGCTTAAATTCTGTCGGATCGGTCCATAGCTTCGGGTCGAAATGTAAATCACCAATTGCCATTAGCACTGTTGTTTCTTTTGGTATGAAGTAGCCGTCTATGATTGTATCACCAAGAGTACGCCGGGGACCCATTAGAGGTACTATAGTGTAGAAGCGGTAGATTTCTTGAATGAATGCATTTGTATACACGAGCCTGTTCAAAAAAAAAAGAATTTAAATTATATTATTTTGTATATGTTTTTAATAATATATGTATATAAACTATAGAAACGGTACAAGTAATAATAGTAATGGTACAAGGGGAGGGAACTGGTTAACCTATGCTAGTCTCGACTCTAAGCTACAGTCTCACAAAGGTTTTAATCTTATTTTCTCCTTTATGTTAGAGTACATGACAAAAATAAGTTTGAAGAGTTTTCACGTTCTCAGATCGAATAGTAAATTTTCACTTGCAACTTACTGGGATAACAGGTTCTATCTTATTTTTTATTTAGTTACTAGCTGTTGCTCGCGACTGCGTCCTCACGGAATAAAAATATATAGCCTATGTTATTCGGGGATAGTCTTCCAACTTTCTAACGATGAAAAAATAGAATAGCCCAGTAGTTCTTGAGTTATTTCAATACATACAAAAATTTACCAATCTTTTCCCCTTTATTATTTTAGTATAGATGATACGCACAAAAGTATAAAGTTAAATTAAGCTATGACCATAAAACCACACTTTCAAAATACACATAAATTACATGAATTATATTCTGTAATTTAAGCCTTAATAAATGAAAGTAGGCTTCAGTAACGAGTACCAATCATTTTGACAAATTAATGTTCCACTGCAGATATAACAACGAACATGTTCGAGAAATTAATTGAATTGATAATTCCCAAATTAACATGAATGTTGAACTGGACTTGACAACGAATCTATACAATATTTGGATATTAATAAAGCACAAGTCAAAAATAACGCAACCAACGCTTAGATGAGATATAATGGTAAAAGAATATTAAGAAATTCGATTAGAGATTTCGTTCTTTGTAAATTAACCCTTCAATGTACGATTTTTGTTTCACGTTTAAAAAAAAAATATTTTTGTAATAGAGATGTATTACTTGTCTAGGAACTGTATGTATTACTGTTAACTCGTAGTATGTTGTTTAAAAACATCATTGTCCATTTAAGGGTTAAGGCACCCTAACATTGTCTTTTATACTTTTCAGTGCTTTTCAATACTTAGGTTAAAGCTTTGCTAGAACGAATATATTATTGTAGGTACCAAAGCTAGGAGTTGCGCAAACAAAGCAATTGAATTTATGGAATTGGAGGAATTCAAATCGAACATGTTTTGGAATAGGCTTTGATGTTTTAAAGATTGAATAATTTTACATTCTTCTAAAACGAGGTCGTCTTTGTTCATAGAACATATTGTATTCGCTTACATAAACTTCAGCTATGAATCGAAAAATCTGTGCCGAGATATTAACATACATTATACCGCACGGCCACTGGCTATGTACCGTATAATGAAACCAGCTTTGTGTGGAAACTAATGCAATATTTAGACGATATCTCTTGTAATCTCAGCTAGTTGGGAGCTGATTTGAAATTTAAACATCTCTGCGACACATTTACACCGAACGGTTCATTCCACCAAATACATATATTTGAAGACTCGGAGATTGCGAAAGACTACGAATCCTAGAAATATATTTGAATAGTTTCGTTTGTCGATTCATTGCTCGGAGGTTTTCACGTAGTATCGAAGTTACTGATTCTTATAATACCAGAGGTACTCTACAAGAAACTCCTATAGAGAAACCTGGTATAGATAGTTCTGGAACGCTCACCCATACCATATCTGCGGTAGAGTTTAAATTCCCTTATCTAAGAGGAGAACAAATTTTCCTCATCTTTACCTGAAACTACAGGACAAAATATAGGGGCTAACTTTCCTTAGGCGCTCCGCCGTAATCAATAATACCCAATCAAACAAATTGGCGTTCTTATATTAAAACAAACATTATAGTAGCGTTAGTAAGCACTTACCTGCTAATATCAGTCCAAGTAGGTGTAGCTCTGCCCAAAGTCTGTGTTATCTCATCGTAAATCTTTTCTTGCAAATTTTTGTTTCTCAATACAGTGAGCAAAGCAAACTCCAATACATTGCTCGTTGTCTGTGATCCAGCGATAATTACATCGAGACATATCGTTTTCAATTGTTCCTCTGCAATACAAATTTACATAAAATACATTAATTGAGTTTAACTTCAATTTTGTCGAACAACGCCCGTCGTTTTCGATTCCCCGGGGACAGGCTATCAGAATCGTCCATTCTCTCATGCAATATGTAGAGTTACTGCGATCAGCGTAATAAATAAACGAATACATGTACCACTCATTAATGTTATGAAAATAACGCACGTATTTTTTTGCACAGTTTCTGCAACATTTTAGATAGACGCAGGCGGAAAACGAGCTAGTTATATAAAAGAGTTGTAGTAATCGACTTTTTTAATTAATAAATAGAAACTATTATTTCTTCATCTTTCCTTATTATCATTTTTTTATTAATTCTTCGGACTGTAATGACGAGTTTGTTGTGATGAAATTCTCTCTTTAAGCCGGCTACAGTCGCTCGTTTTTAACTGAACAGTTTTAACTGTAGAATTCAAATAGATGTGTGTACGTCAGTTTTAACTGTACAGTTAAAAGTGAAAGTTTGTCGGCTACAAACGTTCACTTTTAACTGTACAGTAAACCTCATACGTATTTTGCATTTCAATAATTTTAAGTCCCTACTGAGGGCATAATTAATATTTTATTTTACAAATTTAACTACTACCACAGATAATATAATATTGTACTAGTACTATTACTACTACTGATATTGTTCAAATAATATGACTATAAATATAATTTTAACACAATTGTGTTAAGGCAAACAAAAGGGTTGCTTCTTAATTGACTGCAAGTTGAATTGAACCAATATTTTAAAATATCTTAACAATTTTATGCTCGAATAATAAAATTAAGTGCTTACTCATTAAATAAAATGATAGCAATTTATCCAGCGCTAAAATAAACATAAACGTCTTTTTCATCCTAAAGATCGTGACCATAAAAATCATATTTTCGTCTTCTTAATTTTGTTTTTTTCATAGAAAGACATCTATTTTCTTTCCATGACAGATAGTAAATTTGTTTTTAACGCCTGTTTAAAAAAATGCAATCTTTTTTCACGGTTATAAATATGTCGAACTAAACTTATTTTTTACTTTTATGGGACCGCGTATTCAGTCAAGAAAAACGTCAGTCGTCGTGGGACTTCTATCCGCTACGGAAGGGGAAGCCCTACAATAGATCATATCAACCAGATAAGAAGCTTAAGCTTTTCAAAAGATTCACAATATTTTCTACAACTCTAAAAGATGCTTATTATTTATAGATTTAGTGCAGTTTGATGCTATTATAACAATGATTTGACCTATCCCCACTCTAAGTCGATAGGTATAGATTTAATATTAGAAACCTACACTAAGTGCATCCTTGAGTGACATAGAAAAAAATCTGAGTGTAACGATAAGACATTGTAACATTGACTACATTGCAATTTATAATTACATAAAGAAATAAGTTATTATTAATTGTTTTGTTCTTGAAGTGAGCGCTGTCTTTCGAAAATTGACGGCCAGTTACTCATTTAACTCTGTCTCTAGCGAGGGGAAATGTTTAATATCATTACCTGTAAAGCCTTCTCTCCTACAATGGATCTCTTCAAGAAAAGAGTACATAAAATCTTTTCCTTCAACCAACTTCTTTTTATGTTTTTCGATATGTTCCTGAAATACCATATTCCATTAATAAAACTTAGGGACACTTTTTGTAATTAGTTAAATTAAAATTCGTTATATAATTTTTGATCCCCAAGTAATTTGAGTTCGAGCAATTTTGATGTGAGAAGTCAATCATCCTTATTCTTCCAACGCGTACGTATATATAATTTATTTGTACGTCTTGATATGATTAAAATACATTATATGGACTGCATTGTTTACATTTAATAAATAGAATCATCGTATATTTGCGAGTGAATAAAAATATTCTACGTAGTTGTAGAAAAATAATAACATGTCGCATTTGGAAATTGTTCCCGTACGTACATTTAACCGAATCGCATAGATTTGATTGCCTTTCCTGACTTTAATTAGCCATTTGTAGGAATTGATAGTTGCAGTAAATAAAGATTACCTCGATAATATCAGATATTTGCTCGTTTATCGTATTTATAAGAGAATAACCACTCATCTCGGGGAATATAAACCTGCACCAGGGTACTTGATTCAGTAAGCCTCCAGCTATAGTAAACGCCTTGGATCGTGCGCTTAATAATTCCAGCAAATACTTCAAGCGATTTTCTTCTATACGCTCCCCTGCATCAATTATAAAACAGCATTAATAAAATATATGAAATAAAACGATAATGCAGTAGAAAAAAATTACAGGATCTCTTGAAAAAAATTATGCACACTGGAACGGGACAGCTATTTTGAGAATAGCAGCATGAATCTATTATCCGTCTGCGGTATTTTAAGTAGTCTAAATCCTACGGCAGGTCAAAGGCCTAGAAATAGGTGTACGTGCTTATATTCTTTTGTATTTTTTATTAAATTTAATCCGAGACATTCAGATACACCAGGGACATAAACGTTTATTGTCAATGTAGATAATTTATAGTTGAATAGTTTTCTTTTAATCTTTTGGTAAAGTATAACTTTAGCATTATGGATTTAATAGTGAGCTAAGTACGCGGACAGTTTGTCGATATTCACATTTCGCACCTCTTTATATTTCCTGAGCTGTCATTCCCATTTCGTTATTTATAAATTCGCGCAAGCATTAAATCAAACTGACAATACTGCCAGCAAAAATGTCGGCTTTTATACCTGCTATGACGATAATCCTTCCACGAATTTCCAATTCCGAAATACTTGCGAACATATTGTAATCTCTCTTATTCTCTTTGAAAAATATATATACCTAATAGTACGTTTCGAAACGAGTATTTAGAGTACCAAATACGAATAAGTTTTGCCATATTCGTGAAAGTCTTCCTTTTCTACCGCTTCATTAGATCGAGATCGCGACAAACTTACGCCACAGCAAAATCTCCGTTGTTGTCGCGAATTCGGTCAAAGTTAAGCCGTAAAGTAAAAAAAAGAGATCTTATGGAACAAATTTTACATCATTAAATTTGTTATAACAAATCAACATTATCAGCTCAATAAACGTCCCCACCGAGTGCTTCAGACTAATATTCGGTAATAAGCTGGCTGACTAAACTGGCTCAGAGCAAATACGTTCTTACTTATTAAGCATTTGATGATAAACCTATTCTAATATTTACTACGAGTGTACGCATTTCTCTTCATATCGATGTAATGTAGCATATTCGTCTTGTTCTTTAACCTTGAAGTCTAAATAAGTCGTTACTTCGATACACGTAGTAATCGTACGTATATCCGGTAACGGTAACAATGAGACAATTCCAAGAAGCAAGCGTTAATATTATAATCGGATTGTTTCAAATCCGCTTGTTTCATTTAGTACAGCTCAACAAAGATTAACTAATATTTGCGTCTAATTGTTTAAAACAATTGCTATTGAACCAGTATTGTTTAATTTCATATTTAAATTATTATTTTTTTAATTACTTTTCTTGTTACATGAAGTAAATACAATACATTACCAACTTTGAAAAATTCTTTGAAAATTATGTCTATTTAGCCAATAAAAATCTAGATGTTTATATTTAAGAATAATTAATACTTAATAATGCTCGTAGTAATAAAAATATTATGAATTACCTGCAATGTAAGTCCAAAGAACATTCAGAACGGATGTAGCCAATAGGTTTTGGGGATCGTAAGGTTTTCCGCGCAACTTCTTAAGGGATTTCAATATATGCACCATCTCGTTCTGAATCTCTTTCTCCATTTTAGATTTCCCAAATCCTTCGCTTCTCAACTGTTTCACTGTAAACATTCTTTGATCCCTCCACAATGGGCCATCGACGAATGTAATACCTACAGGTAACAAAAACTTACAGTAATTAATTGACAACGGACATTTTTTTATAACAACGTTGGTGTCATGAAATCCTTGTAGTATTTAAATTCTCGTGCTCTGAAATGCATTGCATTTAACAGATGATGTAGCTTTATATCCTATAACGTTACGTTCTTTAGGAGTCAAGCAGAAATGAACAGGTACGTAAGGATCTAAGTTTGAATCCGTGAGGGTCAGATTGTACAATATTATGACCATATTCTTACCCAATCTCTTTCCAAGGCAACGCAGTCTTATGAAAAAGTTATCGGGCCTCCCTTCAAACTCCTTCTCGGTGAATACTTGTCGAATATTTTTCTCTCCATAAACGACAACAACAAGTTCCATTCCCATTTTAAGTCCCAGAACAGAAGTAGAACATTCCTTCGCCAAAACTGAGAGAGCCTTCCATTGTGATCCATGAATCTTAGTCAACTTGTTAACAACATTACTGCATCCAAAATATGGTATCCATTTGGGGCCTAAAACAAATTCTTCAATCAAAAATTGGATCGCGTTGTTTTTTTTATATGACAAAGTGGCAAACGAGCAAGCGGTCACCTGGATACGCTGAAAAAGCGAAGCGACCGCTGCCCATAGACATCTGCAATTGCAGCTGCGTTGCCTACCCATAATCTACGCACAGTAAGAGGATAATACCTCTTCCTATGCGTCCCCTCCTCCATCAATCCACTTCCCCTTCCCTTCATTTCCTTAAAAGAAAAGGATAGGAAAGGAAAGTGGACTAAAATTAGGCCTCCGGCACCACACTCATCAGGCGAAACACGGAAAGCTTCCATTTCACGCCTGTCTTCTGTGTGGTCGTGGTATTTCACCGGGCGAGCCGGACAATTCGTGCGATGATGTTAAAGCGGGCTCTACCACTGTTAAGATATTTCCGTGCAAAAATATGTTGTCTTTAACTTTCCCTCAAAAGACGCGCATTCATTGAGTGTTACAATGTATTTACTATTTAGTTAGTTGCAGAGATATAAAATTTGAGTACCTTTATTTCACATCATGGTGTAAATTGATAATAAATAATTGCGCCTAAGAAACTACGTTGTAACACCTTACTTTTTTATGAAAGAAGATACCAAAAGAGCAAGACGTAGAGTAGTCATATTCTCCATATGCTCATGATTTTTTTTATTCCAACATCATATATTATAGCCTATATTAGGGATAGTTAGGGATGATTTAGCTTTTTAATAGTGATAAAATTTTGGAAATCGCTCCAGCATGTACCTATTTTTTATTATATTCGTAACAAAAATACAAAATAAAACATCAATCCTCTTTATAATTTTCGGATTATTTTTAGAGGTAAAAGAAGATATGTTTTTAAAAAGTGCTTCTACAGTAGAAAATCTCTGAAAAGTTTTCCACGCTTCAGAAACCCTAAAAAAATCAAGGCGAAGGTAGAATCGATCGAAGGATGAAAATTAGTGTTTTTCACTTCCATATAACCCCAAAAAATATAATCTTACCATAGATAAAGTGTTTATGAATACATGTCTCTTATACGTTTCTATGTGTTTTCGTTAAAGTAACGTGAGATGCAAGATTAAACGGGCTACAGACGTTCAGAAATATACAGTTAGACTGCGCAGTTTAAACTGTCGTGTGTAGACAAAACTAAAAACTGTACAGTTCTACTGTGCTGTTCTAGTTGACGTGTGTACGTTAGTTTTAACTGCACAGTTGAATTGTACATTTCTGTACGTCTGTAGCCGGTTTTACGCTTTCCTGTAGATTTTGGTGATACTTTGGTGGGATACTTCTATTCATTGATTTATTGTGCTTGCATTAGAATATTCCGTTAACTTTGACGCTTGACTTAGGCAAGCTGGATTATTTTTTTTATAAAAGGTACATTTTCCTCTATTATAAAATCATTGTTCTATTTATAATATTTGCTACAGGTTGACAAGTATTTCCATAGCTTTATACGTGTCGAGGCTATATTAACAGGGTATAGTGGGACGCTGTCAACTGAGACTTGAATTAACAGACCACACGTACCTACCACTGCACGATATATATGGTTAATAATGCAGAACACCGGACTTGTCAACCCATTGTAGTGAGATGACATTTACCGTATTATGACGTCATTCAAACGTAGATTACGTAGTTAATTAACAAGTTCCATTGAAATAAATGAATCCATTTTGCTTTCTAATAATGTTATTTGATACAATTCCTTATTCCTATATTTTTTTTCTATTTAGTAACTTAATAACGCTTTATAAACGATTTTTATAAGTAATGTAACACCTAAACAGTTTGCATTTTACTTATTATAACAAAATATAAAAAATAGGTAACTCAGGTAGTTAATTTTTATCGCGATTATAAAGTTATGTTAATTTGGTACTACAAGAATAAATCCTAAAGATACAATCAAAATAATAATTTTTGTAACTTTTGTTTTTTTTTCATTTGTTTTTTATGAAAAAATAAGAAACATGAATTATAATAAAAAAAACAAAAAACGATTTTGGAAATGTGGTTTAAAAAATGTAACCTATTTTCTCAGTGCGTATAACATTTAGTTTGTTATATTGTATTTGGATATTTTCGACTATTATTTTTATTTATTTATTTTTATTTGGTATATAACTTTGTTAGATTAGATAAAATAAATTCTCCATTTCTATTCCATTTCATGCTAACATAAATTAGAGCATACAATAATTCCCAATGGCATTGTTGTTCTAAATTTAACTTGACAATTCGTGTTCAGCGGGCCATTTGTCATGTGGTATGTTAGAATAGAATCAATATTCGATAACGTTTCCAAACACTCTACCCAACAAAAAGCTTCTTTCATAAATTTACCTCAATTTCAACATAAGTGCTGTTGTTGTTGCTTGTAAAAATTGCAATAAATGTTTGCGCTTTACTTATATTTTAAACTCCATAGAGTTTTAAACTGCAAATTTTAATACGTACCTGGCGGAAAGTTTTTGGGTTTGGTGACACTTTTGAATAAAATAATAATTGTTATTATAAATAGCAATATAGCAGATAGTGGAATCATTGCATAAACTGACGTAAATCTGCGCGCGCGTCTAAATTACAATTGACAGAATGTCGACGTGTTGCCACTTGAGACGTCCAGCGACAGACTGATTGTTTCTGATCCAGCCCGGACCCTTATAAACGATCCTTATAACCTTATGGATAAATTCTAATTCATCAAATGAGGCCAATTTTATGTTAACAGATTTCAAATGTGTCGTGTTTGTATCTAATCACAACGAAGAGGTATAGAATAAGAGTACCTATTTTCATTGTTCTTATATTATAAAAATGTGGTAGTTTTTTTTTAAATAGCTAATACTGTAGTCGTTTTTCTGATTATATTATTTACTGCCATACCTCAATTATTATTTTTTTCATAAAAATTGTCTCCTATTGTTATGTCGGCGTGGCGTGTAAGTTTTTATTAACACCCAGTAACATATACGTCATATAATAATAAGCTTTATTGATTCCTTACAAATTATAAGTTTTTACAATGTAGGATTATTATGTGTACTTCTTTAAAACAAAACATTATATATTATTTCATTTTATATAAGTACTTGTGCAGACTCTGAACAGAAAAAATAATAACAATACTGGACATTTAGCTTAATATTTCTTAATTCACATGTTTTTTTTTAACTTACACTTTTACAGTTAGAAAAAACATTATTTATGAAAAACAAACTAACTGACAATGTACTACTACGTTTTCATTTGTAAGGACCGCTTAATGCGGTTAAAGCCTCCTCCGATAGATAGATATACATAGATAAATGGTTAGATATCTTTTTTGTTTTATATTCGATAGAATATATACATATTTTGTTATTTAAATTATTAACACTAAATGCTGCTGTCTATATAATCTAATTACTAATTTGTTTCACATTAAAGTGAGAACAATATTACTACTAGTAACATAATATTTTATTCTTATCTTTAACTAATCTATTGAAGGGTTACTGTCTCTTCCGCTACCCCAAACAAAATTA
This sequence comes from Papilio dardanus tibullus, assembly GCA_013186455.1. Taxonomy (NCBI): domain Eukaryota; kingdom Metazoa; phylum Arthropoda; class Insecta; order Lepidoptera; family Papilionidae; genus Papilio; species Papilio dardanus. The sequence goes on from QDHC01005077.1 coordinate 1,362,552, forward strand.
CGTTCTTCTTTCTATTATATCTATCTTGATTGTTAAGTTGGTTTTGTTGGTGTGTAATTTTTTTCTCAAGTTCTTGATGTTTCATGTCAAAGCAGCAAATTTTTCGTTTAAGTTTTCGTTCACTGTCTGTATTATATTAATTTTTATGTTTTGAAAATCCTGTTTCTGTTCATCCATATGTTTCTCAATATCTTTAAGAATTCTTGCAAAGTTCTCCATTTTAAAATCTTTAAATTTTAAATATCAAAGTAATGATTCTTCCATGAATGGCAATTGTGTCCACCCCCAGAATTGAACCGATGGTTGTTTAACCATTTAGAATACACCATTAGTACACTGCTGGAACATAAACAATGGCACTATTGTTCTTTTAAATCAATGTTTACAAGAAGTTTTATGAGAGGGTATCTTGAAAAAATATTTGTTAAAATTTAGTTAACTGTCTAATTTGTCTTCGGAACACGAACTGAGGATGCACAATGTTTTGATTTTTCTTATTTAACATTTGCCATTTGTGACAATTGTTATATTTAACTTTTAGATGATTGATAACTAATGTTTGTTACAACTTCATTCTGCAATATAGTCAGGCACTTAAAATCGAAATATTACGATCATTTATGTAATTATTTTCGCCAACAACTTTACCACAAGACACTTACTGGTTTTGTAACACTATTACTTACTTTGATCACAACTTTGCGTAGTTTTCATATTTAAATAATAGCAACATACGCAGCGCAATAAGTCATCTGTGCTCGGTCACTCTCACACTCGTCATATATACGTCATAGTAAAACTTATTGTATATCAATTGTTTTATTACATTTGCATTTTGTCAGTCCGTAGTCATAAAGAAACGAAACGACGCTACATGGAAACCAAACGGCAGTGTCGCCTTTGTTCTTCCAACCGCTGTGAGGTTTTTCTAGCCGTTAATACATTCAGTGCCATCGACCCGACTGGCGAATAAACTTTTATACGAAAAAGTCGGTCGATCCGCTTCCGACCGCAGAATGGACACGGAAAATGTACGTACGCTATGTCTAATTTGGACAAACATCAATGCCGCACTCCACTTAGAAATGTTTTTTTTAAATAAAAATAATCAATATAGAAAATATAACTGTTTATTTATTATCATGATTTCTCAATTAGGGTGAAAACTGAAACGACAAATGATAAACGATTGGGAGTACGAAAATGTTGTATATACCAATCATTTGCCAAGTGCGATACTATAATGCAATCCTTGTAGACAAGTCAGAAATTAATATAAATTAAATAATAATAATGAATCGATGTCTGTACTAATATAAAGAAAGAAACTTTGGATTTTTGTATATATTGAAATAACTCAAGAACTATGGGGCCGATTTCAAAAATTATTTCACCATAAGAAAGCTACATTATAGGTTATATTATTAAATTCCAAGTTGACAAAGTCGAGCACGACAGCTAGTTAATATTAAACATTTAAATATTGCGGGTATTGTCTTCACTTGCAGTAGTTTAACTGTTGTCAACAAAAGTTGTAATTCAGTTGAAAACGGTTAGAAATTTTCGTTACAATGCCGTCGTCTCTCGGGTATAGGTGGTAACTTTGTCAAACTTCTGCAAGTCCGAAATAATTCACGATTGCAGATGGCACTTTTCAAATAAGTTTGAAACGAGGCGTTGTTATCAACAGCTAAAGTTACCTCTGAAACTCTTGAATACGAACTATGCTTATTGAAGCCATTTAAAAAATTGGTGAGAGAATTATGCACTGGATGCATTAATTATGTTTCTCGTTTTTTTTATTTATTTTGTTACTAGCTGTTTTTCACGACTTCCTATCCTATGTTACTTGATAATGTAGCTTGTTAACGGTGAGTTTTTGAAATCGCACTATTAGTTTTTGGGTTATTTCACGAACCTTTCTATAAATAATATAACCTATGTTACTCGGGGATAATGTAGCTTTCTAATGGTGAAAAAAATGCTGAAATCGGCTTAGTAGTTCTTGAGTAATTTCAATACAAACAAAAATACGAAAATATAAAAATACAAAAATACAAAGTTTCTTTCTTTATAATACTAAGGATAGATGGTGAGGTGAGGTGGATTAAGTAGATCACACAAGCTCTCTTTTGCAACATATATCATGTTTTAAATAAAAGAAGCTTGCAAAAGAATCAAGTGTTAATTTTCTGACAATATTTTGCTAAACGATGATGTGATTTTATAAAAGAAAATTGGTTCAAGGTGGTAACAGGCAAGATAATCACGCCATACATGCGAATGGTTTATAGCTCCATCGTAATAAGCGAGCAATTTTCTTAAATTACCTTGAATACTCCAGTTCTATGTATATTTATAAATTGTGAGTTATTTTTTTGTAAAAGACACATTATAGTGAAAAAGAAAAGCAATGAGAAATATTTTTACTAAATAGTGACTACGCAAATATAGTATTAACTAAACTAATATTTTAATCTACGATGTTAATTGAACATCTTAATATTGTATAGAAGGAGCACGGAATTAAATAAAAGTATACTAGCCTATGTGTTCTTTCAGACTTTCCTACATGTGTGGAAAATTTCTCCAAGATCCGATAAGCGTTGTTAATAAATAAAATAAAAAAAAAACTTTAAAAGTGCAAACATCCTGATGCAACCTGCACATATCGGCGGAGAAATATAAAGATATATATAAAGTCGTCCAACCCGCACTGGGCCAGCGTGGTTGACTATGGGCTAGTCACCCCTTAGTGGGCAGGCTCCGCGCCCCTCGGTAGAGAGGAATAGTGAGCTGGTGATGATGAATTATTAAAGTACTATTATTTCTGAGCTAAGGAAAAACTCAACCATATATTTCATATAAGGTGAACTAAACTTTACCTTAAAAGCAAATCAATTAACATTTATGTATACTTGTTTACACTATAATTCTGTAAGACAAAAAAATGGTGCAAAATTTGCCGCCACTCAAAATCTGCCGCCCTAGGCTTCAGTCTTCTCAACCTATGGCAAATCTGCCACATCATCCATCTACCCAGTATGCGCAACTTTCGAATTCATAATATAAGTAAAAAGTGAGATAGCTACTTTATCATACACCAATATGTTTACTTCCAGGAATGATTTACTTAAAAGCTTTTAATTGCGCTCGAAAAATAATCACTATGCAAAGTGGGAGAAAGAGACAGAGCGAGCGATAATGGTTACATTAAGAAATTTAACAATGCAAGATAAAATGTTGAAAAGAAACAAAAGGTAAAGCATAAATCTAGAATGTTCGCACTATCCTTTTAATGCTATGCTATGGTTAAGACTATTTCAGTCAGTACTTCATACTTGAAGTCGAATTAATAATGACACTTTTTTAAATTACACTTTTTGTCACGCATTTTCCTAGCCTATAACTATCGATATACACGCAATAATTACAAACTTTCGAAAGACTCGATAAAATCAGTTCACGAAAAGTGAAGTTCTGTCGTAACATCACAAAAACGTACAAACTATTTGGTAGCATTCCTTTTTTATTGGTTCGAATTCTGTAACGTCATTTAAATATGCAACAGCGTCATAATATATAAGAGTACGCTTAAACTACAAATTGACATCTATTGTAATTAAAGTCTATTATATTGTACGCGTCGCTTTCCTTAAGATTCGATTTAGAATTTGGCCGTAAGTCTTTTAAAAATCTCTTTTTTCCACAATTGTAAAGGCTTTCCCTTGAGGTAACACGAAAATTCCCAGTTTCACATTCAAAAAATTGTCCCCAATAAAGTTTACGAACGGTTCGCGTTCAACCCTTCATAGATCAATCACTGCAACCGACAGCAACTAACTGACTTTTATTTCTCCATCTATTCCATCAGTATCGTTGTTTTTCTTATATTCTAGCTGTCACCCGCGGTCCCGTCTGTGCGGAACTAGAAAAAAACATAATAGCCTATGTGTGAGTGTGTGAGACTGTGTTCTACATTTATAACATAACAAGATCCGTTAAGTTGTTTCGCAAATAGTTTTAAACACACGTCTATCTATCCTTCCATCTATCGTAACTTTAATTTCTAATATTAATAAGATTTAACAGCCTTAACAAAAACAACGACAGCGGTTATAATATTAATATTTTTCGTGTAATTTAAACTTCCAAAAACAAAAAGTAAACTGTTTTTTCATTTGTGTATTTACGGATCAAGTATACTCGTAGAAGCCAATATTTTATCAAAATTATATCATTTGATTGTATATTAAGTATTCTAAACAAACTTGTAAAACATCATAAAGTACTGGTTGAAAAAAAAATTAGCACTCTTTTCATACCTTGCTACGCTCTTCATATGTCTCAAGAAAACATAACAACTAAAATACATGTTAAGTTGATCTGAAGACATAAGATTTTCATACAACCTTGTGTAAAATCAACCAACCCGTGAAGTTTTGAAGTCGTGAAGTGAATGAACTGAAACATTCATTAAAATTTTAATTATCGTTTTTCATTATTATTAAGTATTTTATTCAAAACAATTTAAATCCAAACAATTTTTACCAACTACTGTTTTTTTATGCTTGGTATAAATTTTTAATTAGTGTTTTAAGGATGTCTGCATTAATTACATTAAACTTTAGTAAATAACATCAAATAAAATTAAATTCTGAGAGAAGTGACAACAGATTACCTTCGGTAGACTTTTTATATCGGCAAATTTATGTCGGTAAAGAACAACACTAGGGAAATTACCCTCAGAGAGACCTCCAGAGCTCAATGAAAATGCCTCACTTTTAGGCTTCGAATGCTCGATCTGTAGTATAGTATACCTTTGCCTATTTCTTTGTCATTTAAATAAGTAAATTCTTATCAACTTAAATACCATAAGCTAATACGTTCTGATTAGCGTTGTTCTTAATGGAACCAGTGGTTATAATATCTCTACTGCTAAAACTATTAGTAAATCTTTATCAAAGAAATATTCTGCGCGTACATTTTCGAATTAGTTCCAAACAGCGAACATACCTATCTGCTGAAATGTTTTTAAAATAAATAACATTACCTTGTCTAGAATTAGACAGTCTAGCCTAGACAATAAGGTCGTTTTTGTTATACGTATAGTATTTAAAAGATACTCTGCTTTGTAAGGGGAAATTTGGTTATGTTACGTGTGGCTTGACTCATCGAGTCTGACTAGAGAGAATGCTTCTTTTTAATTAGTATTTAATGTAACCATAATGTATTTGTATACCCATTATCCAATTGTAATATGTAAGTTATTTTTAATTATTCTTGTACATATTCGCCTTCTATCAAGAAACTAACAGACAGTGACCTCTGGCAGAATTTCACAAGAACATTTCCAGAATTCGTAACAATAATACGGCGTTTCGCATTAATTGAGTTCTTTGCCAGAAGATGGCGTTCAAAACTATTTAATTAAATAGATCACTAAGCCAAAAGCTAAAAAGCCAAAAGCCTATTCATACAATGCAGTATACATAACGTGACCAGACGTCTCGTTTTGAACGAGACTGTCCCGTTTTATAGTCACGAGTACCGCTGGCCCCGAAAGAATTTCGGGAACGCCAAATTCGGCTAAAATAGCTTATCCAAAAGGGCTGGTAAAAATAATGAAAATATGCATTTTTTAAGTGAGTAAAATCATGAACTATATTTTAATTAAAATGATTATAAAATATAAAGACTTCTTTATAAAAAAAGGAAAAATCAATCATGAAATCGCCCTTTCTTGCCCCGCTTAGTTAACACATTATTTTTTTGGTTAGCTTATTTAAATTTTAAATGAACATAAATTAAATAGGACTTATGAAACGTTTAGTTGATTCCAGTTTTTGAGTTGTCTAACATATTCTACCAATCGCTATTTGAATTCTTAAAAGGTTGCCATATTTTTTCCCTTGAATCACACTTCTTACCCTAAGGCTTCATTACACCGAGTTCATTCATTATGCGTGCAATATAAAAGGAATATTTTATAGAAACAATATGATGTAGTGCATTATTGTAAAAAAATCTCTGTATTGACTTTTTATAAAGATATGTTTTCAGTGAACGCGTCAAAAAACATCGTACCACTTCCTACCGCGGTTGCTTACGTCATAATCATATTATCACAATGGCGCGCAACGCTTCAGTCGATTGTTTGTTAATTTAACAAATGAATATATGTTTTTTATTTATAAGCAAAGTATGTAAATATTTTATTATTAAATATTTTAACGATCCTGGATACAAGTCCTTTTAAACTATAAGCAAAGTATATAAATATAAAAGAGTGTTGTTTGTCACGTTGGGTCGTTATCATTTCCGGTATTTAAAAGTAAAAACTAAAAAGTATTGTTTTCGGTTCCATATAACTTCAACATTTGTTGTGATCGCGTCCCTGTAGTGGCATTTGTTTAAAAACTATAACCATAACATGTAAAGTATTTTGTTTACTTTATAATAGGCGATGCAAAATATAACATAATTCGCAGTTAAATTATAATAACAGTTAAGAAAATTGAGTTAAGAGGAATAGAAAATGAGCGACTCCAATATGGCGCCGGTTTTCGGAAAATTTGGGCCTTTAGTTGGTGCTATAGATGAAGGTACTTCTAGCGCTCGATTTATAATATTCAAAGCCAACTCATCTGAAGTAATCGCCCTCCACCAGAAGGAACTAGCACAGCACTTTCCTCAAGAAGGATGGGTTGAACAAGACCCACTGGATATTTTAGAGGTAGTGACAACATGTATTGAAAAAGCTGTTGAAAAATTAGTCCTTCTCGGTGGAAGTCCTAAGGTAAGTTGATATATATTTTATTGCTAATAATTACAACGTTTTCATACTAATATACTTCATTGTTAGTATGTATATCAAATGTGGTAATTTTCGGTTGCACGGAATTATAAATTATATCTTTATGGCTTCTGATTAATTCAATTTGTTATCTAATCTTTCAACTGACATTTTAATGTAAAAGGTGACATGATCTGTAAAAAAAAAAAAATTATCCTCATTTCAATGTTAAATTGAATCAGAAAGACATCCTTGCTATGGTTACATAACTACCATTATTTCCACTTTTTTATTGCTATGTGTTTTGAATAGGACAGATAGACTGCTTAATAAGTAATCCCAAGTGAGGAAATGTAACCAGAAAATGAATTGTTTGTAATTCTTAACACTTGCAAACCAATATTGCAAAAAAACTTGTCATTGTTTCTAAATTAACCGGTCGACTTTGTTAGAACATTATATCATCAAAACTTGCCTTGTAATTAAGCCATTGTGACTCGAGCAAGGGTTAATAAACAATTTAAATGAAGTATGCTTTTTTATCTCATTGACAATCTATTGTTGTTTTTTGTTAGCACTTGATAAATTTCTTAATTACCATAAACTCATGGACATACAAATTAAACTTAAAGATAATAGGTACCTAAAAAAGATATAATGTAGATACATCAAGTTAAATAAAATCAAAAAAATTAAATGTCTCATCTAAGGCAAAGAGTTACAATTAACAATCCCTTAAGAGTTGTAACTCTGTTCAATATTAATGTTACTTCTTACTAATATTATAAGAAGCAAAAGTTTGGATGGATTGATGTTTTTTAGAAGGTATCTCCAGAACAGCTGAATTGATCTGGATGAAATTTTGCACAGTTGCAGAACATAGTGTTAGTTGAGTCTTAATGTGTTTAAATATGTCTCTATTATTCTAGGATATAGTAGCAGTAGGTGTAACAAATCAACGAGAAACCACCATTGTATGGGACAGAAATACAGGCCAGCCGCTGCACAATGCCATTGTTTGGTTAGATATGAGAACAACAACTACCATAGATAAATTATTAGATACAATACCAAACAAAACTAGAAACAAAAATTATTTAAAGGTAAAACAATTTTTAGTCACTTCGAATTTGTGTTTAAAAATAATGAAATTATTTTAATGTGTATTAATGATTTCAGCCGTTATGTGGCCTTCCTCTATCTCCGTACTTCAGTGCGGTCAAACTAAGATGGCTTAGTGATAAAGTTGATGTTGTTAACAAAGCTATGAAGAATGGGACATGCTGCTTTGGTACTGTGGACAGTTGGATCATTTGGAATTTAACAGGTATGTAACTTATGTCCTACTACAACTGACTTCCAGCATGAGGAGGTTATCAAGTCAGTAGTTTTTTAAACAATTTGATGCTACAATCATTTTAGGTGGTCCAAACGGTGGGAAACAAGTAACAGATGTCAGTAATGCATCAAGAACAATGTTGATGAATATAGAAACTTTACAATGGGACCCTTTATTGCTCAAATTTTTTGAAGTGCCAAAATCAGTTCTTCCGGAGATCAAATCTAGTTCGGAGGTTAGTACTAAAAAGTTATGTATTTTCACATAACCTCAGAACTTATTACATATTGTTACCTCATACATTATCTTTTTCAAAATAGACACTATACTATTTTATTACTACTAGTGTGTCTGCTATCTGCATATTTCAGTTTTCGTAGTAGAGTGTAAAAATATAGTTGAATTACTGTGTTAATTTGAGATTGATAATGTCCTCATTTTGACATAATTATTGGATAAACAATTTTGTAAAATACTTTTTATTATTAGTTATCTATACAAAAATATTGTATTCACTATAATTTTATATTAAATTGAACTTTGATTAACTTGCAATTCCACAACAATGATAAGATGTATTAAGATCCTGTTTGTAAAATTAATTACTTAATGTTGTTACTTTTGTTTACATCTTAATGTAAACAATATGTTGAGTGTTGTTTCTGTGGGTTAGTAAATGTATGTAAACAAGTACTGAAGACATGAGTTCTGTGTATAGATTTTTGCTTGAGGTATTTTTCGGACTTTAGCTGCAAATTTCGTAACATTTAATTATAACCTTAGTACTGTTATAGAGTATTTTTTCTTAATAGTTTTACAATGTATACCCTATGAAAGGACCCCAATATACAGTAATCACTTATTTAGCCATAATTATATTAATTTATCTAAGTCTTTGTCTACAGATTTATGGTTATATTGCAAACGGACCACTACAGGGTATACCAATATCAGGATGTCTTGGTGATCAACAAGCGGCTTTGGTCGGTCAGATGTGCTTGCAGAAAGGACAAGCTAAGGCCACATATGGCACAGGATGCTTTGTATTATACAATACTGGAGATATCCGAGTAAACTCAAGTCGAGGCTTGCTTACGACGGTAGCATATCAATTGGGAAGTAAAAGTCAACCGGCATATGCATTAGAAGGATCGGTATGTTTCAAATTTCACTTCATTTTACTTATAAATTCCCGAGATTTAATTATTGACAGAAATATAAAATAGTTTTACTTAACCATTGTTTATAAAGTCTTGTTTTGGAACAACATCATAACTCTTTTTATAAAGTAGTTATTTATTAAACATTTCATGCCGATATTTTTTTTAAATGAAAATAAAATCTTCAGGTATTTGTAGCTCTGTTCTAATAATGTTTAATTCACAAAAAATATTGTAAGTGAATGAAGCTATTGAATGATTAATACATGTTTCAGGTAGCGGTAGCTGGTGCTGCTTTAGGTTGGCTTAAAGACAATATAGGTCTTCTAGAAGATGCTAAAGAATCACAGAGTCTCGCTGAAATGGCAACCGAAATTGGCAGTGTCGTATTTGTACCAGCATTTAGTGGGTTGTATGCGCCATATTGGAGACAAGATGCCAGAGGGTAATTTAACTTTTTTTATGTTTTTTAATAAGTTAAGTTTGTGTCTGGGGTTCAATCTCCAAGTTGCCAATGTGTTTGTCGAATTTTGTATTTGAAATGTTCATTTTTGTTATATTCTAATTTGTGTAGGCTCTGAGCCTGTCAGTGAGGGCATTATCATATTATTTTCATGGTTTTTTCCTACTATAATTATTTATATCTATTTGCAGGGTAATTTGTGGTATTACCGAAGATACAAATTCTCATCATATAATAAAGGCAGCTCTAGAAGCAGTTTGTTTCCAAGTGCGGGATATTTTGGATGCTATGAATGAAGATTGTGGTATTCCTCTTGAGTTGCTTAAGGTATTTTATTGAATTTCCTCGACCTTGTTGTTCAAATATTTAATACAAGCAGTTGTTCGCGATTTCGGACGTATTGTTTCGACATAATGTAATGTATAAATAGCTTTCTAAAGGTGAAATAATTTTTAAAATCGGCTCCGTACTTTTTGAGTTATTTTATTTTAGTCGCGAGTATCAGCTAATATTTACTAAATCTATTTCAGGTTGATGGTGGAATGACATCAAATAGTTTAGTGATGCAGATGCAATCTGATTTAATTGGTATAGATGTGATAAAGGCTGGTTTTACTGAGAGTACCGCATTGGGTGCAGCTATGGTCGCATATTGGGGTGTTGATATTAAAAAACAAGGTGAACCTATACCAATAACAAGTGGTAAAATATATAAACCTTGTATAACCGAAGATGAACGCGATATGAGATATAAACAATGGAAAATGGCAGTTGATCGATCTCTTGGATGGGACCAAAATTAGAGGTAAATTTTTTTAAGCCTTCAATTCGAACTTGATATTTTTTTACGGACTCCAAGATTATTATTGTAAATATTTTTTTATTTCTTGGATTGTAATTTATGCGTCATTTCTGGTGATAAATATAAACATGTAAGGATGCATAATTTTAAATTTATCAATTTTTACTTATAGTCTTGTGCTGGTATATTAATTTGTATGATTTTTTAACAATATTTATACATTTTCTATATAAAAGGACTTATATATTTGAATTAATGTGATAAAAAATTGTGATGTATACTTAATGTAACGTAATGTAATCATCATAATGTTGTGGTTGGATATGCAATTTGCCGTGTCTTTACAGTTTAGCTTTTTTTATTAATTTTGGTAAAGGTTAAATGCAACACTGCTCTTTGATGTCCACCATGAACGCGGAAGAGAGTGTGAACGGGAGTGAACTATTTTATTGCCACAGATAATACATGTAACACAGACAATGATTTGCATATAAAAACATTTTTCTTAACCTTGATGAAATCCCGTTTTGTATACACTTACTCGTAGGAGCACAGTGGTTATATAGGGATCTCAACTCAATCCCCTAGCGGAAGAAACACAGAAGACATACCGCGCTAAAAGCGAAAAAGGTGTTTTACACCTAAAGGGGAAACAAGCCGTATTACACCTTGTTCCCCAGCCATATTGTGGACGCCACGGGCACTATTTCACTTTCCCTTTCGTCCGTGATGCCCACTGGTCGCCTTGGGAGAAAATCTCTAACGCCCTCAAAAGGGCGCTGTGGCCATAGGCGTTCATCGGAGACAGCACCGTGAAAAGCATTTTCGTTCCCTCGCCCTCCAACGCTGGTAGTGGGTTGAGTTATAGAACTTATCCTCTCGGGCCAGTCTTAGCTAAAACAGGAGTCGAGATTTCATACAGACATAGGATACGCCATCGAACAAGGCCTAGCTGCGTTACAAAATTCACCATTTTGGTTCTCGGCGCTAAACGCATTATTGCTTGTACGTTCAATTTTATGTGTATTCGACGAATTTTTGTTCAAAAATGTATGCTGGTTGCGGTAATGCCCTGCCTTTATATTTGTAACAGGTTATGACTTTTGGTTTTGACTTTGACATTTTTCCGTTGTCTCTGGGCGAATTCGTACAAAAATTCCGGTTCCTTTTAAAACTCGCAAACGCAACCTGGAAATGGCAGCGCTAGTGTCGTCGCCATTTCCGCTTTCTTCTATATCCAACAATTTTGTTTTAATGACGTCTGCTGTCAATGGAATGCCGCAATGTTCTATTACCATTATCATAGGGGAATATTTTTCTGTTAATCCTGCTAATAAAATCGATGCGACCCATTCATCATTAATGTTAAAACCCGTACCACTCAGTTTTTGACTTATTTCGATGATCTGTGTCACGTCGAGGTCACATGCGGCACACATGTCATGCATCACATGTAATGTGGCATCCGCCCTCCGCCAGTACACCTCCGAGAGCAACTCGGTGTCCAAATCCCATGGCGGTGTCCCCGCCAGCACACAGGCCGCTTCGCACGAAATGGTGCGATACGCTCGTATCACTCTGACCGCCATGACACTCTTTTTTATTGTGACAAGATTTTTTCCATATTATTATATTTCACGCACGTACAATAACGTTTAATGACGCCGCAACGCATCGACGCAGACTGATTATCATTACATTTGGATAATTCTTCGTATTTTTATTTGCTTTTCTTAGCAAAAGTTTTCTAGTTATTTCACCGTTTTAGCTTCCAATTCCTTACCAAAAAGACATCGATTTGATGCCAATTTTCTGGATATCTGAAATGCAATCTTTCTAAAAGTCTTGTTGTCACAATTTTGATATGCTGCAGTACTTTAAATTTAACTTGTAGCCGTCGAAGGTTAACTCAACCTTTTCCCATGCCTGTGCTTTCCGTGCCGTAGACCTGAATAACGTCCGTCAAACTGCGGGACGTTAATTTATTAATATTTCCCATCGTTGACGTGACAGACAATAGTATGAACAGGCTGCAAAGGCGTTCCGCGAGGTGTTTCACCTCCCCAGGGCCTTATGGGTTCCCTTGAGCCGGCCCGCCGTACTGGCCTTTTTCTGCACCGTTATCGGGGGACGGCGTCGTCCTCCACCGCCGCAGCCGGTGATGTCATGCGCAGTGGTACTCAAAAAGTACCGCGCCGCGGATCTTGCAGGTTCGCCATCCCGCGACCCCTCTTTTCCGGGTCAGCTGGCCGGGTATCGGTCAGTGACATATATCTTCCTCCTCTCCGCAAGGAGAAAGGAACCCATATGCCGCCGTCCAGAGACACCAGGCCACCACTGCCAATCCCCCGGACACCAGACCCATAGCCATACAAGTGATGACCCAACGTGGAGGTTCCTGGCTCCGCACCCCATGACGGCGACGGTGGTTTGAGTGCACCTCCAGTCTGCGTCGTTTCTTTTCTATAGCCAGATAACTGTAACTTAGCTGCAAGCTTCGTCCTTTTCCAAGATAATGTTAACTCTTTTTCCACCCGCGATTTGCCCGTCAACTCGTTAAATCTAAAAAGAATATGCATATTGTGAATGTGCAATAATAAAATTTGAATTATGGGCAAGAAATCAGTAACATGTTACTTTTTCCTAGTCAATTGTTAATATAATGTTTTAATTTTATTTATCTATACTGAACATATTTACAATTATAATAAAAAAAATGTACAAAAGTATTACAAATAAAAAATGGGTTCCATATCGCTGTCCGCAGGGAACGTTTCCAAAACGCTGGCCGCATTACCACGTTGGATTGCAACGCTGATGCGTTGCCCTAAATACAGGCCAGCTTTTTGGTCACGTGAGACCTCGATCAAACGAGTTGATAGGTCTCGATAAAGTCGGAAAGCCTCGACCCCAAACGCCGAAAAAATGTACCCACTTACGATGCAAGCAATATTTTCGCCGCTGCACCGGCTAAAACCGACCTCTCTGGCAAATGCGACGTTCCAGCACGGCTGGTAACCCGACAGTGGCAAGGGCGCGGCGTATGATGTCGTTTAGTGCCGCGTGACGTGTAATCTGCCGGTGCTTCGGCCACAAGACAATCCATGGTGACCCAAACTCCCAACTTTATCCCCGCACTTACAGCGATGGGGGACCACTGCGTCTGCCCCAAAGCGAATAGAGTTCGCAATCCTGAACGAAGTGTAATCCAGGAAAGTACCTAAATTCGCTAAGGACAGTGCTTGAAGCCACAACCCTGACTCCCATTTTGAGACTGGCAAAAGACGGGCGCGATCAGCGTCGCTGGAGCTAGAAGTCAAAAGTCTGCTGTACTCCTTAGCGGCCCGTCCCACAGCCTCTGCGGCTTTGGCTGGACGGGAAAATTTTGGTTCGGGCAGGCTGTTGACCATACGTTTCTGGCCTTAGTCAAGTAAATTTTACCAATGAGGTCCACATTGCTATAAACTGAGGACAGAAAGGCAGGTAACGATACGTCTGAAATTTTGCGTATTCCCAGGCATCCTAACCTAATAGGAAGGGAAACCTGAGTCCACGTGCGGTTTTCTAAAGTTATGTTTAGGATGCATGATAAAGCAATTCAAATCTAACAGATCGAGCGTGTTTTGGTGTCTCCAGAGGGGAGAACACCTTAAAACATACGTAAAATTTGGAATCAAAAGACAATGTCGAATAATAAAATAAGCGCTATGCATACTTATTTCTTTTAAACTATTTATTTTGGAGGAAAAAAATTGAATTTTGTCATTCACAGAAGGCGTAATTGATTGTTCAAAGACAGGTGAGCGAAGGAGGTATAAATCTTTCTTGGTAACAATTTTTTAATTATTATTATTATTCCTTAGGTTTTTACATTCTCTCGTCTTGTTAACGTTGGCGTTCGTCCGAGTTAATTTGTTTTCAATTGTGCCACGGATCTCGCTGAGGATTGTGGCAATAAGAGTGTTTATTTTCTATGGTGGACAAATAGAGTTTCCCATTCCTTTTTGCCCTGCTCATGTGCCTAAGTCACACTCATTCCTCCACACACATTTACGATATTGTGTATATTTTTATTTGCTTCTCTTAGAAAAGCTTTTTAAGTTATTTCACCGTAAATCGTTTTTAGCTTCTAATTCCATGGTAGAAGGACATCGATTTTTTAAGTTTCTGGCCGTTCCTCCTACCATTTTTCTGGATTTCTGTGATGCTATCTTTTTAAATGACTCGTTGGCACAATTGCCGATGAACCTGGTCGTTTACTCATTTTGATATCCTGCAGTAATTTGATAATCCTGGGATTGTCGGGCGAGCACATCGTGACAGCCCACGCAGCGTTTTACTCAATGGTAGTGCAGTCCATGGAGCCGCTCCTTTACATCTGCGCCGGTGGTGACTACGGGGTTCTTGGGCGTGATCTCACAGCATGTGGACTGTATTAATGGTTTGGTTGTCATGGTTTTCTTTTATTGATTTTGCCATTATGCAGTCATTTCACAACTGTATGCGGATTGTCATCCGTCGGCAGTGCGCTTCGAATTAATACTGAAAGACAATCGTCATCCAATGAAGCATGTTTCAAAAATGTTTGCCTAATTTCGATAAAAGCTCCCATATTTTGGGACTGACCTAATTTTAACCCAAACAATGTGCATAACAAATCAAGGCGTCTCATAGTCGTCTGTCTTCATATGCCTTTCTACCGTACCGCAGGGCTAAGGGGTGCCCTTACGCCCTGGGTTCTTACACCCAAAAAAGGGGAAGAGTCGAAACCCAGGTGGTAGCACAGATGTTGTAAGCTAACAAACACTCGGAGGTAGGGACATAATACTTATAAAGGTCGTTGGTGTACCGGGATATCAGGGACGGTGTATCAGTATAGAATTAATAACGGCTGAGATTTAAAATAGAAAATAATAATTGTTAAAATAACGGAAAATTTATATTAAGCAATAATACATATTTTATCGTATGCCATTAGACTTACCCTAATTCGGGAGGGCCTAAAAGTGGCCCTGGAGAAGTCCGAGACCATGTTCTTTCTAAGCCCCCCCGCGATTACTCCATCGTGGTGAGGGGCACCCCGATAGCTGTCGGCGGGACCATGAAGTACCTTGGTCTCATTCTCGACAGCCGATGGGGGTTCGGCGCGCATTGCCGGATACCGGATGCCGGATGTTCTTCCTAGCGGCAAGCCTGTTCGTCGAACATCAGCTTGACTGCTGACATCATTGCCGTTAGGTCATTTTGCGGTGAGGCTGCGCTCATTTTCTATCGCTGTTACAGTAGCACTGTGGCTGGAAGTTGATGCACCCATCTGACTCCGCGTCGTAGGGCTCTTTTTATCGTCACGTTCCATCAAAGGCATATTTACTCTCTCTATCCCACTTCTGATGCCAAATGTTACGGGCGTGGGATACATCGGAACCCTTTTTTCAGCTCTGATAATGGTTATTTGCGACTTACAAATTAGGGAACTAAAGTGCGAGCAAGAGAGCCACTGACACTGCACACACATCAGTAGTTACACTAACGGAGCCACTGACAGGAGGTTCATTGTACCACACTAGTTACTCAGCGCGCTACTGGTAACAAACTCATTATACCACCACTTGACTATTTTCTTCCCTTCCACTTGTTTTTCTTCCCACTGGTTGCTTCCTCGCTGTCCACTCTTCGACTGGTTCCGGTTGGATATGGCTCCCTTTATATAGGGCTGTATCTGATATTCATCTATTTTTGGTATTCTTATACCTAGGCTTTATTAGACTGCGTTCGCGATAAAAACAGACTTAAACCAAAGAAATCCCCGTGTATTTATATCGCGAACTAGGTCTATTGAAGCCGAAGCATAATTCTCACTTAAACAATTTAAGAAGGTCAACAAAAATAATAACCAAACGACATTCCTTCTTTTGAAACTTGGTTAAAAAGGAGACCTACAATTGATAATATACAATTACAGTCAATTTAAGTTATATAATCCTTTAAAGGCTATTATTATCTTTATTTACATATTTATTATATAATACATTTCAGTTTTTAAAAAAAATAAATTAAATAAAACATATTATATAAAAAATAGTGCACCACCAGCTGCGGAATCCGATGACTCAAGCAACCAGTGGTCAGGGCTGCAGAGAAAGGAACCTCCTCACTATACGTGCGATCTCCAAAATAACTGCCTTTTGTATCAGGCCCTTAATCCAACCGTTGAGCGAGAGCTTCTTAAGATGTTGGTCGAAGCTCTTCGCTATTAGTCTATGTACCGATACGACTATAGGAATAATGGTAGCCGATTTCATACGGCGGTACCACATGGCGGTAACCTCGTGAGCTAAGTCCAAATATTTTAACAATTTTTCATTCTCAGCTTTCACGAGGTTCTCGTCATGTGGGATACAGAGTCATCCAACATGTGGCGACGTTGTATGACCCGCACTTGATCCGATAACCGTTGGGCAGTCACAGACACGGTTTGGTGAAGAGCCTGAAACAGAGACAGCATCCCGGGTCGGTACGCCGTAAGGTTAGTTCCCCCCTCTGTCGCCCCAAAGTAGGCCCGCATGACACTTTCATTTAAAGATTCCCATCTCATGCGGCGCACTACACCACTGGTTGCGGGAGCCATAGGCGAGGAATTAATCCCCGCCGACTCCAAGCGAGCCGGTGGTGGGCGGCCACTCCCCGTCGGTGTAGTAGGCAAAGTAGCCGGCGATGGCGGCCCGGCGCTGGCTGAATCACTGGATGTCACTAAGTTCGGGGGTGCGGCTATTGTCTCGACCCCCGCCATGTCGCAGCCCAGCGCATGCCGCGCTGGTGTTGGTTGTGCGCAATTTGTATCGGCATTACGACACTGCCTCGTCGGGTTTCTTCTCTTCATGTATAGTTTTTTCTTAAATTTAGTGTTGATATATATTTCATGGTGAACTATTGCTTAAATTTGTTTAATTGAGTTTAATTACATATTTATTTACATTTTATTTTAATTTATAAAAAGAGAGATGTTTGGCAGTGTCATAGGTTATATTATTACGTCCTTTATATTATTACGTGTACGTAAATGAGGTTTTTAAATAGGTTAATCTACTTAGATCAGTTTTTGTCGGTTGTTAATTCTGTAACTATGTTATGATGAGCCTATGAATCGATTTACTTTTATTATACTATTTGTTTTTAGTAACACATTGTACTTTAAAGGAAAAAGAAAATTGGTATTAGGGAAACACAATATACGTAGTATGTTTTTGAGATATTTATTTATTCAGCTATATTTAAAACGTATATAAAGCGTATTGTGATTGGAAATATTATATTAATTGTGATTGAAATTATATAAAATAAATATTTTGTTTACCTGTACACTGTGTTTTACTTTAATCCTAATGATAGTCATTACATATAGCAAATTACAGGTATATGAGTAAGTAAACTTTACCCACTAAGAAAAACCTTCTAAGTTCGAAATTTTAAACAGCCGTGAAATATAAAAGGCGTCCTAACTTTCTGTCTTTTACCTACACCATTAATTAATTAACTGCTATGATATGCTTACCTTTAAGAGAAAGTAGTGCACTTTAAATTCCATCTTCCAAAAAATGTTCTACTTGAAACAACCCATTGTTTTTTTTTTACACAACGCCACCTAAGAGGAACTGCAGATGTATTGCCGGCCTTTGAGGGTGATATACTCGTTTCTTGAAGCTGTCACTTTGATATTAAAAGTAAGTACTGACGTTAATGTAGGTAAGTATTTATCTGGTGGCGAACATACGACGTGGCGTTTGGATCGATTACTAATAATATTTGAGTCGACGCCATGTGTAGAGATGCAGCTTAATCGCTTTTGTCTAGACGTCGAGCGTTCCGGATATTGGAGCCTAGAGATGTTGGTAGGTAGTTTATGTCAACTAAAGATATCGAGAATTGTGAAGGATTAAGTTGTTTTATTATATTCCTAAGTTGATGCCAATATTGTGAATACAATTCATATAGCTTCCAATTGAAATTTATTATTATATGGAATTATGTTTTCTTTCGGGAACCATTTTTTTAATGTTTATTTGTATAGTAGGAACCGGCTATTTATTATATTTTTAGTTAGGAAAATATTAATAACCCCAATAAAATTAACAAGGGAAGTATATTTTTGTATAATTTCCGACTATCACCAAATTGACTAAGAAGTGGACAAGGCAAAGAGCCACTGTTGTACCAAATAATTTCTATATACGAAATCGCTATATACGCATAATGACACAAAAATTACAGACGCAAGGCAGTCTTATACGAATGCGAAAAACTTGAAAGTCGAAATCTCAAACCGCCCAATCTTTCATGATGGTGTTCATTGGTTGTCTGTTTCGGGATGACCACTCCGCGCGGCCCTTCATAACTATTAACAAGTAGGAGTCCCCTCCGTAGACACATGTACGGTCGGCGTGGAGTTAAGTGCATTGCCGTGTAGTGGCACAGGCCGGACAGTCTGACGGATGGCGGAGCAGAGCCCCGTCGCATCTTGCGCGGCCCGCGTCAATGCTGCCTATGATCACCAATTCTAATGGATACGACATTTATGACCTCTTATAGGGCACCAACCAATAACTACTGCGTATCCTACTACCAATATAATACAATAGCTTAATACGTGTAATAAAACAATATTGAACTTTTCATCTTAAGGTATGAAACACCAGTTTTTAATAATAATTAAATGTAATTAAAAATTACACAAAACGTAACAGAATAGTATGGTTAGTTTGTAGGATATAGGTGAAATTATTGCGATAATAGGATGACTGAAGGAAAAATAAAACACCTAAAGTCATGAAAATATCACAGGCCAGTAGTCGATTTATTTAACGCATCCAAAACAAAATTCTTATTCGTAGCTTGTTGTTTGTATTCGTTATTTCCAGTCAAATTCATAGTCCCTAGCTCCCTGAGCGCCGTAACGTGACACTGCGAGACGTCTGCCCGCCGTCCCAAATAATACCTCAATTTAAGTGGTAGATGACCAATTTGCAGGTAACTTGGGTGAATATTTCTTCGTTGAACATTTATTTCTCTCGAGACATATTCTTCTAACAGATATATTACGAAAAACCGTAATATAAACTACGATGAATAATGTAATGGATTAGTAAAGAAACAATCATCTCGCTCGAGTTCTTTTTAGCTTTGTATAAAGTAAGATTCGATGTTAGTTGTCATATTGAAATGTACAGTTAACGAGTAAAAATACTATCGTTATTTTCGCCTTTATCAAGAAGATCAAAAAAATGATTTTTAAATTAAAATTATAAATACAGATAACATTGACTCAAAGGGAGTAAGACAAATTCAGATTTTGTTTTATTTAATTTGAGAGTATTAAAAATAATGGCTTGTTAATTAAACGAACATACCAGAGAAAATATATTGTACTAAAAATATTTATACTTAATTGGTATCTTAATGCACCATTCTATATTATTACTTATGAAAATCACATTACCTTTAGATTAAGCACTATCGCTTTTCTATTAGGAAAGACAAAGAATGTTGCTATATTTTTTGTGTACGGCTTGTTTGTCGAGCAATCACTCAGGGTTGCCAGCTCGACGTATTGACGGCTCTATCTGGAAGCGGAGACTCCATGCGCGGTGTTCAAACACCATCCGCCCCAACCCTGGCGAGTAAACGCGTGCCAAAATTTGATAAAGTCCTCACTTTATGTTTAATCATACGACATTAAAGGCGAATGTGTACAATCACAGTGCGTCGGCTGTACGCCATCGCTGCATTATCATTTTCCATTAGTCCTCCCATCGTGGCTTTGTTGATTGACTGCTCGAACGTTTGTTTATCCCCCCGATGGCATGTCTGTTTTGTCCCGACCTAATTTGCCCCTGTCGGTTAATGTACGCACAACCGTGATTGTGTTATATGTTCCGAATTTTATTTAATAAATCTCTGTATTTTACACTAATTCATAAACCTTGTAATATACAAGTTTGTGAAATTTTTCAACATCATTATGATCATAATGTAACATTATATTCGTAGTAGATGTAAAAAGCTTGACAATTACATAAACTGAGAGAGTAGCCGTTCTAACTTTAGTACCTATTGGAATTGAAGCCCGAGATATTCAATTCTTCCCTACCTCATTATCTATGGAGTTGACGATTCTTTCTTGGAAATAGAACTATTACCAGTCTCCCGACACTCTAAGGAAAAGTAAGCATATTTAGGTGGTTGCTAAACTTGTCGGATTGCTAACTCTTATTATAGTGTTATGAGTTATTGCGTAAATTTCATTCGCACACAACCCTTTGTTGTCACCCTTCGAATGGGATAATTAAAAATATATCTCGTTTTTAAAGCGTTACTCGACAATTAGATGCAGACTTCGTACAGAGAGCCCCTTTGGGTGTACACCCAACAGTGCTGCCCCCTGTCACTCATGGATAGTGTTTTGACAATCATTTGCAGTCACGTCTCGCCTGTTTACAAGTTTCGCAACATGTTACCACGCTTTGATTAGTTTAAAACGTTTTATGTTGTGCGACATCTGTTTAATTACTTTTGCGTTTAGAACATTGGAAAAGTATATATATTTATGTACGTGATAGTAACATTGTTATTTTACGTTTATTCGTTTTGCAAATAGCGCCTTGAAAATTTAGCAGTCCGCAGCAATCGAGGCGGGACAATTTTCATAAAAAAAATACCCTGTATATTTTCATTGGTCATATTTTAAAAGGATTTAATATTAAATGCATTTGTGAATTGAAGCAAATCATCTAAAGGTTTGCCGCTACAATTATTATTGAAGGACCAATTATTTGACGGGTCCATATCACTTAATAACTCATTCATAAAATATCGATATCCATTGAGTGACTTCAGCTGCGGAATTTTATGTTCGTTGATCCATGCAAATTATTTATAAACGTAATTGTCAACATAATGCGATGTTTTTTTTTGTTAATTTCTATGGTTTGATTGATTTATTCAAAGTGACAAGCAGGAAAGTATTGAAATTAATCGGTGGCTAATCTCGTGTATCGGATTACAATTTGAAGATTAAAAAATCTTCGTTTCACCAGAAAGTGCAAGTGTACGCATTCTTCCTCTTCAAGAATTTACTTCTTTTGTTTTGCATTTACCAATAAAGAGGACCAATCCAATCCTCTTTTACTGTACAAGTGATCGCTGATCACCATAATTCAATGTAACGAAGTTCATTAGGAGTGCTAAAGGCAAAGCAAAACTCATTTAAACGAAATGAAAAAGAGAAAAAGATTTCTTAAAGCCGAGCCCCCATTCGAACTCAATGAGGCGAGAATTGGTAATACTAAATGCTCGTGGAGGGCTTAGATAACTACCTAACTGTAAAACACTTCGTATTATAAAATAATTAAATAAATAGCTCATTTTGATACCACGACATCATAGCAAAAGTCATTCACAATGTTTATAGCTAAAGTTTTTTAAGGATATTACTTGTATGTACTTGTATTTTCAAATTCGTAAGTATTTCCCAATGTTCTATAAAGCAGGACCTCTACCTATATTTTATTAACTACATCTAAAATGGATTATCAAGAAAATCCATTAGGAAACTATCCGAATTAAAATTCAACAGTTTCGATTAGAAAATAGCTGACGGTTGAGAACATTTCTACTTTTGCAAAGATTTCTTGATTTAGTTAAATAAAATATTAACTTAAATCTAGAATTTCAGTAGTTTTCAAAATACTTACTGGACCTAATTATTTGTAAACCCAAGTGTAGACTGCACAGCTATTAAACTAGTTAGTTAAAATTGTCGTAAAGTAACTATTCTATTTGGAAGTTACATGTAAAAAGTAGTTTAAAACAATTTTATGTTTGGGAAAGCAAATCTCACTAAATTAAATGAAATATCACGTTCAATGTGAATGTTAACGTTTATATCGACAGATGTAATCAAATATTTGAACATATTACAAATTCTATGTGGCAACAAATCGGGTCTGACTAAACCGTGTTTACACGACTAGGTATCTGAGTCTCGAGCGACACCAATATAAATATGATCGGCCGACACCTCGCCTCATGTATAATGTGCATACAAATTTAAGTGGGCGCTCTAGGAGGGGTGGAGACGTCGAACTATCACATCCCTATGATAAGAGGCTACGTGGAGGTACAAAGTACACGTGTACGCCCAGATCTACCCCATGTAGACCCCGTCACCGGTAAAACGTCTAGTCCGCCAGTATGATATTTGCTTAGGCACAGCAGACTCAGAAAATCTTGTAAGCACACCTTTAATTAGCCACAACTAACCCAAACGTAAGGCAAATCGTGTACCAAGCGAATTCTTTCACAAATTGGCATATTATATTTATTACGGCAATTTGTAATGGTGATATTATATTGTAATCATTGCCTTCCGTGTGCAACTCTTTATTGGATCAACAGAAAAATAGCTAAGGTCACGTTTTTCAATTTTTTTTAATATTCGAACGGCGCTATGCCGCCCTTTCGTGCTCCCTCTGGTATGGTAAAACTAAAGACTTTGTAAAAAATCGAGTACAATTTTCTATAATTTACAATTAAAACATTACAAAACTAAATTTACAGTAATTATATTGCTAATGAATACGTTTCATGTAAAATTTGATTTTACGATAAGAGTGGGTAGATTAGAAACTGGCGGCATACACGATTTACGGGTAACATATAGACGACGTGTATAGACACGTGTCTCCGTACTCTGCACTGTAAGAAATTCTATGTCGTTCACAGTTTGTTCCGCAACGTATTTACATGAGACGAAAAAGATTTCTTCTATTTCGTTACTTACGCTAGCAGGAATACATAGGAAACTTCCGTAAATCGACGCCTATGCTGAACACAAAAAATACCATTCTTCTTAGAGGTATTTTAGTGTAAGTTATTGAAAAAGTTTTTATATTTAGACTATATTCTATTCAATAAAGATATTAAAGTTTGAAATTATTTTGCTCAAACACAAGTTACTTTGGATTGTCGTAGATTATTGAGAATTGTAAACATCAATGTGTTCCAGCGTACATAGCAAATCCTGAATCATATCACGCATATAGAATTAATAATAAACGATATAACGGTTAGAACAACAAATGAACTTGTCTTCAAAGTCGTCTCTCTCGACAAGCTCTTAACAAATAATTCCGGTTCCATAGGGCCGTTTAATATGTACGTAATATCGCCTTCAATGTCTACATTGAACTCCGTGAAGCCTACACGAGTGTCTGCATTTATGCTAATATACACGAAGGAAGCAGTAAGACAGAGCAGTAGGTTAACGGAGCGTTTGTTGTTTGAATGCATAAGCAGAGATACAACGTAAATGAAAAGCATACTACTCCCTTGAAGGCCGGCAACGCTTCTGAAGTTGCGGATATTCATAGACTTCGGATCCAGTAATACTAGACCATGCGCTGCTCATTTGCACAAAAAATAGTCCAAATCAAGAATTAAAAATGTATATTTAACTATGACTTTCGTTAAGGCATGTATTTATGTCTGTACATTTGCACTTTATGATAGTTCTAATAGAGATATGTATAATCGAATGTCACCTACGTGCTTTCATTCAGAGTATTAAAACAAATGCCCTACTGCACAACTACTGCTCTACCTAACAGTTCTGCCCTCCTGTGAAACTAGCATACGAAGTTTTGATGCTCCCTATTCGAAAGGAACCACCCTTTTCGGGGTGGTGTTATTAGTATAAGCAAAAGACATAAAGACGAGAGGGGGGACCTCTCGACCCCTCGCCCCGCCAACCCCTTCCTTAGCAGACGCAGTATTGTATGGAGCTGGCATTGATTTTGAGTTAAATATCACCCCTTAGCCTTCGCCGTGCATTGTTACGTGCCCTGTACAAACAGAGCGACATGAGTTATAGTTAGAGGTTACTTTTATATCTTCCGTTTGTTGCTATTAATCAGATATATAATGCATTAAGGGTGGTAAAACGGACGTTAATAACTAAAAAATGTTTTGACACATTTAGTTTTAGTTATACTTTCAGATATGCGTAAGTAATGTATTAAAAAGGTTATGGCTAGGTTATGTGTTAAAAAGCAATATTCAAATGTAATTTATACTGAGTATCAATTATGTTTATTATTTTTTTTATTTTACGTAACTGGATCATGAGCTGTCAATTTTCACTGGAGTCACAAAATAAAATACGAGTACTTATACAATTAAGAGGCTTTTTCTTTTCAATTTAATGTTAAAGCAACTTGATAAGCACAGTAATTTCAAGATATAGTTTGGGCCTCGTAGCGTTTCTACTACTATAATAATTTAAATCACTCGATAAGATAAGTAATTTGAAAACAAAAAATAAATAAAATTTTCCTTCCAGTGATTCAAAATATTTGTAAATACTTAAATCTCAGGTGCGAACTTCGTATCTTCTAAAATGGATTTATTTTAACAGCATTAATAATATAAATTATTACCTGCTTTGATGTCTGTTTGTCAATACGTTAATCTGTAAACATAAACTGTTAAAATCCGCTCTTTGCCTGCGAGTGCCGGATGAGTTTGTTCAGGTGTTCCCTACTCGAATATCCTTCCTTTTACTTTCTTTTTCACAAATTTAATTCATAGCTTTAAATACCTAGGAAATTATTTTATAATGTTTACATATTCTTGTTTTTCCCTAACCGTAATAGTACTTAGAACAAGAGATATTATTTGGTTAAACAAATAGATGATATAATTATCTTAATTAAGGATTAAGATTTTCATACGAATGCAAATCGCTGCTGATGAAATGTTAAAATATTACTCCAACAAAAATAACATAATATTTTGCAATAAACATTCATAATGAAACTTAATAACACTTGATTTATTATACGTTAAGTCATATGATGTTAGTAATTATTTTTTTACATTATAACGATTATTAAATGATAATTGTTTGCTTTTAAAGCGTTTCGTAAGTATATCACGTGTACAATAAATACAACGTTTCGGTAAAACTTGAAACGCGTGCAAAGACTTCGGTATGTTAATGAGACCTCTTAAACTTGTTGTATTTGAATGCGATATTCGGTCGGTACTTTTCATTTGGAACGTAAATTAATAAATAATGTAAGCGGCTGTTGTAAAAATCTCCCACACAAAAACCGTACTTAACGATGCGTGGAAAACCAAAATGCAAAAATCCCACAGGCTTACCGAGTCAACTTCGCGAAGAGTGAACAAAAAACATACAATATGTTCGCAGCGCTTTGTCCTTTTATTCATATTTAATCTCCAGAGCACCTACAAAAAACAATGATTTCACGGTACAGCATTAACGCATGTAGGCATAACAGAGAGAACCGACCCAAACCAAACACAAGGCCATATATTAAAATGTTGTCATTCCTATTTACAGACATTTTACTCTGTGTTTATCTTATAAATCTATTGTGTGCATGGCGGTCGAAATTATGGGATTCTGTGTCAATATTGGCGCGAAGCGGGTTTGTGAGCCGTTGCATTTAACACATCCCACCGGTTCCAATAAATGCACCGCGCGAGAGTTGCGCCCTCGTTGGCCTAGATGGCGCTGACGACTTTGATATGCACAATCAGAAGCTTCGATAAAGATATTTAATTCGAGCATAATTTTATTTCCCTTTACTGTTATATTTCCAGATATTTTACATTAATTTTAATGCAACTATTTAAGTACCAAAGCCTATTTTATTTCAATACGCAAGGTATAAAATCTTTTCATTTCGAAAAGGAAATTAAAGAAAAGGAATTTATATTAATAAAATTATTTAATGGGTACGGAATAAACGCATTTGAATGTGTAACGATATGGTCTATCATTAAACCGTTAATTAAAATTTAAATGTGTACATCTGTTTCCATTAACCGAGTGTGGAAAATGAAACTGTTAATTATAAGGCGCGAGCTCCGCACGGCCGACCGCCCACATTTTCTAGTCAACACAACTTATGAGAGAGCTTTTAGAATATTTGTAATCTAGCCTACTCAACGTCTGTGACTAGCTTATTAGTAAGAGAAGTGCTGCTATTGCAATTAGTTCTGTCAGAAAATATGCACAAATCGACAACTGATGGCGGAGGACCGCATTTTATGGAAGGCATTGGGAAAGACATTTGTCCAGCAGTGGGCATAAAAAGGCTGTTGATGACGATGACACAAGTCAAGATAACATCAATATAAAAAAAATACAAAAAAACTCATCGTAGGTACTGTCATGACAGTTTTTTTAGTCGTTTTAAAGTTATTGAATAGATTTTATATTATTACTTCAATATTTTGCAACTTACAAAAGGAAAGTTAAAACCAAAAACTCGTCTCTTTAAAGTTTAATATTTTTTTTTATAAAGCACTTAGTATAGATATTACAAAAAATAGCGAGACGTTTATACAGAGGTTTCTGCATATTTAAATAAATATGTCGAAAAAAAATTATTTACTGTAATAAAATAAACATATAACACAGTGAAAATTATAATAAAATAATTATTATAATGAGGGTAACGATGTTTTAATATAATTATAATTAGCTAATATAATTTTACAGTTACACGCGTATATAAATCTAGGAAAAGTATCAAAGTGATATAGATTAAATAAAAAAAAAAACAATTTACACCAAGGTGGGTTCGATACCTTGTTAATCTTACTTCTCATCATCTAACTATTATTTGTTTTTTAAATGGATGGACCTTTGTTTGAAATTATTTACTGAAGGCTGAACGGATCTTGATTAAAGAACTTAAGTTTGGAAGAAATCATAGATTTATTAAGTTTTTTAAAATCGACAGCTAGTAGAGAATATTTAGTTGACCCTTTCGATTCCTGTTCCTATCTGTAGAAGAAAACAATAGCAATATGGTCTCGTTCTAAGAACATTACGGTTCGCATTTTAACCAACTAAATTATCTATTAACTAATTGTTGTTCGTGACTTCGTCCGCGCGGAAATAAAAAATATAGCCTATGTTACTCGGGGATAGTGTAGTTTTCTAACGATGAAAGAATTTTTGAAATCGGCCCAGTAGTTCAAGAGCTATTTCAATACATACAAAAATACGAAGTTTCTCTCTTTATAATATTAGTAAAGATTAATGTTCATCCTACTATCCATGACCAAATGGTCAAGAACACGCAGTTACTGCAATAGTTATTTATTTCCTTAACTGTTTTTAACCTTAAAAACCGCATCTCCATTTCGCAGGGAGTATTATCAACAATTTAAATATAAAACTTTATAAAATAACTGAATCACTGACGAGGAATTTTTACATCCAAGAAAAATATTCAAATATAAAATTTTAACTTAAATACAAACAAAAAATTATTTAACATTGAAAATCTTTAGCAAAACATACAGTTAGGCTACCCACTTATAGTTGGGGGCACGTTAATACTCAGTAATTTATATTGTGCTAACAGATCTGCATAAAAATTTAGACAGCGCTTAAATATAATTAACACTAGTTATTGCTCGCGACTTCGTCGGCGAATGAAATACGATAAATTAGCTTATAACAATTATACATCAGTTACGTTCCATTGAAAACCTCATCGAAATTAGACCATCCAAGATAAAACTCGAATTTCTAGACAGACAGAAAAAAATAACTTTTTTTTTTATAAATAAAGAACGTAAGTTTAAGATTTTTTTGTATTAAATACAGACACTACAATTATATTTGTATAAATTAAAACTCTTTGAATTGTACACACACGTCTTCAGTTTTTTTTTTAATTTTATACCGACATACTTACAATGTGTGAAACACTGAATACACAGAGTCGTTAGCGGTGAATTTATTTATGTCACCGGCAAATCTTATAAGTTGACTGTTTATAATTTGCCTAGGCAATAACATCAAGCGGATAGATTCACTAATTGAATTGTTATTTTTCGATATATTTTACATGATGACACATCATTTGCTATCATTTTATGTACAACCAATTGTGGCCTCTCGGGCTCTGATAATTTGTCATAAAATTGCACCTTTTACAGATTGTCAAATTATAACACACTAGCCGTTGTGCGCGACTTCAGCCCCGAGCAATTAAATAATATAGCCCATGTTACTCGGGGATACTGTAGCAATCTAATGGTGAAAGAATTTTTGAAATCGGCCTAGTAGTTCTTGAGTTATTTCAATACATACAAAAATATAAAAATGCAAAGTTTCTCTATAATATTAGTATAGATTTATGTAAATGAATTCGTTCGATATTCAATTTGCCGAGTCTTTACTGTTTGCCGGTGACACATATTTAATTATTTTTCTCATAACATTATGCATGGGTTGCGGGACGTTGAAAAGGCAAAATAAAAATGGCCGAACAAAGAGTTATTCGGTAAAAATGTGCGGTGCGGCTGAGGCAAGTCGACTCGGGATGTCATTAGTGAAAGCAGGGCCTTTCTAATGCCTAACTGAGCACCGCCCCCCATTGTCGCGGCAATAATGAGCAACTAACGATTAAGCAGACGACTCCGAAATGTAAAAATAGGTTCGCCTTTTTCTCTCAACGAACAGCGTTTTTGAGATTCATTAGAGTTTCGCTCTTCAGTGTGGATTTAACGTTTATTCAGTCGATTTGTGGATGAATAGCTTTGCGGGCGTCGGTCTGCTTTTGTATTTCGATTTACAGAGTTCTTCATAGAAATTATTTAGACGTTTTATATTTTTAACCTCAAGTCTAACGTGGATCTAGTCCACCATTTATTGATTACTTTATTTTCAGGGCTAATTAATTACGCTTTCTTATTAGCCCTCAGCAGATGAGTGTTCCCCTTAGTGTCGGTTTATCATATGTGTTCTACTACTAAATAATGATTCTGAGTGCTACAAACTTAAACTTTCTAGTAACTTCTATTAGGTATTGTATTCTGCACAATTTCTTCGCATTAAAAAGGGATTTTTAGAAATGCTAGCTGTCGCGCAGAGCTCTATCTGCGCTGATTTAAAAAATACTTAGTAGCCGATCAGTAGACCCATAGTAGACGATGTAGAGATACCTTCTAACGACCATCCATCCATCCATTTAAACTTCGGCGTTTATATTATTAGTATGGTTTAAAGTGCAATAGTTTTTTTTTAATATTATAAAGTGGCAAACGAGCAAGCGGCCACCTTGATTCGTTGGAATAGCGAAGCGACCGCTGCCCATAAACATCTACAATTGTAGATGCGTTGCCTACCCTTAATCTAGGGAGGAGACACAGCAAGAAAATAATTCCTCTTCCTATAAGTCCCCTCCAAGGTACCTCAGATGTTTTAAATTATGCAGTTATCTTTATTTTCAGAGGTGAAAACATTATATTTACCGCTGCACATGCAAAATAATTATTGCTTTTTTACATAAATGTTTCTAATTAATGAATATCTCGGATTTTACTCGTATATTCAAATTATAAGTACATCGCTTTGATGTCGAAAGACGGTAGCGATTTAATTAAACGTTATTCGGTATGATTTTAGCATTTACATTGTTTTGATATTACCGTTATCAAAATATTTATTTCTTTGTTGTTTCATATTTAAATTAAATTTCTTATTCACATGTCCCTTGGTTATTGTATATGAAATGCTTTTAATCGTATTTCTTACACTACTAATGAAACACTCAATATCAGTTATCAGTCTTGTTCATCAGGATAGTATTTTAGTCAAGTAGCAAGTAGCACTTATCTCAACAAAGGATTTACTACTATTCGGACTCGTTTAAGCCTAAATCTACGCAATAGGATAGCAATTTAGTAACTAATCGTGTCCGTACAGCAACATTTTAGTAGAGTAGATTAGTAAATCTTTTGTTCGAATACTTGCTACTTACTACTCGACTAAAATACTATCCTGGTGCGTACAAGGCTTATGTATGAGATATCTATACTAAGCGATAACTCCTCTAGCTACGATAAGGCTACCCGAATCTGCTACTTAAGTCTCTAAGCTACTTCTAGAAGATTAAATACAGCTGTCCTCTAATATGGTCGATGTAAGTAGATATCTTTGATTTACAGTCAAACCTGGTAAAGCGAGAAATCTCGATAACCGATAATCATTCCCTGATCCCGTCGGAAAACCTCCATAAGCGATACTAATATCGCGGTCCCTTGGAATCTCGTTTATCCCGGGGAGCCACCCAAAGTACACGTTACGAAGCGATTCTATAGCGAACGTAAGAAATATATGAAACTGACAATGACGTTCGATATCTCACACGTGACAATAACAGGACTTTTTTTATGTGATAAAGGGAGCAGCGGATCGCCTAAGTTAGTTAATCCGATGCCCACGGACACCTGCAACGCCAGAGGAACCGCAGATATGTTGCCGGCCTTTAAAGAAGGAGTACGCTCTTAATTATTGTGAATGACAGTTTCGTAAATTTGTGTCTACTCCATCAGCGATATCACTAACCGAATTGAACCTTATTGGACTGTTTTCGAATTACTTTCTCATTAAAACGAATGTTATTGTAAATAAAATAATGTTTTAACTCAAAAGTACCCTCTTATTTAAGTATGTACTATGGTGACTTACAAAGTGACTAGTTATGTTTGTATTCGTGTGATTTATCAACGCTTGCGGATCAGTTCGTCACAAGCTAAGGTCATCCCCTGATCAAATACTTCGAGCAAACAACGCGGTGGGACGTTCTGTACATTGTCCGTGTTACAGTAAAATTATTAATCAAGTGGATATTAAATTTCACCGGTAACACGGATTTATAATCATTATTAGGTGATTTTTTGTTATCTTTGTTTATATCGAGCATTTATCGCTATTAGTAAATGTCAAGAATTAGGTATTTTAAGGGCATGATAAAATATCTATACCAGATGAACAATATATTTAAGAAGAAAAGTTAAATTATTATTGTAAAAGAAAATCATTTTAACAAAATTATTTTTTAAAATCTTATTCGGTTCTTGGCGACTATAAGTTAATAAATCTAAATCCGGTTACAAATCAGTTTCAGTATTAACAGTACAGTTTTCTGTTTTGCCTACACACGTCGGTTTTAACTGCGCAGTCGAACTGTACAGTTAAAACTAATCGTCTGTAGCCGGCTTTAGATGTTACTGTTAAATATTAGTTATGACGTAGTTCATGTTATTACAGTAACATGTATACTCTATTGTGTACTTTGTAGGGACCACTTCTTCATGTTTGACAGTGATGCGAGGATACGTCGCTTTGTGTTCTTTCCTTACCTTTGCTTATTGTTTGGATACCTTTATTTAACAATCTGCGGATAATAAATTGTTTATTTTAGTTCGTTCAATAAAAAATACGTTATCACTTCAAGGCTGTGTGTCTTGAACTAAGAGTTGCGTAGAATGACAATCTTTCTTTAATACAGAATGGGGTGAAGGGAAACGTGCAGCATATGAGCTGAAGTTATTTGATCCGACGTATATGGTCATTCGCAACGGCAGAGGAACCGCAAATCGGTTACCAGCTTACATTCAATCAGAAATTCTAATAAAACGGCTTGAGTACCCATTAAATCAATCTGAGTGAGGCATCAAATGTAGGTAAAATGATAGTCAGTGTTTAGTTTACAAAAATAAAGAAATTTCCATTGCAAAAAAAGTAAATCTATTTCGGTACACATCAACAGTGTATTCTATAAAGCGTTTACATTGGAGCGTACATCGGTTAGCGGACGTTTTTTGTCGAGTATAGAGCATTTAATTAAACCGCATGTTTGAATGCGCGTAGTCGACATGACAGCGTCATCACGACACCGATGCATTTGCAAGAGCAGGCCGCGTGTTTGTGAATCACTCCGCTATTGTAGCCACTCTGTTCGAGCACAAACAATTGCACGCCGCTCCAGCGCAGTCTACGCGTAACAATATACATAGAAAAGCCCTCACAATGTTTGCCTTCGTGTGATTTATTGGCTTCGTAGGATTTAGAGGCACGCATTGGCGGGGGTCTAGCGTTGGTGTTATGTTACCAACGGCTATTAGCTACACCCCTGTGCAATATTGGATCACTGTATACCATCGAGAGCGTTTTGTTAATCAAACTATCGTAAGGAAACTATTACGTTAACACCGTCATATGTTTCGTCATCCTAATTCAATATTGTTTCTTAAAATTGTGAACGTTTTTTAATGATTGCAATAATTACCAGACTATCAATCAAACTGATACAAAAACCGGGAAGAAGTAAAGGAAGAACTATAGCCTTCGAAGCAGGGATCGAGTGCTCAAATATAAAAGTAGTGCGATAAATTGCTGTAAAACATTTAGTCTTCATTTTTAAGTCACTTCATTTATGTATATCCAAACTTGCAGTCAGATAAAAATAAACACGTCGCATTTTGTTAATTTAATTACAATGCTGTTTGGTATCATATCGCTATAATAATTATCAAGTAAAAATATTAGGAGACGGCGCGAAGGTGTCGCGGCGGTCGGCCGGACAGTAAAGAGGAGGGCACTCCCTGTCATCTGCTTTCAACATAATTAAAATCACTTTAAATAATGCGACTAAACGCCCAACCCTGCTGAGGTTTTATTTTAAAAAGTGCTATTAGCATTAAATTTAGTTTTGCGGATGATTATGTCGCGTTCAGACTTCTGCGGGCATAAAGCGTGGGTACTTTTTGTGAATTATAGTCTGTAGAATACACCCCCTCCCTTTAGGACACGCTTACTTCAATTTTTGATCACTCTCCACTCGGGAGGGACGAGTGGTATTGAGCTCTAAATCCCAAGGAATTTAATGATCCGTAGAGTGTTCGTGTTCTGAGGGGTGTTATTAAGTTAACTGAGAGTGTATGTTTTTGATATTACATTTATTAATTGCATAGATTTTATTATGAAATGGTCGAAGGACTACGTTTTAATCTACGCCACGAACAGACTTTTGTAGAAGATAATGCAATAAAAAGCCAACAGAGGATTGTTCTGTTACATCACGTCGTTTGGCAGTAAACCTACGGCTTCAATAGACCGAGATGGCGCGAAAAATGGAGATTTTTCTTCGGCATAAGACCTTTTTTACGTGACAACGGCCTAATGAAGTATTAAGTCTAAATCCTAAAGTTAAGGGATGATTTCTAGTGATCTAAAAGCCCAAAGACTAATATAAGCAAGAATTTTCGTATTTGTGTTTAATTAGAACTGGAAATAAAGTAAAACTCAAAGCTATGAATTAACGCAGCTTTCAACTCATGCTGTTTTAACATCTGCATTTAACAACTTCTTTATTATTTTAGAAACAAAACAACTCCGGAAAGGCATAAAAAGGCAATGTTATTGACTTGGCGAAACACTTCAGCACAAAACTTTGTATTTAAATTTTCCCAAGCAGTCGTAAAAGATGTCAAAATTTAATGCCTCTGTTATTTAAGTTTAGAAAAAAATATATTAAGATGTACTTAGTTAATACTGTTGTTTGATATTTCCATAACACATTATTAAACTCGTAATTAAAATTTAAACCGATGTTTTTTATATTAATTGTTCAGCAGCATATACAAGGTTGGAAGTCATTCTTTAAGGTGACTAATTTACTCCACACACCGGCAAAAAATTAAAAACATCATTTTTTTGTAGCAAAATAATGTTTATTATAAAAGTTTAAATCAATGAGAGCCAAGCCGGCTGCAGACGTACAGTTTTTTAACTGTACATTTAAAAATGACGTACACACGTCAGTTTTAACTGCGCAGTCGAACTGTGATGTTAAAACTGGGCGTCTGTAGTCAGCTTTAAATAATGAAAACATTTGACACTAAATGATTCAAACGAGTTAATGATTTCTGAATGAAGCTAAAGCGTAATCGAAATCGAACGATAAAACTGAACGGAGTCGAGAAGAGCTACCTACACTGTACATAGGTACCAACATCCGAACATAAAGTCCGGTCCAGACCTTATCGCTCCGACAATCGGAAAGAAAAACAATCAAGTCAAGACTGAATTCTTTTAATTTATCCGTCGTAGTTATAAATCGGTGTTAAGATTCAGCGTTCGTAACATTTTCTCAATTATCGGTATCGATCTTCACGAGGCTTTGTGATAGCTACCGAGCGTCGAACACGCCACCTCGCGGACGAACACGAACAAAAAATAAATCTGCGCATTAAGAGGCCACACGCTAAGGTATAGTCAAAACAACTTAACACCATTTAATTGTATACTTAAAAATAAGACAAAAAATATATGAAATAAAAAAATATAATGCACATTCAGAAATTACACATTAGTCGATGTTCCGTCGCCTCCATAACTAGTATAAACTGTATTTAAGAAGCCGAGGACTTCCCATATAATGTTTTCCTACTCAGATTTACTTGAGCAGATCGTTGCTGTATGTTCCTAATATCAAACTTATTTACCATTAAGAGTTCTTTGTAAAACATAAATACATTATAGTATATCAAATGTATTACTTTGTATCACATTTAGTCAAAGACAAAGCACTATCTATAATTAAACATTGCGCCACAACCCCGCCCTCTACAGCCCAACAAGAGACGTTTAACACATTCAGCTAATCTCACTAAATCGCCATAATCACGACTCGAGACGAAACTTAATTCAATTCCACGTTAATTTACTTATTTGAAAACGAGAGCCGCGGTACAGTTATTAAAGCCGGGCCCCTTTGGGAATTAGGATCATCTGGATAATCTTTTTACGAATAATCACGGGAACTGCTACGGAGTAATGATAGTTTCAAAATTGTCAACCGTTCAGATGTTCTTTTGTTTTATGCTAAAAGAAAGTACTGTTATAAGAGTAATAGAACGAGGGTAGTAACTTGAAAAAAATTGCGCAGTACCTACACAATACAGGCAAGGGTGTTTTACAAATATGTTATTTAATATACGGGAATTCACAATAAAAGTTATTGTTCAGATATGGTATGCAGCACGAATAATTAACTATGACATTTCAGAATCTTACAATTTTCAAAAAAACTTTTTTGGCGACGGCTCGTATAGTATTAAAGAATGGACATCGTACGTGTATTAACCTCCCGAGCGAAGCCAGGGCGGGTTGACTGTAAATGAAAAAATTATGAATGGGCATCTGTGGTTCCTCTGGTATTGCAGATGTCCATGGGCGTCGATGATCGCCTCGGTGTTACCGCTGCTCGTTTGCCCTTTTCCTTATTGGATTGGATTGTGGTATCGCTGGATCGTTGAGGCTGAAAAAGACATAAGGGAGCTCCAAGTCCGCGATTGACTTGGGATGGCGCAGGATCGCGAAGTTTGGGGAGATTTCTTGTCGGAGGCCAAGGCCCACTTTGGGTCATCGTCTCACCCTAGTTAGTTAGTTAGTTCATTGGATTGAGTCCCATGGGCTGTCATTGTGCAGACAGTATTTATTGGCTTTATTTAGCGCATTTGGGTCCAAATCCAATACGCCAGATACCTGGAGTTTGGAGACCATGGCAACCGAATTACTGAACTGATAGGATCAGAATAGCGCCTCGCACGTTTTATTACTGCAGTAACACTTGCAATTCAGACATATTGTTGTCTCTGTTATTTCAAAATGAACCAGAGAAATGGCAATATATCTTTCTAATGGAATTTATTGTAAAAAGAAAGTACCTTTGTTTCACTGTTTGTAAGATTTTCCAGTAACGGAAATAATTTGGTTAAATTTCGTATATTTTGAAAGTGCGTTATAAAGGTGATCATTATTTTTATTACCCACAATAGTTATTTTATCTTGCTATAGTTCATATTTATTATAATCTCACTTGCCTTTAATGGCGAGCTTAAATGGAAACACCAAAAGACATTTGTACAATGTTGGTTATTTTAATTTTTTATCTCGTTCCATTCATCTCTTGTGAAGGTTGATTTAGATTTATTGTATTAATAGTTACGCTAGTTAAGTTGGTATATTAATAATGGTGAGCTTACAGTAGCAATGGCCGCGTCGCCTCCCCCGTACGGACGGACGGCTCGTTGTTTTCGCGAGGAATCAATCACGTCAGACTTACGGAGGCCGATTGTACTAATAGCTAATGTACGTGTAGGCGAGACGGAGTGCCCCGGCTCTCGCTTATCGGTGTCATCTATTACTAATGCCTCATTCAAAATTTCAAGTAAAGTTAACAGTAATGCCTCATACAAAATGAGTTTAAGTTATCGCGATACCATCGGGTGACTTATTATCGCTATTTCAGTCGGTAGCCGCTATTAAGTAACGTAACTAATAGATTTATGTTGGATATTTTATGCGTTTGTGTGCACGGCCAGTGATAAATATCATTGTTTAAATCAGTACGTTAGATAGGAAGAGACGGTCGAGGGATATTTTTAGGTTAGGTAGGTGGGTTGCAGCGCGGTGGCGCGGTGGCGCAGATACGACTCTTTGTCGCCGCGCAGTACGGCTGACGTTAACAAATTACAATGGCTGTCAACTTTCTGAAACAATATACCGGTTGGCGTTTAACTTATCTCGGAACTTTTCGTCCCGCGCAGATAAAATGTTGTAATACTAAAATGTCATTATGCTCGGGCCGGGCCGTGGACCGGTACTGGTAACTCATAGGAGATAATATTTCACCGGCGAGCCCGCTCTGTGCCGCGCCGCTATCGTTTCAGTTAGCATCGAACTCACTCAGCCGATTTGTTACCTTATCTCTGTTACTTTGTTCGAGGTTGATAGGTCAACTTTAAACTATCTTTCACAAAACCTAATCTAATTGTGTACAACTCTGAGCAAAGGGGTAACGCACCACTATCTTCTTATTTTATTCATAGATCTAAGTTATTATTTGGTATAATATCTATCTTGATCATTCAGTCACCATGGAATTAAAGAAGAATAAACAAGTTACACAATATTTTAATCTTGACCTAAATATATTTGACTGAAATGTCAAAAAAGTAGTGACAGCAAACTTTATCGCTAAAAAATAACTCTTTGGTTGTCAAGAATGACTGATGTCCGTCTGAAATCAGCGTCAAAAATTTGTTTTCGTAAAAATCGGTCACACTTTACATTTGTCAATACAACATTTTTTGTATGTTAACAAATGTAAAATGTCTTTCTTTTTGTGAAACAGACTACAAGGTAAACGCTTGTGTGCATAATTTAATATCAACAAAATTAGAAAAAGAGAATTTTATGGAATGCGTCAATGTAGCAATCCTTGACGACCTTATGTTTCGTTGTTGTAGAACAAAGCTACCTTTGTTATACAACTTTCGAACAGAAACCGTGAAAAAAACTCTTAAAAGTCAGTATTATTGCTTCATTTGTAGGTATAAAATATACGTGCATCTATGTGATTGTTAATAAAT
Organism: Papilio dardanus tibullus; assembly: GCA_013186455.1. NCBI lineage: Eukaryota > Metazoa > Arthropoda > Insecta > Lepidoptera > Papilionidae > Papilio > Papilio dardanus. Next base: position 1,400,439 of record QDHC01005077.1, read on the forward strand.
TCGATTAAACAGGATTGCAGCTCCGTATACAGCCGATGTAGAGGCAGTAGCTAATAATTAACCAACATCCAAAGTTCTTAATTAGAGGCCCACCTGCTGCTTGAAACAGCTCGCATGGATAAGGGTTGCTTTGTACCAGATTAGCATTAATTACCTTGGTTTAACGTCTGTCGAAAATTTCGCTGCTAGCTTGCGCCAAGACTTAGTTTCACGGTCGACTTAAACGGCTTTTGATTTTTATAGTATTACTCAACTCGATTCTTTTTTAAGTTTTTAATTCCATTTCACCGGTCGCGCTTCGGTAATTACGTTTGGAAATAGAAATTATTTCTTTTAAACTGTTTAGCACAAAATGTTTCGCAAATAAAATTCACCTTTATCCAGACATTTCAATATAAAGTTGACCACCTAAGTTAGTATCGGTAGCGGTATTTAATTTTGAAATATATATCATTATGATAATCTGACAAAGCTATGCGAGATTAAATCGAGAGAGTCTTCTTTTAAGTTGAGTCGACAAACAAAGTCTACTAGTTGACAATCGGTGGGCCGTCTTAAGTAACAAATCACATCACTTTTTTATTAGTTGTCGCGGAGAGAGGGCAGAAGTGATTTGTCCAGGGCAATCTATCATTCAAGCACTATGGGAATAATTAGTGTCAGCGAGGCGCATCCGGGCCGAGTGCGCGCCAACAATGAACTCTGTGACGCTTCATTCAAACAAACCATTAATAATTTTGAACGCTAGTTTTTCTAAGACGGATTCACTCTTGTAAATAAATGGTACAGCGGATTTTTAACTACCTACTTACGGGGACATTCTTTTTTACCGAGTTTGTTAATGTCGTCGGCGCGGTTGTGAAACGGCCATTTGTAAATCTAAGACGCCGGAAAAAAGGCGGCAACATATTCGCACATAAAGCGCTCGTTTACGCGACTTTACATTAAAGGGTTGCGCCGAAAGAGAGAAATTGTCGACGTTGGAAATATTAAAAATGAAATATGTCAAGGAAACGTCCGATGGTTAACGTCTCACGAAGCGTGCCGTGGAAACCGAGCCGGTGTGAACGAACTCCGCGGCGTTTTATGATATGTTTTAATACGCATTTTAATAAAGCTTGTATTGTTTAGGCTTTCGGAATACATTATGTCCGTTTAGTGGACACCGCTTGTATCGCTCTGTCTGAAGTTGTTTCCGTTACTTAAAAGTATGTCTGCTTAATAATACATGTAACGTTAATCGAATCCTATACTTTTTTTTGTAATTTTTTGAAATGAACTCTTGTAGATGACAAAGGTTTAACTGTTTCTATATTTTAAATATTGATAAGACTATTTTATGCAAGTAATGATTTCTAGAGAAATCCTAGTCCTTATATATTATTATTACATAGTAAAAAAACAATAATGCTTTTTTATGTTTGTCCCTATATATGCTTGATATTCTATAAAACTACTAGCAACGGATTTTGATGCGGTTTTTATTAATAGATAGAGTGATTCATAAGGAAGTTTTTCGTGTATAATACATTCACAAAATAGTAGAGTCACACTGATAATTTGGAGATTTTTAATATGATGTAAATTAACACATTTTTAGCGCTTACATTGCAAACTGCAGTAATTAGTATCAGCATTATACCGATTTGCACACGTGCGAAGCCGGGGCGGGTCGCTAGTAATAAATAAAGTAGAAAAATAATACATAATTTTCTAAAATTTTCAATATTTTACACAGATCGCGATACTTAACAAGTAGCGCATTATATTTTATTATGTCTTTGTCATTAATTTCACAGCTCTAATTTCTATTATAATATTCAGTTGCCTGCTAATTGAGTATACTGTGTTGACAATACTTTAGACAAATCTTCAAGCAATATTAATCCTTATACACATGGTAATAAATACCAGACAACGAAATATGTCATAGTTGAAAGATTTGAGTGTGTGGAAACCGGTGAATGGTATATGGTGAGACAAAGTTAACTGGCCCGGTAATATCGCGCTACAGTACGACGTAGAATAGACAGCTACAGAACGACGAGGTTTTTCTGTTAGTTTTTTTGATGACTAGGATCGCTAATGAGGTATTGGAATTCAGTTTCCCTTATTATAAGTGCCAATCTATACTAATATTATAAAGAGAGAAACTTTGTATTTTTGTATATATTGAAATAACTCAAGAACTACTGGGCCGATTTCATAAATTCTTTCACTCATAGAAAGCTACATTATCCCCGATTCACAGAGGGTATATTATTTAATTCTACGCGGACGAATTCGTGAGCAACGGCTAGTGAAATATAAAGCCGGCTACAGACGCTTCGTGTTAACTGTACAGATCAACTGCGCAGTTGAAACTGACGTGTGTATGCAATATTGAGAACTGTACAGTTTGAGTGTGCAGTTCAAATGACGTACACACGACGTTTGTAGCCGGCTTAAGTGACTTATACCTGTCGGGTCAGAGAAGTTTGTTGATCTATATGTAACTACACCCGTCATTTAACTAGAACCAAAAACTTACATGTCCAAACACACTTACTTAGCATAATAAGTGTGTCTAATTAAAATTACTCGAGATCTGACGGCGATGAATGTGATGTTCTTTATTTGTTAGAGGGTTTCGTACAATTAATAGTACACAATATCACAGACGTATAAATGTAATTACGTGGATTATATCTCAGTTATTTAAGTTACAAAAATCAAATTGAGTAAACATAATTCTTGTTTCGAAATGTAATGTTAATTAAAATTATATTTTAATTACATTAGATTTTTTGTTTAATAAGACCTTGGTTTTCATTGAATGCAGAATCGCATTATTTATATTTGTATAAAACCTTCGATTATGTTTTATTTAATATAAACATATAATTAGAATAAATACATGTTTTTTTACATCTTGGGACTTGAGGATTTAACACGTTTTTTTCTACTATAAAAAGTTAAAACATGCGTACGAGCAAGTTTATTTTCATACTCCTATAAGAGATTAGATATTTCAAATGTAATCAATACTGACAATTAGACATTTGGTTTTCTTGGCATTATTAATAATATCCTAATAACAATATCTTGACCTTAAATGTATATACTTTTATCCAGATTAAAAATCCACTGAACCCTAGCTATAAAAAAGACAATAGCTATTAACCTCCTCTCAAATATTTCCCTGGCGTGCCTTTTCTCATAGTAACGTAGCACCAAGCTCATAATTAGCGCTGTATATTAAATATAATGTGTAAAACGTGATAATAAGGAAGTATAATGTAAGCAAGATCGTTATAATAAAAATAGAGATTTCTTTATGTGTACTACTAAGTGAGAGAGCGTAGTATTAATTGCTCTGTGGCCGTTTGCTTGTATGGAATACAGCCGCGGTAGGGGGCCTTAATATCACGCCTTATAACATAAACACGCTTGCTTTGTTACAGTGTAAAACGGTTTAAGAGTATCGACCTCAAGGGCTGGAAGCAAAAGGCCGAAAGTAGACCAACATGGAGAAATTTACTGGACACAACCCACCCGCGGCTGTAGTGCTTCAGATGATGAATACGGCTTTAGAAGTATGTTAATTCTTACTAAACGTTAAAGTGCTACACTCAGTGGCCAATAGCTACTAAGGGAGACCCTTAATGTGGATTTCTTATCATAAATTTACACTAATCTTACGACTTTGGCAGTAACGCAGTAACTTTGCGTTACTGCCAAAGTTGTTGTAAGGAACAAATAAACCAGTTAAATATTTTTCTATTTTAAGTTAAAATAATTAGGTACTTACGTAATGCTATATTAAGATGGCTAATTAAATATAAGAATAGCTTTAATATACAAAGATAAATCTGTAATCGCCAAGTTAATTAAATAATCTCGTTAGTGTAAACAATCCGCAAAAATTAAGTGGAAAATAAGGAAAAAAAAACGATGTTTTATAATTACATAACAAAATCACGTTTATGACTTTGTAAGAATCGCAAAAAAGTAATATCCAAATATATTTATCATTTTAAATGATCTAAACCTTGTTTACTTTGTTAGTTGTTTTTACAAAAAAAATAGTGGTTCAGGTTTAAAAATGCCATATTAAATATAGAACTATTAATATAGGAGGAATATAATTTTAATCTGAATATATTGTATTTAATTATATTACTTATTTTGGAAAAATAAAATTACGCTTTAATTAAAATATTAAATTATGTTATCTTCGAAATTATCATACCCCGATTTAAATACAAAATAATTTGTTCATTTTAAATGGATTCGTTAAATTAAATTCTTATTAACAGCTAATATTTCTAATATTTTAACACAATATTTTTATGACTGAAGACATGAAACGAAAAATTATTTTTTTGATGTGGCCGTTTTATTTAGTGTTTATTCACCTTTGAGAGTTATATCAAAGGTATAAGATCGGGCAGATTTTTCGGTATTGGCATTGTACAAAAATGGCGTCCTTCTGTCGACAGATTTAACGAGCTTAACTAATCTTTGACTATACAGAAACGGACTAGGTGATAACCGCATTTGCACTCAATTCTACCAGATTACGTAGTACCAGGTAATGTCCTTATGACTTAAAAAATTACATACAAAACGAGAACAAAATCAACAAAGTTTTGTTTTTATTGTTATTTTTTTTCGACAGAGGGGAATGCGCTTAACCGATCCTGTCTATTAAAAGTCAAAGTATCTTAGAACAGAGAAATCTTTCACCTGAGTATTTAGTTCTTTGAGTAAAAATAAATCTCTCAGTTTCTCGGAATAACAACAGTGTCAAGTCAAGTCGTCTTAGAGCAAAGATTATATTTGTCATCGCTTCACGCGTTAGGCTCGTTTGCGCGTCGTTCTCAAAACGACCGTGGCCACACCCCGGACTTACTACTGTATCACATTTTTTCTTTTTTTTTATACATTTTTCCTTAATTAAGCTGTACCTAATTCATCGAATTCATTTCAATTGGCGATTCTTTAGAAATCAGTGCAAAATTACTCTGTTTTATTTTGCTGGTCATGTTTTAATTAGTAAATATGAACCATCGTTTGTTTAGATTCCTTACTTAATTATAACTTAAGCAGTACAATTTTGTATAAACAATGATTAAGGGTAATGACCCTTGAATTACACTTAATGTTTCTTTAGTAAGTGCTAAACTATTCTGAGTGCAGTTAATGTAACATTTAAATTCCTAAAAAAGCTTCACAAAAAACAGATGTCCGTCACCGCAACACCTAACATTGGTGTATACTTTCGTTCCGACTCAACAACTTAAAATAAACAAAAATTTTTATAAGCGCCGAGGACAGCGGCTATGTTATTTATAGAGCTGTCATCTCAGCTTAAAGACCTAATGAGCCGTTTCTAATATGGTATGGTAGTTCTCATTTGGATTCCCTGTTTGTTTACGTAATTGCTATCCACACGTCCCCCGAAGTTACCGCTCTATACATATTTTAGTCTCTTAAACTTACGGGGAATATTTCGGTCCGTCTTTTATGCAGTTCTAAAATAAGTCGTGCTCTACGTTTTTATGTAATTGGTGTGAACCGTTCAAATTGGTTTATTCTTCACTTTAAGATAAAGCCGCTTTAGGCGAGACAAAACAATATAATTCACTATATTTGGTTCAACATTTTACGCCGATTTGGGTGTAGTATAGATTTATTTGACTTTACTTTCATAGTTCATTTATCATTAGCCTAATATGAGACGAGAGAAATAAAATGAAGTCTCTACTAATTTGCTTTTAATTAAAAACCAGCAAATAGCTAAGCTGGTGTGAAACAAAAACGCATCAAATGACGTCATCTTTGCTAATTTAAATGCAATTGCATTTCTTAAGCTACACGTTAAAGAATTTATTACATTAATGTTTTGTTTAAAAAGCGCTACCGGATTTAATTATTACGTCCCACAATAATTAAAAGTCGCTAAAAAATTGCCAATTCTACGAAGCTTACGATTATTATGAGCTGAAATTGAAGGAACAGGACGTATCGTGCTTGTCGTAAAGTATTTCCAAAATCAGAAAAAAGTTAATCTTCCCGGTAGATACTTTTTGGGAATTTTTCAAAAATAATGATTCTAGATGTGTGACGTATTCTTTGTAAAGAAATCCAATGTCCAGAACAAAACGAAAAGATTTTTAAGAGCAATGTTTTCATTGTATAAGTAAATGGGTAATATTATAAAACAAATAAATAATGCACTTATTACAAACTAGGTAATAGTAGCAAAATAGTTTCCATTTAGCAACCTTAAATGTTAATCGATTATTGATTTAAACGAATTAATCTGCAATAGCGAACAAAACTTATGTAGCGAAACCAAAAATCATCGAGGCATTAAAACAAACAAGTGAGGTTCGTTAGCGCGAAACCCTACATGAAACAATATAAGTTGGAAATTTTAATTGTCCAAGCATCGGCCGTACGTAATGCTTATTTCACACGAAGGCTGAACAATGAAGCAGTGCAGGGGGACTACCCAAAGTATAGTATAGAATCGACAAAAATGTATGAAACTGACATTACATTCGTTAAGTCAGGTGCTCGTCACGTGTGCGATATCGAACGTCAAAGTTAGTTCCATACATTTTTGACTTTTGCTATCGAATTAATTTGTAGCGAAAGTACTTTGGCTAGCCCCCCAAGACACAGGCTCTGCTGAACGCACGTTTACTATGAAACCAATACTAACCCGAAGATAAAGTAGAATTGCCAGAATTAGTAAAAATACAGACTAAAGACTCGATTTATTTAGATTTGATAAGCGATTTCGCTAAACGAATTTTTCGAAAAACGAGGTTTCTTGTCGGCGTAATAAACAACAGCAGTATACTGGACTGTTGTACTGCGTTAGTACTCTGTCCTCGTGTGAAAGCATAAGTTAAACAATCGCCGGTTCGAATTCAGTCGGGAGACGAGAACAACAAGAGCGGAGCCATCAATTCCAATAACTCGAAGCGATATTCGAAACCGCACTGCGCTGCGGTGTGACTGATTTCTGAAATATTTCAACACTAGCCTTCCACCTTCGACACATTTCGACTCATTTATATTCATTTTGAATCGATTTCGTGTTCTTTTTATCCTCTCTGAGGTGGGTAATGTCATTCGCGTATATTTTTA
>QDHC01005077.1:1407750-1442952 GCA_013186455.1 Papilio dardanus tibullus
CCGAGCTAAATAGATTATTTTCTTTATTCTACCTCCTAATCATAGATTTCCTATTGATGCGTTTTTGATACTTTTATATTTTATTTTCTTCTATTCTATTTGATAATCGACGATCATTTGTACCTTTCCCACGATACGACTGGCTTTTATTATACAATTTATAATATTTACTCGATTATCAGTTCGATAGTAGAGGTATGCCCGTGAATATATATTTCATTATTAAAATTATATGTAACTAGCTGCGACTCCGTCCATGCTGTTAAAATTAAAACATAGTAAGTAGCCAATGTGTTCTTCTATTAGGAATCTTCCACATAGTCCTATGATCTACATTTATGCTATTTTATCGAGATTCTTTCAGACATTCTGGGTATACGTTCAAACAAATATCTATTCAAACATTTGCCTTTATCTATACTAATATTATAAAGAGAGAAACTTTGTATTTTTGATTTTTTGTATTTGTGTATGTATTGAAATAACTCAAGAACTACTCGATCGATTTTAAAAATTCTTTGACCATTAGAAAGCTACATTACTCCCGAGTAACATAGGCTATGTTATTTAATTTCAATCGGGCGAAGTAGCGAGCAACAGCTAGTAATATTAATAAGAAGTAAGATAATGATAGGTTTAGATGTGACAATAATATTTATTCTTTGTGTGTAGAAGCCGCAACGGGGCTCCCACTGCACGGGAATTAGACTTCACGCTCTGATTCCAGTCAGACCAGTTTAGTGATTTAGCATAATTATTATATTTTATTATTGTTGTGTTTGTTTAATACATTAACATACGATTATATGTGAAATACGTTTAATATACAGAAATTAATTTCTTTAATACTATGCTTAACCGCTTAATGGACTCAAGTAGGCTGTAAAGTGAAGCATTAAGCTCTATAGTAATGGAATTAATAGGACAAAAGTTATTTTAATGGATTCTCAAATGCCACAGCTTTAATCAAGCAATAGCAAGTCATATTTATACATGTATACCGTATTTAATATTGTATTCTTTGTTAGTTCTTCTATTGTAGTTATTGTGGGAAAATATCTAAGCGTTGTTAATTTTACTATTAAATTGTGAGCTAGGAAGATTATTAAATTTAAGAGCTGCTGAAATATTTTAACAATGCAGCCATTCGGTGTTAAATATGTATCTAATTAACAGACTACAAATATTTAAGGTTTCATTAGTGAGTTTTTCTTATTTCTTTATATTTTTATTGCCTCGCTGGCTGTGTGAACGGTCTGGTTTTAAGTTGCACGGTACATGAGTTTGATTCCCGCTGGCATTAGCAAACAAATTGTTCATTGTAATATTTTCTCCGGTTTTAGAGGGTTTATTTCATCAGATTTTACAAATTGGATATACAGTCAAACCTGGATAAGTGAGAATCATTCTATGGTCCCGGCGAGCTACCTCGATAAGCGAGATAAATATCCCGGTCCCTTGGACACTCGCTCGCCAAGTTCAACTGTACAATGATTTAAAATATCGTTTTATAGAGGAAGAATTGTCACATGATGGGATAACAAAAATATTTCCAATATTTTACCTAAATGCATATACTAGCGACCCGCTCCGACTTCGCACGGGTGCAATGCTGATACTAAATAGCCGAATCGGGTCGCTAGTTATACATATAAACCTTCCTCTTCAATAGTCTATTAAAAAACGCATCAAAATCCGTTGCGTAGTTTTAAAGATTTAAGCATACGAGTACATAGAGACAGAGAAAGCTACTTTGTTTCATACTATGTAGTGAAGAGTGCACAGTTCGTTAGTTCTGGGAACAATTACCGCTTGACCGCACGAAGGCTCGATTAATATCGATGCGTGCTAAAAGAGATTTGTCACAGACACTTACGAGGATTCCCGCACGGCTCCAGCGACTCATAATGTGCTAAATGAACGCGCCTGCACTTTATTAAGCACAAATACTACAGACAAAATACTGCATATACGTAAAATCAAACTGGTAATCTTCTAAGCGAACTATAATATAAAAAAAGATAAAAAACTTTCATTATGGTTATATCTAGAAAGTAGAACAGTCGAACCTTGATAAGAGTCCAAGGGACCGCATTAGTAGTTTTGCTTATAGAGGTTTCTGTCTAATCCGAGTTTCTCCTTTCCGAATGTATAAGGGGATAAAAATGAACTAAATGTTGTTAGAATGACTTAAGCGTTTGTCTTCTAATTGTTTTAATTATTAATGTACAAATTAAGACGTATCCGAAGCTTGATCGTGAAGAAAACATAATACGTGGGTTTTAATTCATGAGCGATTGAATCAGAAACTGAATCATTGGGAACATAATCAGCGCTGATTGAAGTCCCGAATTAATTATATTACAAATGAATATAACAAAAAAAGTCTTTTGACAATTGTTTATTTGAAATTCCAACAAAATAACATTTAGTCGGTATGACAAAACAAACTCTGGTCAGGATTGTTGACGGAATACTAATATGGCTTAAAGAAGAAACAAAGAATCGCATAATGTTGTGTCGTATTTGTAATATGGACATCGATAAATCATAGGGAATCGACCACAATCGTTCCGATGACATGGTATGCCCACAAAAAATAATACAAGCCATCATTCAGATGCCCCGTAGAATTGGGTGGGAGCTTACCTCAGCCGTAGGGTTGTAATTTCATATTATTTTCTCCTAACCTATATTTATATTTAATTTTTACCCCGAATTTTACTATATTTTTTATGAAACTGTATATCATATTTACGCTACGAATACGAATAATCAGATTTATTTTATAGGAAACTATTTTAAAATATATTTTTTTACTTTAAATGACTAGAATTGAATGCAAGTCAATAACAAAGAAGACTATGGCTTTTCATATTAAGACCTTCACTATTTTCATAAACGCAATAGAATTTCGTAAGTAGGAAACGTATGGAGTAAGTAAATTTTCTTTGTAATCTCACCAATAGTATGAATTAAATTAAACTATCAATTCATACATATATACACTGTGTTGCCAACCATAACGGATCACGATTCGGACGCTAACAAAACGCGAATTTATATCGAATGTTTATATGAATTTCGTCCCTAATTTATTTATCTATTGTCATCAAACTTCGGTCTAAAGATTCGATGATATCTAAACAAGAGATATCATTTTAATAATTCTGCAGACCAATTATTATTATGGATTCTTTTAATTATTTCTTGACCAACCCTTACCGAGTAACTAACATTAACAACTTTTGTTACAATCTTTCATTGAGAAACATTTAAGTTTTGCACTATTTTTTTCCAATTTCAACTCTCACTATCAACTATTATTTTGATCAAAATATTATAATAACCACGTGGGAGAAGAGCTTAATGTATTTTAAAATATGCATACATTCCCTGACGGGGCCGACTCATTGTTTGTCTCCAAAGCAAGAGCAAAACAGCAACCAAGATGGAGATGTCCAATATTTTAGATGGCATAGCAGTCGCCGCTACGAAATCGGAATTCCATCCTCAAGGATTCTCCTCATCGGCAGATTGTAACATCATCTGTATATCAATGTGGGCAAAGTTGCAATTTGTTTGCTCGATGTGTCGCACGATGAGACAGTATCGCAGACTCTCGTACAACGCTTTAGTAACCAGGTATGCAATAGATAACAATGTTTTATGCTAATCCTATAAACAGAAACATAACTAACAAATTTTCGAGAGCCTTCGTGAGACGTGATGTTGGATGACAAAGGTAGAGTTTACATGCCGATGTCTGCATACGAAATTATGAGCAATCAACTATTTGATTGTAATATTGACTTTTGCCCGTCATCGGCTATTAAGATTTCTTTGTTATAGAAACATGTTGGACTATTTACACAACACGTTGCTCAGAAAGGCTTTGTAAAAATAACTTGGAGTTTTTTCCTTTTCGGTGTCGGTCAGCGTATATCGCTCTCACGGCTGTTGAATGAAATCCTCAAGTCACTTAGTGCGATGCGATGCGACCTTAGAATTTGCTTTTATACATGAAGCGCTTCGATAGCTTTATTATGAGCTTTGAACGGCGTTATAGATTGGGAAGATGCAACAATGTGAGCGGCCCGAGGTGACAATGACGCGTAATTGCCGGCCGAGGGTTTGTAATTGAAATGTGTATTAGAGTACCTCCGACTGAGTCATCGTCTAAAAATGTTGATTGCCTTCACAGCACTCCATGGTCACTTTATAACAATGTCATCGGTCGATAACGGATCAGTATACAAATATTAGACATCGACATGTTCTTCAAGAGACCTGACTTTCATATTGAGAATTTTTAATTCTTGTGTTTATGTATGTGTTGAAGGTATTTTAAAGTGGCAAAGTTGTATGGTATATACTGGTAAGTAAGTAATAAAGATGAGCCGGTACAATGGCGCACAATCTCGGCCTTTTCATCGTATTCTGCAATCCTTTAGTAAATGTCTGAAATTCTTAAACGACAAAGAAACATTATGGTTACAAGATGTAACTAAAGTATGTTAAGGCTTCCAAGGCTAATTCGATTGTGTTAAGAAAGAGTTGAACATACGATCGAAAAAGATTTTATACTTTTTTATTTCCTTTCTTTTTATTTTAACAAACATTGAACTTTGTATAACTTGAATGTGAATTGTTTTTCTATTCTGAGAGAAGTGTTTGGATGTATATTAAAACAATAAACAATATCTAGTGATTATAATGTTGCAGTGTATACAAATTTAAGGATGTTTAATAAACAAAGTTAAAATGCATTGCTAAACTATAAGCGATATGGAACAATAACACATTTTTCGTGGAATGAATTCTAACGGACACTATGGGATTGTTTAGAGTAACAGAGACAAGATAGTGAGAGTTCAAATTACATCGATAGCAAACGACTAACGAATGGAAATACTTACAACTCAAAATATCGATTGATTAATACTTTAGGTTGTGATCATAATAAATAATATTAATACAAATTAGAAAGTACCTACACAAATATCTATATTGTGCGTAACCAATTAGCATGTATTCCTAGATGTTAAAGAAACGAGTGACCTAAGTATATAAACTGTGACTCCTTGATTTACATTTGTTTGATTATTATATTTTAAATGAAGATGAATTGGATAAAGTATTAAGTATCCAAATTATTTTCTCTCGTCAAGAACGATCTAATTTTATTCAATAATTTGACCATAAAGTTTATTCAGCCGTGAACACAAGGTGACTTTAAGAATTAATATCGACTATAAAGTGGCGACGGACGATGATACCGACAAATCACTCATTGCCCGACGTAACTATGTTATAACAGGACGGATGAAAGTAATTGAGTAGTTCTCATGAATTCCAATATAATTCCATCGTGCGTCCTTTCAACGCTGTCTCAGGTTGCGCTTCACACGATTTGTTTATTTATATTGTAGTCGCCTTTTATCTAGTATACGTGAGCAAATAATAAATGTACGACATACGGCTGGCTGGCGTGCTGACCGCACACCGGACACGGTCACATCAAAGCGATCACTGTCAATGATTTATGTGTATTTGTTACACTTTGGCCCAATTACGGCGATGAAAATTTTGTGCATTCCCATTATATGGAGTTTGCGGCTGAGGTCCCTTTGATGTCTAATTAGCTGTTTGTGATGAGCTGGATATACGGCCGGCTAGGCTCGCCACTCGCCATTGATTGATTTATTCGACCGTATACAAGTGGGAGAGCTTGAATACTGTCGTAATTAACGTCCAATCAACTAGTGCTGCAAGCATTTGCAACTTGTTTCTTGTTACAAAGCATATACTATTAAATTAAAGCACAATTATTTCTCATCCTATTCCTAGTTTTGGAAAGGAAAGAAATGTATGTCACAAGGAGAACTTTAAATATGAATAAGGAAGGCTACTACACACTATTAAGGGTCAGTTTAGGAGATGGATGAATGGATAACGACTGAAATAAGGAAAGATATATCGTTAAGAACGAATGCCTACTGCGCTGACTTGCTGGATAGTTAAATAAAGACAGGTAGATGGTGATGATGATTTCTAATACAACAACAACACAACTCACGCCCGTAACCCAGAGGGGTAGGCAGAGACAACGGACCTCCATTTGGCACGATTCTGACACACCTCTCTCGCTTCTTCTACATTCATACATCTACGCATCCATGCACAACGGTTACGCGTACTCTTAATAACGGCCTTCATATATATATATAGCAACTCCCTAATTTTTTCTAATACTTTAGTCAAAAATATTTTTGCTTTATACAATTGTATTGTTGAGTGTATTTCATTTGGAGAGTTCGTGAGACGATGTCAAAGGTTAAATAGCAATTAATAAACATCGGCGTCAATGCGTCAAAATGTAAATTGTTTCAATCACGACAGTTACTATTATAACGATATTGATATATTTTGTTGAGGATATCATTATAATTGCGCCATCTAGTTACATGTATTATTTATATTAGTCAAGATATGAGGGCATTGGGTGGTCGGGCTAAAGGGCATTCTATGAAATATAACATACTTTATTTAATTTGAACATCTAATTAAAGGTTACGTAATGATATTCATAATATAAATGCCCTTGTGTACCAACTTTGCAATTCTGTAGATACCTTAGTAACGTATAGCTAGTAGGATTAAATAGCAAAGGGTATACACGAAGTTATCTTATGTTTAAAAAAGGGCCTCTCATAACACCAAATAAAATCTATCTTTTACTGATAAATATAAATGTTTAAGTTAATTTGTGTATTTGATTATCGGTGAAATTCTTGTTTTGTATAGGTAGCCTTGTTGTGAAATGACTTCCTACCAAAATATAAATTAACATATGAGTAGAGATTAAATAAAGATTTTATTTTACGTTTTTTTGTCGATTCGTTATCTGTCTTCTTTAATATTAATTTTGGTGTCTTTTTGTATAAATATTTTGTATTTTTTAAACAATTCTGAATAATATAACACCTAATAAATATGTTTTAAACGTCTGTTTAAAAAATATTTTAGCCAATATCCAAGTCTATTAGAATGGTAATTGTATGTTAAGAAGTCTGATTTTGTGTTTTTAATAATTATATATTTATGAAAATCATACATTTGTATGTATGTTAGTGAATTATACATGATAAATCATTATAAAGTGTATTTTGTATTGCATATTATATGTATAGATACGGAGTTAATGACTGTATTTTTAATCTCTACTTAAATACACCCGCTTAATTCAATTCGTGTGACTTCTAACACAGATTACTACTATTACTCTCGTATCGGGAATCTGTAACTTCTACCTACACCTGTAGATCACAGGAGAGTTTTGTATGCACGCAAACTAATAACTTTAGGTGCTTTAATTTGTTTAGTTGGTGATCTCATATGTAACTATGAAATCTAAGCGAAAATGATAAAGGATATAGGAAATAAATAAAAGTAATAAATTATTTCTGTATTAAATTTTATTGCATCTATTCACACACCTTCCAGGAGAACGGTTAAATGACATTTGAAGCCAACAAATACAATGATCAAAACAAGGCTCTATTAATTAAGTAACTTCAAATGTAAACCTAAGGATTGAATCCATCAGCAAAGTATAATGACATAAACAAAGACGTCTATGAGCGACTGTAACAATAAAGAAATGAACATTTCATCTATCAGTAATTATACCTAACACGCAGTGCTACTTTGTTTAAAACCCTTTTAAATTAAATAAAGAATTAGCTAATTCCGTTTGGACATCGCATGTTATGTATATTCGTTGTTTACATTACCAACACGGTGATTCAACGCCTTCGTTAGGTACATTATTATTTATTTACATCAAATCCTTTCTCTAATACAGAAAAGTTATTGCGTTACTTCTCTTAAATATTTATTATCATTAAATGTATTTTACTTACAACATTGAAGTATGTATGTACAAAACTATAGACTCAATTTTGGACTTTCAGTCTCTACAATATGGGAAAAATATTTTACAATGATTTCAAAACGTATGGAGTCCAATAACTATACATATTAAATACAATTATACAAGGCCATTGAATATCTTTGCCGAAATATAAGTAAATAAGTTCTCTTGGAACGGAATTCTATGTGCAGACGGCCCGCTCTGATATTCGACACAATTAAGCCAAAATGTTGTTATTATACAGACATGTTTAATTTCTTATATTTATTTTGTTATATTTTTATATCTAACGAATAACATTATAAACTAATTTTGTCTATATTATGACGTGAGATCAGCAAGAGCGCAAATTGAACTTTATCCACATAAGTCACATACGAGTAATTCCCTTCCGAAACAAACCTACAATATTAAAAAGCATGACAATCGTTTATGATTTAAATATTTATTGCAAATTAATACTTCCTTGCTTTTAATTGTAATCGTAATTTTGTAATAAAAATAATAAAAAAAAACTAGCTTTAAATAAAAATATGATTTGAATTGATTTTAAAATATTAATTTAAAAAATATTTAGCGTTGTATAAAATGATTGACAATTTAAATGAGAGTTTTAATTTTGAGTATTTATATAGGCTGTTTATTCTTAGTTAAAAGTGACCTAATTCATGGAATAATTTTACTTAATTACGTAGGTAATTATATGAACGTTATTGTTTTGTTTTTGCGTAAAATGTAGATTATAACAGCAGCTAATTAGTTTACGTCACTGCACATTATATAAATATGGAATTTTCTTTCATCCTTTAACAGTTTCCGTTCTATTATGAAAAAAAATAAAAAAAGTGCTGTGCTAATTGGAAATAAGCACACAGACTACACGTGGAGAAAATCACGTACTTTGCGGACATTATGGAAACAAGCTTTGTATTTTAAGTCTTTTTTAATAAATAATTATAATTTAAAGAGATTATTTTCAGGTAATTTTGTTACAAATCATTTTAAAATTTTTTGAAAAAAAAAGATTATTTATTTAACTTTACTTATATTACGGATTTAAACATTACTTTTTATTGATTTGGTTAATAAAATAATTTAGTGGAATTTAACTTGTTAAAATTTTAAAAGAATACTAATTAAGGAACGCAATATTGATAATTTTTTGGTTTATTTTAAAAAAGAATATTTAAATAATTTAGATCTCTAAAAATATCTCAAACACACCTACTAAATTATTAAAATTTAATGGAGTATGAATGTTTTAAAAGTCCACTGGTCTCATACAGTTAACACACTACTATTACCATACTTAAATTAATCTGTGTGATTAGATGTAAAAGCAGTAGCTATGAATAATATTGTTTTATATAAAATTGATGTTATGTAATTATTTCAAATAGTAATGATAAAGTATATGGAGACGTGTAGAGACTGATGGCCGTCTGACTGCCCTGACAATTTCCCAGACAAATATGTAATGTACATACAAAATTTATTTCTAAATATTTATTTAAAATGATGTTTTTCATTATATGTAATGTTTAAATTAGACAATCATAGTCTCTTGACTAGAAATGAACCAAACAGATATCACTCAACTTTAAGATAGAATCTGATGAGTATCGGCATTTTATAATATTTAAACATAAAATAATTGTTATTATTACTGACCTCGTATCAATAAATATTAAAATTCGAAGGTTATATATTTTATAGATCAATAGAAAAAAACTGGACGTAATTAGGCACTAAATATAAAGGAGAACATTTCGAAAATAATTTACACTCTACATAATTACCAAATTAATAGTCTAGAACGTTACCGTTCGCCTATAAGAAACATAACACATATTAATACCTATTTTTCACTTTCGTTTAACCACCTCCAATAATAACTAGAGCAACATGTCGCAAGGTCCAACTTGTATTAGCACCTAATATTGTCGGTCGGTGGGCGCGGCGCGGCGCCCACGTCGTGTCGGCTGCGAGTCGTCAACCTCACGCTTGTGTCCACTATCACAAATCTAAGCTTCTCTACCGGTGCATAAATTAATTATTATCACGTATATATACGTATGTATACATATTTATATAATCATTATTTACAGAGGAGGAGGCCCTCGCAATTATTGTCGGTGCGCCAGAGGCGGGCGAGGGGCTGGCGGTCAGGCGCGGGGCGGCGGCGGCGGCTCGGCCAGCGACGACGTGGACGAGGAGGACGGGGAGGGGGCGGGCGGCGCGGGGGCGGGCGCCGCCATCGCCAGCGAGCGCGAGTATTCCAGCAGCGCCACGTCCGAGGGGTGCGCGGGAGGGTATAGGCCCCGGTACAGCTCGGGTCTACCGTAAGGATGGGCGAGGCGGGCGGCCGCAGCGGCTGCCGATTGATAGAACACCGATGCCGATGGCGGCGGCGCCGGTGTCTCCCCATCCTTACTCGCCATATCAGCGAGCGACCAAATTCTCGGCTTAGCTGACGCCGAAGTGCTTCCCGGTGGAGCGCGCGAAGGTAGATGTTGGTAGGCCGGGTGTATGGGCCTCTCGTAGGGCTCCGGTGACTCGGGCCCGCTGTCGGCGCGTGACTCCGACCATTCAGATTCTGTTCGCTGACCTAGCAAATCCAACCTCTGTTGCGGCCTTTCACCATCTTCGCTCGAACCTGTGCCGGAGTCCTTACCATCTAAAACAAAATGAAGATTATAAGTAAAGTAAACATTGGAAAACTTTATGAAATTGATTACTGTTATGATACGCACCGAGTGCATCTTTTCCATCATTACTCTTGTGGTCATCGTCGTCATTGTTGTTGTCGTCATCATCGACCCTGTTCCTAGGCTCCCAGGTCATTTTGTTCTCTTTCTTGAGGCGACGGCGAGCGTTCGCAAACCACGTGGACACTTGTGTGAGCGTCATCTTTGTTATGATCGCCAGCATTATCTTCTCGCCCTTGGTCGGGTACGGGTTCTTCTTGTGCTCGTTGAGCCAGGCTTTCAACGTACTTGTTGTTTCACGCGTTGCATTTTTTCTTCTCGCGCCGTTTAGATCCATTCCGTACCTGGTAAAGAAATAAATGATTAGAAATAATCAAATTCGTTTCACCTACTTTGTTAAGAGTTGATACTGAAAACAACATGAATCGTATTGAAATGTGTATGGTTCTGTTTTATTACACGATTGCAATGTGTGTAAACTCCAAATTGAAAATTTATGATGACAAACAAAATTGTCTGCACAAAGATGCAAGTAAAGCATACTTTTATCCTTTAGCATTTAGAGATGGACACAACAAAGCGTAAAGTAAAGTGTGATTTGGGCGAGATTTTAGATAAAGTGAACCGTAGCCGCCCCTTTCCCCGGCTTTCCTCCCCCCGTTCGTGCGATCGTTGGGCCAATGAAAACGGTAGCATAATAATTGAAATCGAGATAAAGCATCCGCTGCTGCGCCGGCGTTAAGCTGTAGCTTATCTGAGACACAGCTATACGCATTTGTTGGCGGACCACGCACCGTTATTCCAATTGTCCTATCTTTATTACGATGCAGCCCCCGTATCGCAATTCTATTAAGCCACATACGCGTTAGGGCGTTTGTATTATTGTAATTATTACTTCGCTTTTCAATTTAACAGATATACCAACGCCCTCGTAGCTTCTCGTTTGTTTCATAACAGTATACAGTTAACTATAAGCGTAGTAGCCAACCATTGCCTTGAGTATATTCTATAAATACTTTATCTTATTTTCACTTAGGAATGGTGCATTAGGTTTTTATAGTCCTATAGAGCTGTGTGGTTAAAATATTTCAAAGTTTTATAAGAGAAGTTTTATTTAATAAAGCAGTAATAATAACTGCAAAATTAAAAAATAAAGAAATGTTATTGAGTGAAGTTAATAAAACGTGCACAACTGTTTTGTCGTTTCAAATTTTAAAAAGTTCTCAACTCGGAGCAGCGCCGCGAACACTGCCGACAACATATGCCGCCAGCGCAAAACTGTTAGTAACTGCGAGGGTGGAAAATGGGGATGAGTAGTATAGGAAATTAATAAAACTGTCACTTAAATCGCAGAAGTGACGGCTCGATCCCCTTATCTCACATCCAGTTATCCAATATTGTATCTTATGTACAAGTTAACAAGGTAACTTTTTACACGGACTCCAAGATAGAATGAACTCGATCTCTATTGTTAAGTCCGTTGTTGACTTAATTCTTCTCGCCCTCAATTGAATGAGATTCTCGTAAATAAATATGAAATGAAATTCATTTTATTTCAACGAATGCGCCTAATCATTTCGAATATTTATTTGCGATATCGTTCGGTATTAATTAAATATTTTTAATATGTTGTGTGTATACGAGGATTCGTGTATTAAACGTTTAATGCGACATAAATTTAATGACGTTCTGAAGCGAGTGAGAGCTATGAATGAACTAACATCTATAGAATTGAAGTGACAATAGGAAAGTGGAGCGACGTCGGGCTTAGGCGTATTCCGCAAACAAAAAAAAGGTTCATTTATCCACGGCGTGCCACTTTCACGGCATCCGAGCTCGCGGGGATGGCTGCGCGGCGAGCTTTTTTTTTATAATTTAGCTTGCCGGGGCGCGCGCCCCCGGAGGCTGCGGCTACCCACCCGCTGCCGACACCCCCGCCTTCAATTAAATCCCTATCTCACCCGCCACCTCATGCTTCCTACTTAAACTCATAAAAATGAGATAAACACAAAAATATTGCTCGTAGCGAACAGTTTTTATTAAAGTTAACTACGCTGTTCCACTTAATTGGGCCGGGATGTTTCGAATAATCATTTCGACAGGTCCTTGTACTGGTTCAAAAGGATTGCGCCTCACTTTTTCCTTTTTCACTTGTTATTTGTCTTTTGTTCTTGATATATTACTTGTTATATAATATCTGCTTGCATGTTTCGTAAGTTTGTTTTTAAATTGGAAGATTTATTCAGTTAAATCATATATTCCCCCAAAATAGATGTTACTACAAAAACGGAAAATGGGACTGGACTATATAGTATGTTATTGTTGAAAAAAAACAAAAAAGAGAACGTTTTTGTACCTACAAAGTCATTATTGTACTATTTTAAATTAAAAACAATCTCTATTTGTTATGACATCTCTTGATCAGAATGATGAGATGTGATAGGATTTGTCGTCAGCTATAAATCATCTATCATTAAAATGTAATAACGATATTTAAAAAACAACTGGGCGTGTAACACGATGGTTAAAGCATAGATATAGGTGTTATAAAAACGGTTGGTACTTGGCGGGCATGAATTGAGAGTCATAATAATGAAATAAAGGTAAAAGAATGAGCCGCAACGGTCAGGCCGTTTGTTGTTAATATCCGTGAACGAGCGGGACGATCCGTGCGCCCGCCTGAAAAATAAATCAAAAACCCCCAACGTGCTTCGTTTTATTTTTAATATCGCACGTTTTTTGTTTTACGATGATCCCGCAAAAAAGTCACGCGCCGTTCTGGTTACTTCAGAAATTGGGCAACAGTTACTGATCACCGCTTAAATGTAACATATTACATGTACAATGTTATTTACCGGATTACATTTAAATAAGGAAATAAGGCTACGCAAATCTACGGGTTAAGGTCTCTGACTTTACCCAGTTCGCGATAAAACCGGAGATTTTGCTTCGGCGTCCGTTTTTATTGCGAACTCGGTCTATTGAAGCCGTAGGGCCATAACAGCTATACTTGTAGTTGTAGTTCTATAGACCCAGTTTTAAGAAATTCCACGACTAACGCGTATTATACTGACTTCTATTTCTTTCACCGTAAGAACGTCGAAATACGTACTTACATAGATACTTGTGAAGTTATAAAATTGAAAAAACACATTAGTCGCACTCTACCTAGGTATGAATATAGGATCTGCAGTTTACAAGTCAAGTGCTTAACCTATGAGCAACCGAGACCTTTTACTACCTCAAAAACTTACAACCTTAAGTTTTTGAGGTAGTAAAAGGTAGTAAAAATATCAATATAATCTAAAATTACTAAAAAAGATTAACCAGCCTGTTATAAGGAGATAAGCAAAATCGTACGAGCACAAAAGGGGCAGCGTTCATGCAAGTAACGTTTGCGAAACAATATAATTAAATTGAACACCCTATATTCAATGATGGGCTTAGACCTCCTCTCTGTAAGTAATATGGCCACGTGCCGGCGTTCGGAAGGTTAGAACGTCACGTGAGTATATTGTTGGAATATTCGTTGGTTTATTGTTCAAAGAAATAGAGAATATACAAAATTAAAAAGGATGATAGATAAATATTAAATACAAAATTATACGTCAACACTGATATACAAATATGTGCTGTTATTCACTTAATTATATACAATCTGTAGAATCAAGATTCTTAAGCTAGCTACAGACGCTCAATTTGACGTGTGTACGTCACGCACAGTTAAAACTGTACATTTGAAAA
This sequence comes from Papilio dardanus tibullus, assembly GCA_013186455.1. NCBI lineage: Eukaryota > Metazoa > Arthropoda > Insecta > Lepidoptera > Papilionidae > Papilio > Papilio dardanus. The sequence continues at coordinate 1,422,139 of QDHC01005077.1, forward strand.
ACTGAAAGTGTGTAGACGGTTTTACAAAGTTATGTTTAATACTTTGATAATAAAGTTAGTCATATTAGATTTAAATAAACACACGATACTTAGTAAAACAATGTTCGAATACAATGTTATTCATTCAGCATAAACGGAACAGAAATGAACACGTCCATGAAACTGTATACGTTTTAGTACAAGTGCCGGCGTAGACAAGACGCAGCTAAACTGCCTTCCACGTATTATGTTACACTAACAATTTGAAATCACCAATGACATCGACGGCAACCATACAAGAACAGACAGCGACACTCTGTGAGGTAATAGGTGAACAACTTTTCTTCACACTTCAACTGTTTCAATAAAGAGATGATCCCATGAAATAGAAAACGACACTTAATCCACGGTGACAGTTTTGTGTAAAAATTATTCGAAGATTGTGTTCTATAATGCAAGTATCCCCTTACATCGGAACTCGACAATGGAATGCATTTAAAATGTATAACATCAAAGGTATTAGGTTATAGCGTGAAGGAACTATAATTCCTTCTATAACAGTTGCTTAGCAAATACTTCATACAACATTCAAACAATTTACTTAATAAGTAAAATTTTTCGGTTTATAAAAATGTAGTTCGTTAACATAATGAAACATTGAAAAGCTTAACGCATATAAAGGGGCTTGAATGGCACACAAACATCGCCTTTCATGCTACAAATAAATTACTGTGTTCGTAAAAAATGATATCAGATTAAGCTAATTATTCGTGGTCGTAATATAGAAATGGGCGCACGCAAAGTCCAATCTCGGGTATGGGCGATGTTTTAAAAGGTAGTATAGAGTTGGTGAATATCGGTGGGTAGATACGGCGGCGAGGGCGCGGCACGCCAAAAACACATTACGAGCCGCCAACGTGCTATTACAGGCGACCGCACGCGTCCGCGCTAGCCCGCCATACGATACCCGCTCCTACATGCTACCCGGCGACTAATTGCCCCGGACCAGGCATAAAAACCCCTAACAGGGACAACTGTGCCGAGAGAAGTCTACATAATAGCCTAAAACGTAAACGATCGGCCGCGACCTCTGTTATAATTGAGAGAGCGAGATATTTTCGATGCATGTACATAAAAATCGTTAGGTAACGAGGTATAAAGGGCGTGTTATCAACCGTCCTGGGCGGCGCATGTCACGTGACAAACGAAGCGTAAACTCACCACCGCTGCCCTGTCAACGCCATCTTTGTTTTTGTTCAAGGGGTGGTTTAATAAAACTTTTTTCTGTTTCATATTTTACACATCATTTACAAGTGACACCTGCTACCAAAGTTTCCACAACCCCGAATACATATGCACCTATATATCTTACATAGATTTAGTAGTCATATAAAGAATAAAAAGCGAACATATACCTAAATATACCTAAGACAAATTCCAAATGCATTTAGTTTTATTTGAGCCACTCGCAACTGATGGTAGAGGAAACATTTTAAAATGAAATGAAATTTTAGAATGTAGGGCAAGCAACAATTTACGCTTTATATGTCGGGAAAAGTTTCATGTTGGTATAGTTGCAGGGATATGGACAACTAGTTCGTTATATGAAAATAGACTCTGGAACATTTTTGCTAAAAATCTGTACTAATATTATAAAGAGAGAAACTTTGTATTTTGTATGTATTGAAATAACTCAAGAACTACTGGGCCGATTTCAAAAATTCTTTCACCATTAGAAAGCTACATTATCCGCGAGTAGCATAGGCTATATTATTTAATTACACGCGGACAAAATCGCGCACAACAGCTAGTATTCAATACAGTGGCAACTTTCTATCGATTAATTGTAGTATTGTCTATGTCAATATCTTTAGAAAAGAAAGAAATAAAAAACATCTCAAATCATACTAAGTACTTGCATTTTTTTTAAACACATGATGTCACTTTAACTCCACGCATTTGTAGCTTATGAAGGACAATGGGTCAACTTCATTGTTAATAACATTGTTATTTCAAACTTTGGTAACGTCTCTACATAGAGTAAGATTAAATCATCTGACCCGGTAAGAAAGACTAAATAAAAAAAAATTGAACCCACGTCGATATCAAAGAAGTGTCATACGTTCCGTGTGGAAATGTAGGTAACGGCATAAGAGAAACTAAATGATCATAGTGCACCAGCGTCGTCCTTATATGCATTTTTCTATGTACCCTAAACCTACATGTACGTCCATGTAGGTTTACACATTTTCGGATAGAATTAACCGATAGCAGCGTCTCTCCCTCCGGGCTAGACCTTCTTCTTTGACTATTGCCCCCTAATTCCGAAAAAATATATAAAGTACTGCGATAAACGAGGACCAATAAGTCGTCGACTATATGGTACTGGAGGACACTCGGAACTAAATAAGATAGACCAGTGGTCTCATTGGACCAAATTATATATCATAAGAAGTACCAGGAACAAGGATGTTCTGTATTTTGGAATAAATGTTATGCATGTGCTAAGTACCAAACGTAGAAAGTACAACATAAATGCTGATTCTCGTTTCGGAATAAAGCGGTTGGCGTCTAGTTATGTCTTATTCTTTGCTCAAGTAGATGTTACATTCTGTCAGGAGTACCCACGATAGCAGCACCGGGTCGTGTAAGTTTATCCGACTGTAGATGTACTTGGAACATGACATCAATTATTATTGTACAGTTTATCTGTGGCAAATTATTTTTCTGTTTCACTTGCTGCCTGACCTCTTACTTCATGTCTGATAACGTTGGGTGGCATCTTCATATGTGTGCGTAAGAGAATTTACATTAATTAAAATATAACAACGTCTTTGATTTGTTACTTGACAGTATTTATGAATGCTTGTAAACATATCCAGTATTATCAGAAGTATTTCATTTTTTTTTAATGAATTGACTTTATTCTCCGCAACATAGTTGTAAGCTTCCAAACAACATTTGTTTTTGACGAATAATTTAACTACATCTTTTCAAATAAGTCATGTCAATTTTATATTAATTAAAAAGACATATATTTTTAATTCTCTTATCAGTATTACTTTTCAGTTTAACTTTGTATGAATATAGTGTAACTGTAGAAGTTCTTACAAGCGTGCTTTTATTTTTACAAAGTATAGGTCAAAAATAATGAATACATAAAATATAGATAACAAATTATAATAAGGTCAGCGTTAAAACCACAAAGAATAATCTCAAATTCCCAATTATTAAACTTTTCTATAATTTTTGTATGAAAAAAATCATGGGAAATATTCATAGAGTAAAATTGTTAGCAAGTAAGAATTATCTAAACCGTTGATAAGTTCAATCAATCATGATTTATTAATTATTATGCGATAATAACATTAATTCACGCGTTCTTACATTATATTATTTTCAATACAGCAGTACCTACTTTTAACACTTTGATAAATGCATTTCCATTATGCTTCGCGTGGTAATAATACAACTTTTTAGATAAGGCAAATTTTATTATGGATCGTCATAACAGCAGTACTCCGTCGTATAATAAATTATTATTGATGTAAACGACTTGAACATTTTATTACATTTCTTTAACAACTATATATGGTTCAAGATACTTTTATTGTAATAGAAGTATGCATTAATTTTTGAATTAAATTGCTATTGTTTTTCTTATTATACTAGATTGTATAAAATATAAAAGCAACTTCATTTCAAACGCTAATGTAATAGAGCGAGAGTAAAATGGAATATGTTAGGCATTGTTTAAGTGTATACTTTTAATGTACTTAAAGTCACATTTATGATATTTAAAACATAACAAAGTGAAGGTGGTATAATTGTGTTGATATACATAAAATTCCATTTGAAGTTTTAACTTCAAATGGAATTTGATGCTTTAGCAACAATGTCGAGATACGATAGACGTTACTCCCAGTTTTTACTTTACCAAGGTTTAACTCTCACGAGGAAGATGTCATCGGTTACTGTACGTGATATTTGGAAGATGTAACGTGAATAAAAAGAGTTCCATCGCTTATAAGATCTCTTAAAAGATGTAATTCTTTTCGATAGATCGATTTATCATTCGTCAGTCAACAGTTAAAGCGTAACATGGTCGTTTGTCGCTGAGTCGGGTGCGCCGGCGCCGACTCCGCCACGATACCGGACCTCACAAGACGTCTTATGTGGAGCGTATAAACCAGTGAAAACTAAGTGTCGTCACCGGTTATCACTAGGGTCAAGTCTCGATTTATTGCCTACATATTATTGATATCAATATGAACATTGAATTTTATGCGGTTGTGAGGCATTGTTTCGCAATCGTTACAAAACTGGGCCCCTATTGTGCAAGCGTTCGATATTTTAACTTACGCTTGTGACGCCTGAATAAGATTAGTTCGTGTCAGTTCACAGCGACCAAGTTAATTAATACGTACGTGACGTAATCGAATAATTGGAACGCACGATACAAATTAATAATAATTTAATTAACACACTTTCACGATTAAATAGTAGGTATAATGGAGTGACGTGCTATCATATTTCGATCAGGGTAGGATTTTGGGTGTGCGATAGTATTTTAGTACTTGCAATTTTGTTAAGGTTTTAGCCTCGGATTTTTGTTACTAATACGATCACTGTAAAAAGCAAAAGAGACAGTATTTTGCATCTAAAAGGACTGACTAGAAGAAACATCAGACTTGTCTTATATGCTACCTTAGTATGAAATGACATGTTCTTTATTATCGTTGTTAATAAATATTACAAACTTTGAATAATACATTGAAATATTTGGCTATTAAAATTGATTACTATTATACCATCATTTAGCTTATCGCATCTCTCACTTCAATATTTTAAGTAAATATAAATATTTCTTTTACTTCTTATCAACAACTTTTGGTGAAGTAAAAGATATTCTAGAAAGGTGATAATAAGATACATATATAGGTAAAATAATATTACGCAGTTTGCAACCCGGATTCATATTTTTTTATACGAGAGCGTGCGAAACGAGTAGCGGGAACACCGAGGTGGTTATCTACGCTCATGGACAACTGCAATACTAGAGTAATCGCATTTTTTTCATTTGTTCTCAAAAAAATGTAAACTTGTAAATTAATTTCTATTGCTAAAGAAGTCGAAGATCGAAAGAAAAGTAAGTACAAGATCTTGTGACATTTTTTGACACTGATAGGGTGGCGCTAGTGTGCTGTCATAATTAACCAAAGTATTGTACATGCGCTACAAAGCAATTCCATAGCGAATATCAAAAATGTAGGAAACTGACAATGACGTTCAATATCTCGCACGTAAAAAGCACATGACTTATCGAATGTCATTGTCAGTTTCCTACATTTTTGTCGATTCCATCAGCGATATCACCAATCACAGCCCCTCATAAACCATCTTTGGTTAACCCTGCCAGCTACAGTATAGGTCTACAAGGATATTAAGGCACTCGGATAATATGTGAACTAACAATGTCATCTCGACAGCGTCACATTTTAACTAATCAGGGAAAGGCAGCCGCCCGTGATAATGTTGCCATTTTTATAAAATTTAAATTCCAGAAAAAATTACCTGCGATGTTATTTTATTTGCTTCTATTAGGACTTCGGGTATGATTATGCTTTCATACAATTACTCCAGAAATACAACATAATTATATTTAAATAAAAAATGATTTTCACCTATTTTCTTGTATAATCCTAAATCTTTATCTTATTGCTTATGTTTTGTAATATAATCTTACATTGAGGAATTTCAAAATAAGTTATGAAAATTTTAACTACTGTTATCCCTAAAACTTTGCAGGCTCCGTCAATGTCAAAAAAAGTGCCGTAATATCCTTGTAGGACTATACAAGATCTTGTGACACTTTTGGACAATGATAGGAGGGCGCTAGTGTGCTGAGTAATTTAGTTTGACTTATGCCCACCGGTTCTGTTATCCTAGTCTATAACAAACAAATCTTTCATGTTTATAATAACTTGCAGATACAGAGATATGCCATTTGTTCCAATTTAAGGACTAGTAATGACAAGTTATGTTGATAAGTGTTTCCTTTGAATTTATTTATAACAAGACGTCCTCATAATTATTACTATCTTCTCTTCTAACTTTGAGTCTATACTAATATTATAAATAGGAAAACTTTATATTTTTGTATTTATTGAAATAACTCAAAAACTACTGGGCCGATTTCGAAAATTCTGCCACTGTTAGAAAGCTACACTACCCCCGAGTAACATGGGCTTTATTTTTTTATTCCACGCGGACGAAGTCGCGAACAACAGCTAGTATTATAAATAGAGAAACTTTGTATTTTTGTTTGAATTGAAATAACTCAAGAACTACTGGGCCGATTTCAAAAATTCTTTCACTGTTAGAAAGCTACACTACCCCCGAGTAACATGGGCTATATTTTTAATTCCACGCGGACGAAGTCGCGAACAATAGCTAGTTACTTATAAAACAATTACATAATATTACGTTTGCACAGTGACACGAACAGAAAGCGACAAAGTATCTAACGTGACAATGAATGCTACATTAATATTTAATACCCTTAATAGTTAAGCTTTATATGTGTATGAAATCGCGGAATAGGAATTTTAAACCATAAACTAATTGTTATAAGGTTTCCAATACATTAATGAGTAATAAATACATAGAATAATCCCAATAAAATATTATCGCAGTATTAATTAGCCCTAATTTGATAATTCAACACCTGCCACCTTATGGCTGTTTTATCTTTTTAACGCGCGCTTAAAAGTATTTTAAAAAGTTAAAGCACTTAAAGTTTGATAAATTTTATGAATAGAACAGCAAAGGCATGTGTAGAGTAATTGTTGTGTAACCTTCTTACCATTTAATTCACTAATTGTACCTACTATTAATATTATTTAGTAAAAAATATTAACCCAAATTAAGTGATCTTTGAAACATTCATAATATAAATGTTATAAAACCGAAGGTATTGGATTTGTTGTTTTTTTCTTAAATTATTAATAATGCCACAGATAAAACTTTATTTTCAGTTATTTAGGATTAGCCAGTTAAATTGACAATATGACAGATGTTTCTTAGTATGGGTAGTATAGTACTGTATTATTTATAAATCCACGCTAGGCCAGTTCCAAGCTGTAGTACCAAAAATTTAAGTTCAAATATAAAGTGTAAAGTGTAAGTATGACTCGTGGCGACTGCACCTCGCCTCGTGGTAGTCGCTGACCGATAGGAAAAAGGAAAGAGGAAGCGACCAATGCGCCTAGAATGAAATTAGCCCGTCGGTCAATTACTCCGAACCGAGAGTGGCTTACTAATGGCACACGCGGCGTTGCCTGCATACGACACCGCTCATTTATATGCGAGCTCGCGTACTCTTTATTGTTCCATAGATTGGTAATACACGGGAGGATACACTTTGTGCTGTAAATCGTTGTCTGTACACGTATCCTCGATTAACTGTGTGCTGTGGCTATAGGCGGAGCGGGCAGGGTGTCAGTACAAGCCGACTGCGCGAGTGTGGAGTGACATCATGTCCGGAGCGGCGGCCACACAGAGCACGCGAGGTACGTGTTGGCAGGCCCTTATTGTGCCACCACGTTCCATCGTATTCCAGATGACGCATCACTGGACTACCGGCCAGTCCTACGGGCATTTCTATGAAGCCCACGCGACAACTGTTTACGGATATCATATGCATTTATACACATTTAAGTAATAGAGTACACGAGTATGAGTTAGATTCTTGTGTGGCCTCTTCTTTATCTTTAATAAAGCTTCTTCTAACCTTAACTAATGTTTCTATTTGATTTTATTAATTGTTTAATCTCAGATTTCAGCCTTTTATTTCGATTCGTCGTTGATTCGTAGGTGTGTATAAAGTGTTTCTATTACCTATGATTCTAACGTAACTAGATGTCTTGAGTTACGTATTAAAGCTATTTTTATCTATAAAAAATTGTTGCGGTTTTGTACGTATTATTTTCATCGAAATTAACCATAGAATTGTTTATCTTTATGATATCATTTACATGTATTTGATTGTTGTCATCATTTTAGCGAATCATTTAAGCATTTCACATAACAGCGTGAATTGGCAATAAAACACAATGCATCTTTTTAACATTACCATAAACGAGAGACTATTGGATAATTAACTATTTGGTCAAACAAATACCGCCGGGCGCCATCTTATTGGGAAGTTATAACCATTAAGAGGATACAATCGCAATTTCTTCCTGTCGTAAATAAACTTCGGCGGGCATGAGTAATCGTTACTTTGTGTGCACAATATCGAATCGGGTGGGGGCCAAATAGATTGCTACGTGAGTCGCATCCTTACCGATTTAGTATCTTACGAAGAGTTACAACAGTCTCTAACATCACAAGATCGATCGACTTTCGCTCTTAATCCGTCGCAGTTTGGTGCACATTGGTGTGTCATCAAAGAGTCCATCGTTTCGCGGTCTCCGATTCTTCGAATATCGTTTTGGACGTTATGTATGGTGTAGTTGAATTTTCCGTTTGTAATTATGTCGGCGGAGAGCGGAAGTGTCGGCGATGGTTAGGACACAAGTCACGCGGCGGCGGCCGCTGCGGCTAACGGAACCCGCCCGCTTTGGCTTGTGGCGCGACCATCTCACCGGGGACACCATTTTTCGACGCGTTATTACATTATTAGTGACCAACCGACAATACTCTGGTATTCTATCTGTGAATATACTTTTTTAATAGCAATCGATGTCTGCATTTTGAATTACGTCGGTGCCAAAGTATTGTATGTGATGTACATTTTTAAAGAGCTAAATTGATATACTGATGATATTTTTTTAGCGGAGATTGATTTTATTATTTTTTAGCATTATTTTTACTTAACATTTAAAACTAAATTTCATTATTTTAATGATAAATATAATGTTAGTAAAGTAAGTTAGTTATAAGATTAGCTTATTACTAAACCTTTCATTTACTAAAATTGTAATTTCTAAAATTTACTAAAAATTACTAATTACAATAAATTACTAAAAATTTTTAAAAACTTAGATCAATGCGTTGGAGTGCTAACAACAAGTGATCTAATAATGTCACCTTACACCGTCAGATCGGATCGTATGAGATATTTCAAGGTAATGGTATCAAATACGTCAGCGTAGCGGATATTTAACACCAGATCTAGATTACATTGCCTAATAAGTATATTTGCATATATAGTTTGCAATCCCGCATTATCGTCGTGTCATATATGACTAACACTATATGCTAGCGAAAATACTTTTACTGTCTTTTTGTTTATTTGGTGTATTCTTATCCTTATCTTTATCCTTACATAGTATAAAACAATAACGCTTTTTTATGTTTGTCCCTATATATGCTTGAATCTTAAAAACTACGCAACGGATTTTGATGCAGTTTTTTTTAATAGATAGAGTGATTCATAAAGGAAGTTTTCATGTATAATGCATTCACTATATAGTAGAGTAACATTGATAATTTAGAGGTTCTTAATATAATGTCGTAAATTAACACATTTTTAGCGCTTACATTGCAAACGCTGCAGTATTTAGTATCAGCATTATACCGATTTGCACCCGTGCGGGTCGCTAGTAGTTAATAAATAAATAACCGTACTGGAAATTCTTTCTTTCCACTCTATTAGAATAAAAACTGAATAAGATTTTGCGGTATGCGTGATGCAGCGAAATCGACGCAGTGTGGTCAATTTTGATAAAAAGAATAGATTTAAGATGCAATCCTTTTTAAACCAGGTTGCTGAGTACATTAAGGCAATAATTTGAATCATTTTTCACCGGCTGAAGCTTATAGACGGGAATTCGGTAAGATGCTGCGGGATCTGCTACTAATAAGTCATAAGTCTTCTCATAAAATTATTGCACACGCGACGAAAATAAACTGCACATACAAATTATTTATATTTCCAATCTTGAATTCATACAGTCCCCAAACATTCATATCGTATCTCTCTTTAACTTACCTTAATAAAAAGAAACAGAGAGATGTTCACTTCAATGTCTCCGCTGTGCAAACGCATGGTAAAACTTAATTCACTCAATGTGTTCTAAGAATACCTCGACATAGTAATATACTATTGCTCTCTAGAGAACAAAAATATTTGGATATATTCTAAGTTAAAAAGTTTATATCTTCCTGTGACCGTTCCCTTAGGGCAATATAGATGACAGTTCGTTGCTTTGTTTTTGTTATAAGTTTTTATTCCTTTTTGCAAAAGTTAAAGGCAATTAACACAAGCGAAAGGTTAAGTTGATTTTAACGTTACATATGTTTTAGGTCTTTGATAATAAGTGCTTTATATGGTGCAAAAGTTAGTTCAATTTTGAGGTTGAATCTTCTGCTTAGAAAGTTATTCAAAATAATTACGATTAAATCTGTGTAAATCTTGCTTATTTTTAATTAGGTAATTATTGTTGTTAATTTATTAATTAAATTCATAATATCATGACTGACCGTTTAAGGGGTCAAGAGAAGGGGGTAAACAGAGTTTGTTTGAGTCATCTTATAGAACCCTTGTCATGTCAAGCTTGTCAGTTTAATTCGGTAACTTTCCACAAATTATTATATTATAATTCACTTGAAAACGGTCACTAATTACTTTATTATTTTACATTTATCAATAATTTAATATCCAGCAGTAGGCACAGAAAGGCTGATGACTATGAAGATACTCGTATAATCTATACTAATATTGTAAAGAGAGAAACTTTGTATTTTTATATTTTTGTAAGTATTGAAATAACTCAAAAACTACTTGGCCGATTTTAAAAATTCTTTCACCGTTAGAAAGCTACATTATTTCCGAGTAACATAGGTTATATTTTTTAAGTCCGCGCAGATAAAGTCGCGAGCAACAGCTAGTACTTTAATAAATTCATACTTTTTACTTAAATCCATTGTTAAGGAATGCCATGCATATTACATGGCAATGAAATATCTTAAAGCTGTCCTAAAAGCGTAGCTGTATGAAGTTTTATCAATTTAGATAATTTAACTTGACTTAAAGCCCTCTATGACTATAAAGTTTGACATTGTCACATACGAGTATATCTTGTTTCTATCCAATAAAACAAGAACACGCAATAATGTATTTTATTGCAATTGATCTTAAATTATATTGCTACTCGTTAAATAAAATTTACCTAACCATTATCTATGTATCAACAAGAAAACATTTTTTTTATCAATGTGCAGTATTCGTTTAAATATATATGAACATTTTCCATATTGATATCAGTAATGTAAGCAAAACTTTGCTGTGGAAATATATAACGAATAGCATCCTTGATTGTTTGCACCAAATGTGGAATATCACATTCCTCCTAGACGAAGTGCATTCGCTCCGAGACGACTAACGTGGGACATACGTGACTTATCTTAAGTCATTTTCAGTTCTATATATTTTTGATATACGGTATGGAATCGCTTGGGAGCGAATGCACTTTGAGACTGAGAGATTGCCCAAAATACATGTGCTATAAAGCGATTCGATAGCGAACATCAAAAAACGTATGGAGCTTTCAATGACGTTCGACATCTCACACGTGACTTATCGAATGTCATTGTCAGTTTCATACATTTTTATCGATTCCATCAGCGATATCGTCAATCGAAAGATATTTTGCGTAACCGCCCGGTTTACTTAATATCTGCGTTGCGTTGGAACGACCAATCAGTCTTCTGTCATTGTATTGTAACTGGGTTTTGACCGCAATGTCACTTTAAAACATTTTGTTGTTTTTTTGAACATCCTTTGTAGACGAGGCTATGATATTTTTATTTAAGTGTCCTAGTGGCTTACACAATACAAACAGAATTATCGGTGACGCTTACCTATGTAGGAACTTCGCTAAGATAAAATAGCAAAGTATAGTATTTACGTAGGTGCTAAGAGGAACAGGGATTTCTATGTATAAAGACAAGTTTCAGTCCAATGTAGACGTAGTGATGGTATTATAATTTGAGTGACAACCTTGCTCTGTTATAAAAATTAGTGATGACGAATTGTCGACACGGTGTATAAGGTGCGAGATGTCGGATAACACCGGCCGGATCGCACCTGCAGGTCCCTACACCGTTGTTAGTAACACCGTTTTACAATATTAATTGTGCTATTTTACGCTTGTTATGCACTTTTTTCGTCAATGATTTATTTACCGGGTGTCTTGTATGAAGTACGATTGCAATAAACGAGCGCAATTTTTTTTTAATATTAGAAATTATTTTACAAAAATAAAAGCTTTTAACTTGATAATTGGTTTAGGTATTAGAATAGTAATTTTAAATAAAACGACAATTTTATAGTATTAAAAAACAAACGCCTAATTAAAATTAGGCTTCTCGTCCGTCGATTAATAGTACTATGATCCACATAGATAAGAACCGGTACCGAACCATGTATAATAATATTTAAAGTTTATGAACGCTCGTGATTAGCTTCCAGCATATGTTCGAACAATAAACGCTTAAAGGTAAGCTCTATCCCACTACAGAACTAGGATGAGCGAGTGTCCAAGGGACTGCAATATTTGTCTCACTTATCCAAGTTCGATTGTATATTTCGCCCATATTTAAATTTGTTTGCAACACCTTTGAAATCCCGAGCCGCCATTAAGTTTGTACGTTACTATACTACTACCGTAACATGTGAATGTGGAATCAACGAACCTGTCAAGAAATCAAGATCGTGCTCGATGTTCGGATATCGCTCTACAGCACGCATACCTGCTTTTGTGTATAATTATACAATATATTTTTTATAATATATCTAAATAAAATACATGTATTTACAGTTGATCCTAGATAACGGAGAGTCCAAGGGACCGCAATATTAGTCTCGCTTATTGAGGTTTCTCTCTAATCCAAGTTTATCCCTTATGGAAATCGTCCCTCGGGACTATACAAATAGAATATAGAATTTCCTCATTAATCCAGTTCTCTCTTACCCAGGCCCGACTGTATATTTATATAGGATTTCTTATTATTTGGTAGATTTTGCTTCTTGAAGATGTTTAATTATTTTATATACATATTTGAATTATATTAATTCATCATCTATTATTATGGAAGCTGTAATAAAACAATTTTTATTATATTTCCTGCTATAATATTATATTTTGTACTCGTTTGAATATCATGAAAATTCATGCGGCATAAATAAACAAGTTCTTTAAACGATATTGATTCGAGATAAAGTTATTAAAAAAAAAACTTGATCTCAGAAATGAGAGCAAAAATGATTACTTATTATATATTCTGTGAGGATGCGTACTGACGTTACGCGACGTAACACACCATAGATTAAAAAAACAGATTAGACATGACATATGTCATACTGACAGCGACTGAGACACATTTATACGAAATAAACGTAACGTGACAAAGACAGTGACATACTCGTAGATCTTTGGTCCCTTTCTCCGTATACGATTTTATTTGTTGGGGTCCAGAAATAAGACCCAAACAAATGTGACGTATAGTATTGTGGCGCTCCAAGCGTATTTTCGGTGAACTAATGTTTCTTACGTCCCAGGCAATGGCTTAAGACATGATATTATTGGTTTAAAACTGTAAAGTGATGCACTCACAACATACGTATGACGTAGTCTAAGGTGTTTTTTGTCCCTCGACCGTATACGCTATAGTCAGTTCTATATGTTTCTCTTTCTATGTAACACGGCGACCATTTACGACGTAACATCCGTACATTTAACGCGTAACACGTACCTACTGCATGGATGCTTTGAGAGTAACGTAGTGACAGTGGTAGAGCGCGCAACATCTTCGCACGAATTGGCCGGCTCGCCCGGTGAAATACCACGGCCACACAGAAGACAGGCGTCAAATGGAAGCAATTCCGTGTTTTGTCTGATGTGTGTGGTGCCAGAGGCCTAGTTTTAGTCCACTTTCCCTTCCTATCCTTTTCTTATAAGGAAATGATGGGAAGAGGAAGTGGATATAGCAGAGGAGGGGACGTATAGAAAGAGGAATTATCCTCTTGCTGTGCGTTTCCTCCTCCGTAGATTAAGGGTAGGCAACGCGTCTGCAATTGCAAATGTCTATGGGCAGCGGTCGCTTCGCTATTTCAGCAAATCCAGGTTGCCGCTTGCTCGTTTTCCCACTTTATAATATAAAAAAAAAACATGTTACATTGTATAACGCTTTAGGTGAATTTAATACTTTATGATGTCTGTAAAGTTATAAACTGAGTAAAATTATCTCTAATTGTATACGGATATAAACTTAATGCCTTGTAAATGTAAAATATGACATTTGAATCGGTATAACATTAATTTTCTTGGTTAGACAAATATACCTACAACCGTGTTAATCTATTTAAGGTAAATATAAATATTCAAAGTACAACTATATTAGCTATAAATTGTTGGCGACTTTTCGCTTTTTCAATTTTCAATTATCGTTTATTTATTTATTTTCGGATCTTACACCCATGAAGAAAAAATACTTTAGTACGTATGCAACAGCTTTTAATTGCGTATAAATAAGCACGCATTGTCTTTCGATTGGCTCTAATTAAGTGCCTTACGATATGTTGTTGATCAACAAAAGTCAATTAGCGTTTCTTTAATTGCGTGCAGGAACCGACGACGCGTGAACATTACCGTTGTTTATCATGTTTTTATTCGGATTAACAAAAAGATAACATGACAACAATACAGAAGAATTGTGTAACCCAATATTAATTGAAGCGAAAATTGTTTTAGTAAAATAACTTTGGCGAATGGAAAAACCCCGACATTTGTACGTTGGATGACGGCCGATAGATTTTCTATTCATAATAATATTCATTTGTAGCACAACATTGTTAGTGTTCATTTTAACAAAAAGTGCTTCAGTTTAACATAGGGCGTGAAACTAATGACGAACATTAATAATAAAAAGTTGTAAAAACATGTTAGTATTTAGTCAGCTCGCATGTATAGAGGCGCTTTTACAATGATACCGTAAGTGCTAGACCGTTTTTTTTCTTCGACGCCGTAAATATTTCCAAAAAAAAAACACAATAACTTCGTACCTCGTAATGAACACTCTATGCTTTTAATAAGTAAAGGATATTTAAGAGAGTACTAACGTATTTCTGTAAAGAAACCTTCAATAATGTTTATATGCAGACGGCAAAATCGGTAATTAATTAAAATATTTCTGAGTTTAATAAAAATCCTCGGTAGAATATTAAAAATCATTCAAGAATCAGAGTGACCCTTTACAAGTCGATTGATGGTTCTTGACTGGTTGTTTTTTTTTCTAATTTAATTTATTTTTAAATAAATATTACAAACAATTGTAAACCAGTAATAATTTTAGTAATTATCAGTTTGATAACTACTGTGTTACAGATATTTATAGGTAACAAAGATAATCATGAATAAGGTATAAAAAATATCTTTAATTTTTATATTAAGTTAGAATCTGTCAGGATGAAATTTTGAATCAATTGATTAACAGAAATGTTTTAGAACCGATTGATATTTTATACTGTTATTATTACCTAAGTAAATTTTTGTAATCCGTATTGGTAATTATCTAAGGATACGGAATCTTTAAGTTATGTACCATTGATTGAAATTTAATGAAATGCTTACCTTTGAAATGTCCGACGCATTAGTAAGCTTTGAATAAATTGAATTTTATTATTATTTAATTTATAAATAAATAATAATACATATGTAATACTAAATTTGATATTTCGTTTAGCATATGCGCAAACGTATCCTCAAAATATGATTTTTCATTTGAGACGAGTTCGGTCGAGAAGATAATGTTTCGAAAATGTTGATCGATAATGATTGCGCATTAGGCGTGGACGCCATGTTAGCGACATGTTCGTTTTGCCGACAAACACCGATACAGTGTCGATAATCTGATACAATATTCATATCTAATAAACTCATGTTCTGTAACCTTTACAATTTACCGCTATCGCCTTACATAAGAGTGTTGTCTATATCAAATCTACCTACATGTGTGTGAACGTTGATAATGTTTCCTTTAAGAACGTCTTTATGCAATAATGAATTTAACTATTTAAAGTGAACTTTTTTATTAACAAATTCGTCGAAGCGCAGCTGCTATGTTGCATAATTCGGTCCGTTATAGCGACAATTTCTCGTTTAACGTTTGCTGCGCTCAGTTGATGGACTGCACTCCATTGGCATTGTAAAATGTTTTTACTTCTTTTGCAGATTTGCACGTCTAAAACGAACGTCGATATTGCCGGCGTCGGGACTTATCCATTAAAAACGCCCGGAGTCCAATACCGTACGGGCCCGGCGCTTCAGTAACTCGCTCAAAAATTAATTATGCCAAGCTCTAAACTCTCGAGCGCTGTCAGTGGGAGCTACGGATTGGGAATACCCGTGAGCAGCGTTAATATTGAATAAAGTGGACAGCTATCGGGAGTGGAGAGAGTGCAGCGGTATTGTACCTACGCGTGCTATTAGTAGCGCTAATAATTCATGCTGCCGCCGCGCAGTCTTTTGTCAATCGCGCTTCGGCACCTCGTAAAATATTTACAACTATCTTTTCATTCTCGCATGAGTCCGTTTAGCTCTGTTATACCCACTTATCAATTCTGAAATAATTTTATGTTAATAAAATTCCGCCGACTACACATGTTGACAAAAACAAGTTAGATTATACTTTTTATTGTTCTAGAATCGAATTATTTTTTGTTTATACGTTAGCTGTCTTGTGATGTTTTATACGTGCTCAGTGAAGTAACGGATATTTTAAAACACTTTGTAGTTGAAATGATAATAAAAACTCACCCGTTGAAAGGGTATCCAGCAAATGCCGCATCGTAGGGGTGATAAACTGTGGGATAGGGCCAGCTGGCAGCACTCGCAGCTAAATTCTCCTTCAGCTCGATTCCTGCAGCCTGTTGAATTAAAGGAAACATGTCAAATACATTGAAAATAATAAATACATTGAGTATAGGTACATGAATACAAAACAGTAAACGACAAAGTGAGGTTATGATAATGTATACAGCTTGTGTATTATCTGTTAATTAGATCACAAGAGGTCAAACGCAGTATGTGGCACAGTCGTGACTTTAACAAACATTCTCTCTCTTTAATATTCACAATGTTACCGAGCTTCATAACCCTTTTCAATTAGACGTTCACTTGTCAGCGAATAAAGCAAATAATCTCAGTAAATTAGTCTATTAACTCTGCTTTCACATTTCCAGTAGCTTTAAAATAATCCATTATGAGCGCGCTCTGCTCGGATTGATTTCTTGATCGATCGCCCGATCCTTTCGTCTTAACTATTATTATTTAATGGCTATAGATATCTGAGTCACGCATCAATCATCTTTCTGAGGACAAATGCCTGCGTTTTTTAGTTTCTTGTTATTGATACGTCTCGACATAATTATATTAATGCAGGCCGGTGCGGTGGGGAGCTTTGACGACCGCTTTTTTACTATCGCTCTTTATAACATATTTGTTTCTAGATTGTGTATGAAGTGTGTTCCTTCTGTGTTTTATAAAATAATCATACAAATAAGTACTTCGATATAAATCTTATCAAACAGTCGTCGTCCTTTGTTCTACATAGAGAATTATTTTGATAGTAATCAACCGAAGTTATTGCATAAACGGTAGGTATTAATTCAATTGTTATATTTATATAAAATGATAATGAATGCAATAACATATAAAATTATTTTTAGTATCATTTTGAAAGGAAAAATTGCGTAAAGGACCGGACATCGGTGAACGGCACAAAAATTTATAGCGATGCATTAAAAATACCTCAGACGCGAGTCCTAAAGCGGTCAACCAGGATAAATCTATCAAAAGATTTTGTTGTCCCAACAACTTCATTGGTGGCCGAATCGAAAATCCGATAATAAATTTTACTCAAGTACGACAGCGTAATCCAGTCGCGCTGTCGCTCTTTGTTGCTGCGACCTTTTTGATATAATTCCAGTTTTCTGTTACTTCAAATAATCGTACTAAGCTCAGACGCGAATCTGTTATTCGAATTTATTGTTAGGGGAAACGATATTTGACCGTTGGCCGGGGAGCAACAAAGATACCAAAGCTTTTTAAACATACGTTCTAATGTCTACACATTTTCAACAGCCTGATATGGAAACATTTCTTTATGTCGATGATAAAAATTGACAATTAAATGAACTAATAAAAATCATTTTCATATACTGTTATTCTTAAATTTCAACATTATTAAAATATTTATAAATATTTGTAAATTCATAATAATTAGCATTGTTTATGTGAAGCTATATCTAAGAGTGAACTAACAATATGTTGACGAAAAGGATGTTAGGTGGAACCTACTTGAATTTTACATAATATTTAAAAGTTGTTAAAAGAAATAGTTCTTTTATTAAGGAACTAGCTGTTGTTTGCGACTTCGTCCGCGCAGAAATAAAAAAATATAGCCTATGTTACTTGGAGATAATGTAGCTTTCTAACGTTGAAAGAATTTTTGAATTCGGCCCAGTAGTTCTTGAGTTATTTACAAAAAAATACTAAAAATTAAAAATACAGTTTGTGTCTTTATAATATTAGTATAGATAAAGATAGGAAAGGAATGAAAAATACAAATAGAATTACATTTCAAAGCTAATAATATTGCTATTCGATTTTATCCAATACAAGTCAGTAATATTGACAAGTCACTAAAGAAAATGATCATATATGAAAATAAAAAAACAAAAAAAACAAGGTACATAATCTTTATTCATATCAACATTGCTATAATGGAATCGTGCTTTAATTCAATCTACATTAATTATATTAGCTAGGTATATTTTTATGTTGGAAACATGTTTATAATCCGATCAGCGGCGAACATGCTACCTCGATTTGGATAGTGATGTAATTATAAAGAGACCTTTGATTGACACAATCACCTTCATAGTAAAGGTTTTTTTAAAACTTGACAAATTGACAAGTGTTTGTTTTTTCGGATCTCAAATGTATTGCAATTTCAATAAAATGAGATATAACAGTATTTTGCCGCAAACTTAATATAAATTACATTACTTAAGTTGAAGTTATTAAGTTAACTTGTCTAATAGTTTTGAAAGTACAATAGTAAATAAATCTTTGGCAGTGGAAATCAAACTTAAGTTAATTAAACTATTAATAGAGCGGCCGTTAGTATAAAACAATTATAATTTTTAAAGTTCTTGAATTTGTCAAAACGTCGCTATATCAAAACGTTTTCTTGATATACGGGCGTCGCATCACAAATCTATTAAGAGCCGTTTGAGAGACGGAGATTTATTTTCGGGTCGCTTCATTAGAACTATAAATTATAATTTTTTCAATACGCTACAGTCCACTTCCTGCGCTGGTGCCACATGTGCGATGCGAGGACGGATTCAAATCAAAACTAACCAACAAATGTTTTCAAAGAATACTTCTTTTAATCTTAAATTTTATTTGCGACAAACAAAACATTGACTCTGTAAATTATTTTATAACGTAAGAATCTTTGAATAAAAATCAACAACGCGTCGAAGCATAATCTTCTAAGATTTAAGTCGGAAATAAGTTGTA
Organism: Papilio dardanus tibullus; assembly: GCA_013186455.1. Lineage (NCBI taxonomy): Eukaryota > Metazoa > Arthropoda > Insecta > Lepidoptera > Papilionidae > Papilio > Papilio dardanus. The sequence continues at coordinate 1,441,713 of QDHC01005077.1, forward strand.
GATAAAAAAAAGTTGAAGGAATAAAAAAGGAAGGCGCAGGAGTCCATTCATAGGCAGGGCTCGGTTTAACACTTTCGCCACCGATGATATATGATCATATCTACATGAATGATTGAATCATCTACCGGGACACGTTCACGGCCCCACCTTTTAACACCTTCCTCCAAAGTTTTACAACACGTCATATATTACGATCCGTGGCTACTTTTATGTTGTTACGATCATTATCATTCAAAGTCACCCACACGCGGTCGGAGCGACGGCGGCGCGGCGGCGCGGCGGCGGTAACTCTCAATCTAATGCCGACTCTCTGTTTTATAACTTTATGCCTAGAGCGCATTCGTATAACAATTTTAATGGTATAAATACGAACGTTATTGAATATAAAGAAGCTATGCTTTGTAATGCCCCAGTTACATGTATATTGGCAATAACAAAACTGAAGCTCGTAAATTATAAATGAATAACTACTGTTTGTACTTTGTTAAAGGCCAGCTATATAAAAATGTTAATCTTTATAAAAGAAATTGTTAAACGCATTAAGTTATTAAGCCGCGGCGAGGTAGGAAACAACCTTTTTTCGAGATGATATAGAGGTGAACATACGTCATCGGATTACGATTCTAATTTATACGTATTCTTTGTGCACTAAAGCTTATTGTTGCCTCTACTTAAAGTTGTGAATGATTCTTATAGCTGCCTCTGTAGCGTACTATTTTGACATCGGCTCCTAATTATTTTAAGGTAATACTTTTTATGATGGAACCGGAGAAGAATAAAAAATAAACAGTAAGCTTCTCGACTGAGGATTGATAATCCGTTCCATTTAATAAGCGTCTCGTCTCGTCTCGTCCCGGTGTCACATTAACTGTAATAGATCTAATTAGTTAGTAGCCTGTCATTACTGCGATTAAGACGTTAAAGATATCATTATATATGATTGTAAATGTTAATTCTGTGATGACAACTCCATAGTATTGTAAGCTTTTGTTTAACGAATGTACAATGCCCGTCTAATTGATACGAGTTTAAGTACCTAATAATATTAACTCGCAACTTATGTGTAAAGCTTTACGTCTAATTGTGTTGATTGTACTTACAGTGTTTGTGTAGAACGGCGGCTGGTCAGCGGAGAGCGCGGGGAAGTATGCGGCCATGCCCGCGGCTGTAGCGGCGGTAGCTGCGGCCGCCTCCGAGTACGGCGCGCTGTACATCGACAGCGGCACGCCCGACGCCAGCC